>JAHDVE020009316.1:0-73900 GCA_022606495.2 Halesus radiatus
TTCTAGGTCAAGAGAACCATTTTTTGTCCACAAAACTCATTTCTATCATGAGATATGGAGCTATGAAATATCAGTGAATGTGTCAATAAAACGATAAATCGTAAATTTTTTTAATTGTTCGATAAGAAAACTTCAAACTAGTAGTACCTACCTATCAGTGGCGTGCATTGATCTATGACCAAAGGTAGGCCGTCCGTAGTTTTTTAAAGTTCGGGCGAGATTTGTGCATTTTTTTATGAAGAAAGACAAACATTTGCGGTATACGAATAACCTGAACATATTTGAAAATCTCCTACTACCATCAGAGTAAGAGGAAAATGTTGCTTGTGTCGTGATGGGGGACTTAGCCCGCCGAGGAATTGACCTCACTACTCCTGGGTGGAAACCAGACGCGATGCCAACTCAACCACTGCCCGGCTTTGATCATTAGAATTGGGAGACGTTCGTTGGATAATCAACATCTCTGACGTAGGTCGCCCTAAGTGGTTCGCTACGGTTGGTGACTTAGCAGGGGTGCCCGGATAACGGGGCGAGGTTTGTCCAGGTCTTGGCAGGTTTGTCCAGGTCTTGGAAATTATTTTTCTCTGGGCATCCTGTGTGGAGTTAATGGGAAAATTTTCTGAGAAATCATAATTTAAAAAAAACGCAATATGATTGCCTTCATTGCAACTTTATGACCTATATTGATGTTTTAAAGACAAATTAATCGAAATATAATTTTTAAAAATTGCACGTGGCGCGTCTGAGTGAACTGGCCGTTTTCAAATAGGAATGTCACTACTGGTTCCAGCCCACAAAAGTATGATTTTTTGATTTTTTTTTTACATCAATACCGCACAAGAGTTACTAACCAACTGCTCCCAACCGTCTGGAGCCAGTGAGACCATGGCATCCCCAATTGGGGAATGTTATGAGGCTGGAGATATTGGGGAGGAGAAGGAGAAGGTTAAGAGGAAAGTGGGGAAATGCCTGGCTATTCAAATCTGGTCAACAAACACGGCTAAAAGCTATTTCAAGCAACGTTTCAATTCACCAGGGCGATAATGATAGTTTCTTCCACTCTGAAACGTGCGCAAATATATTATATATTATGTTTTTTATCATGTTTATATATGTACTTACGAATATATGTACTTTACAATATGTACCGTGTTCCAGGGATGGTGAATCTTCGAGATACGCTAAAAAAGATCATATTTTAAATATCAAGAGAATAAAAGTTTTAAATGAACTACCTGAGAACATTAGAATAATAAAAGACACTAACCAACTCTCAAACGCAATTAAAAGACACTTCAAAATAAGCTTAAAAGACCCCGAAAATCAAGAAAACTAAAAACAATACACCCACACATGGCATTATAAGATTGTTCCGTTGTCTATACGGTAATTTTCCTGCGCCACATTGTACTTATATATTATCGCCATATGTTTATTATAACATTGTATTTACATTTGTTTTAAAGATATTATTATATATAATTAACAACATTGTTTACATAGTAATAAGAGTAGGTATATAAGTACAAAAAAATATTTTTATTTATTTATTTACTAGGTGATGTGTACCCGGCCTTGGATGGGATTTTTTTTATTTTTAATAAAGTTATGAAGTTGTAAATTCTTGCTTGTCATTAGGGTGCCATAATTGATTTGACAGCGAAAGTAACTATCTCCAAATAAAGAAACATTCATTTGAATATTTTATTTCATTCCAAACGTTTATTTTTTCAAAATATATCTAAATCATAAAGTTCTTAAGGAGGTACCTATTCGTGTTTTCCATTATGAAAATATTCTAACCAAAAAACCTTCTTCTTTTGAATATGCAATCTGTGGCTAACCTAAATAAAATATGGCGGGTTGAATGTTTTTCATACTAATTTTAAAACGTTATAGCAACAGTTTTACATATTAGATTTAATTCAAACTACTCTTTAAACCTTCCCGGCACTAATAAAACAAACTGTGCTATTTTCAGCGAAACCGGTAGAGTAATTTTCTAAAAATCGAAGACAAACAAACAAACTTATATTGATATATATAAATATAATCCTTTTAGTTTCTTTTTTTTTAATTAATACCTACGTAATAAGGAACTTCAGTCCAATTGTATTATTTTTTTATCATTAATGACATTCAAAGTTAAACACCAGTATATTTCATTTTTATTCTAAACTTAGTTTTCAAAGTTTCAATTTGCAAAGACCGCCAAAACGCTCCAAATCTATGGCCGTTCGATTTTGACCAGTTTTGAGGTTAGAATACCAAATGTCAAAATAAGGATGAGCTTTTTACCATACATAATTGTATATTTCATTCATGGTAAACCGTAAATAAACAAAAATAATAAAATTATGTACCTTTTTAGAAACTTTAACTCGAATAATAATTCATAAAAAATTCATATTCTACCAAATTCCTGTAATTCATACTACTTTTGGGAAAAGGAATTTTAAGTACCTTGCAATAAGAATTTACAACATTCTTCCGGTTAACATAAAAACATCTGATTCACAAAAAATATTCAAACACAATGTAAAAAAATGGATTAAAAGTAATGAACACAAATTCGAAATTATTGATTCAACGATTTACAAAGCGTATCTTAATATAAGTGTCTATTTATAGGTATTTTAAAATTATAAAATAATTTGCAAAATTACTGCCTCAACACAGGCTAGCCTAGTGAGGCGGGTTATGTGAAACTTCAACTATAACTGTTTTTATATTATTTTCTATTTTACTTTATAAACCACTGTACACTTACATCATTATATATTACAAAAAAAACTTTAAAAATAGGGATCATAAATTAAGCCACTCGGGCATTTACAAACTATGTTGCAATGACTGCCTTTCGATCTACATAGGAAAGACGTCCCGTAATGTAAATATTAGAATCACGGAATACTTACGATTTTTAAATAACAATAATTTGAGTGTTCCAATCCTCTCATTTCAATCGATCATATTTTTAATAAAGATACGAGGGTTAAAATTATTCACCACGTTAATATAACAAAAAAAATCAGTTGAAATTAGAAAATTAATTCTACTATATTGAAAACCAAGTAACTTTATCTTATAGTCCTAGTCCAGATATTTTTTTTAAGTGAACCGCTCCGGTCCTCCTTTAAAACCCATAGTCACCCATTTTGTGTATTATATTAGTTTTAATATTGTCCTGACAAAGGAAGGAAAGTTTTGAAATTGGTCGATCATTGTATTAAAATGAAGTGATTTAAAACAAATGTATTCGATTATATTATAATTATAAATGCTTTTTACAAATATGAATAAATTCTTTTTGACTGGGGTGATTTGTATTAGTTGGTTGACCATCTCTGTCCCATCCTATAACACTGGATATATTAAAAAGGTTCTATTCCAAGAATTGTAGGGTTTCGTAAGAAAACAAAGAAAACGAAACGGAGCCTGGAAGCTTAGAGACGGAGCTTTGTTCTGGATTCCGGGAGATAATCATAAAAGTTTTAGGATTCTTCTCCCAATTCTCAAAAAGAAACTACTGTTTTATTATTCCGTCAAGTAACTTGCCACTATTGAAAAACTTAATTAATTCAATTTGTTCTGTAAATACTTAGACTAAGGTGCTGATTTTGTAAAAGGTGTTTGTAGTACATACTGGAATCTTTTATTTATTAAATGAAAACGCACACTTTGTAATACACCATTTTATTGAATTAACGTTCAGCCAGCAGACATTTTAATATAGACAGAAATATATATTAAAGTTAGAGTTAGATCAACAAAGGTCATTAAAATCTTACTAGATCAACATACTACGGGAAGAGGTGATTATATATATATATATATAAATGTAGAATAATTTTCTCGATTTACCCGCGTAATGTAGTCCTTAGAAGGACTTTTTAACTCCTGACGTTTCGGACAAATCACATTGTCCATCTTCAGAGGCCTTATGTCTTGAGTTTTGTTTTGAACTGATCGCTTGAGCGTGTCCGTTCAATCCAAAAGTCAAAACCTAAGTGACTAAAGACTTTTGGATTGAACGGACACGCTCAAGCGATCAGTTCAAAACAAAACTCAAGACATAAGGCCTCTGAAGATGGACAATGTGATTTGTCCGAAACGTCAGGAGTTAAAAAGTCCTTCTAAGGACTACATTACGCGGGTAAACCGAGAAAATTATTCTACATCTTACACCCGTGAAAATCTCAACTATAACATATATATATATATATATATATATATATAAATACAGAGATATTTAAAAACAAACACAAACGCAAACATTCTAAAATGCCTTCACTGGTTTTTAAAACTTTACCTATTAAAGACATTTTAGTGAGTATTTCTTAAAAATTAAAAGATAACAGCTAAACGTTTTATGCACTTGAAACCTTAGACATTTTTCTAAAAAATACCATAGAATTTACAGATAAATCATTTTTACTATTGATTGAGTTATAAATTTACGAAATGTCGTATTTGCTTCAAATATTCAAAGGGATTTATCATCTGTGGTATTCATTTGAATAGAGTAGATATTATCTATAAAGTCTGGAATGTATTTTGTTAGATTATTATGTCTTGGTCGACTCTACCTGAGGCCAATGTCTGTTTATTTGGGAAACCTGTAAATTTATTCTGCTATAAAGTTTTTTGACGGCGGGGATTCTATTACAAAGTTTCGTCTCGTTGAGACTTGTCGCAGGTATAGTTGAAGTTTATGTGTCCAAATGTTTGTTTTTTCTTTTGATGTGTGTGCCTCTGTTGGAAAGACCTGTACCCCGATGGGAAATCGTCTTCTAAAATAAACAAATATACTAGAAACAAGGTGTAAACCAACATTAAGGATATCTACACTACGCAATTAAAATAATACAGGTCTCATGTATCAATATCCTACAGTATTTAAACACATAGAGAAACAATTGGATACTGCAGTATTTTACGAAAGCTTTCAACAATTGATTGGTATTACACATAGGTACATAGATAGGATTTTAATTTTCATATGTGAAAACATATTACATATTTGTAAAAAGCATTAACTTTGTGGCTCGCCATAATTTACAATAAAAAACACATAAATTTGTTGTAGACCACTTTTATTTTATCAAAATCAAAACTCTACCGGTTTCGGAAGCACCCTTCCTTCATCAGGAGAATATTAAAACTAACTTATGATATAAAATATTGACAAGACATATAAATTTTAGGTGTTGGAGTGGGGGGTAAGCAAATGGGTAGGGGTAATTGTAGGATTTCCGGGAAGAACAGAGCGATTTATTGGGAAAATATTCAGAATGGGACTAAAAGATAAGTTAATTTGGTTATTTAAAATACTAGCATTATTATTAAGGGATTTTCTAATTTGAGTGCTTCTAAGTTATCCAATTTTTTGTTTTATTGTTACGGTGAAGAATTGTAACCCCTGTGTCCTTGTTAAAAGTGTGATCTTTGGAAATTAGATGATTGGCAAATTCTGAGAAGTTATTATTATTTAAGCATCTTAAATGTTATGTGACTCTAATATTTATATTTCTAGTTGTTTGTTTTACCTATGTAGAACGATGGACAATCATTACAACATAGTTGGTAAATACCTGAGTGGCTTAATTTATGTTCTCTATCTTTAGTATTTTTAGTAATTTACCTAAATTGTTATCAGTATAGAACGCGGGTTTAATGTGAGAAGGAAATTTTTTTGTGCTAAGTGAGGAAAGTTGGATATATATAAGATTCTGCGCCATTGAACGGGATTTATTATTTTATTATTATTTTCAGGTGTATTAAATAAAAATGTATTTGTTGAAATTAGTTTAAGTTTCTTATTGAGGATTTTATCAATTAAATTTGTAGAATAACCATTATTTAGAGCAATTTGTTTAATTTTTGTAAGTTCAATCGTGAAATTAACAGATGATAGTGGGATTTTTACTAGCCGGTGCACCATTGAATGATAAGCAGAATGTTTATGTGTGACCGGATGGTTTGACATGTTATGGATTGTTATATCTGTGTACGTAGGTTTACGAAAAATGTTGAATTCAATTCTGTTATTTATTGAAGTTAGTGTTAAATCTAAAAAATTAATCATGCTTCTTCACACTGAACTAGTGCATGAACTACATCCAATTGAGTGGACTTTATTCGATGATAAAGTCAGAATGTATACCTCGGAAAAGGCGTTCAAAAAACAAGGGAAATTAAATAAAAAACTGCAAAATTTGTGTAAAATTAATATCAATAATAAGTGTCCAGATAAACCGGAACATACATTCTTCGATCGTGTGCAGAATCTCTCTTCCCACGTGTTTCTCCCAGAAGAGATGAATCTATTATCTAAAGGACTAAAATATAATTTAAATTACAGTAAAAATAACATACAAAGTGCTATTGAAAATGTGGCAGTGGACATTGAAACGGCTCTATCTTACCAACCTAAAACATTCCTGTACAAGAGTGCCGAAGCCATTAAAAATCAAATAGAAAAAAATAAAATTAAAAAAGTCGTTCATCCAGAGATTCTGTGTACGAATAACATTCGCAAAACATTGGCTGAAGAAAATTTAGTGCTTACTAGGGTGGAAAAAGGAAACACAGTGATTATAATGAATAGAATGGACTACCAGTGTAAAATGGAAGACTTTGTAAAAAGTGATGATTTCGTTACTTTAACGAAAGACCCCACTAATAAATTTCAAACAGATGTTAAAAATGCAATAAAAACTTGTAAATCTCGAATCTTCAAAGATGATTATCCTAACCAAAATAAATTTGTACAGTCTAATCCTAAAATTCCTAAGTTATACGGGTTTTTGAAAATACATAAAAGCAATAAACCCATCAGACCCGTAGTATCATGTTGTGCTTCCCCGAATTTCATAATAGCTTCTCACATAACGAATGTCTTTAATAATATTAATGTGTTTTCCCCTAAGTATACGATCAAGAACTCCTTTGAACTGATAAGTGCAGTTAAGGACTTAGTTATTCCCAATAATGCCAAACTTATTTTCTTTGATGTAATTAATTTGTTCCCAAATGTCCCAACTACTGATTGCAAAGAAATAATTGTAGATATCCTAAACTCCTCTAATTTAAATATTGATGATTAATGACCTGTCCCGCCTATTCAATATGTGCATAAACCAAAATTATTTCCAATACAACAACTGTATCTACCAACAGAATCAAGGGCTTCCGATGGGCGCGCCGACGAGTCCACTGTTAGCAGATATTTTTATGAATAACTTAGAAAATAAGATTTTTAATTGTAATTCATCACTTTTGAACAATGTTCTTACATGGAAAAGATACGTAGACGATATCTTCTGTATCTGGACAGGGACAGATCGGCAACTGACTAAATTCCTTCTTCTAATAAATTCATTCCACAAAAGCATCCAATTCACTTTAGAGATAGGCAGTAATGCATCGATTAATTTTTTAGATTTAACACTAACTTCAATAAATAACAGAATTGAATTCAACATTTTTCGTAAACCTACGTACACAGATATAACAATCCATAACATGTCAAACCATCCGGTCACACATAAACATTCTGCTTATCATTCAATGGTGCACCGGCTAGTAAAAATCCCACTATCATCTGTTAATTTCACGATTGAACTTACAAAAATTAAACAAATTGCTCTAAATAATGGTTATTCTACAAATTTAATTGATAAAATCCTCAATAAGAAACTTAAACTAATTTCAACAAATACATTTTTATTTAATACACCTGAAAATAATAATAAAATAATAAATCCCGTTCAATGGCGCAGAATCTTATATATATCCAACTTTTCCTCACTTAGCACAAAAAAAAAATTTCCTTCTCACATTAAACCCGCGTTCTATACTGATAACAATTTAGGTAAATTACTAAAAAATACTAAAGATAGAGAACATAAATTAAGCCACTCAGGTATTTACCAACTATGTTGTAATGATTGTCCATCGTTCTACATAGGTAAAACAACTAGAAATATAAATATTAGAGTCACAGAACATTTAAGATGCTTAAATAACAATAACTTCTCAGAATTTGCCAATCATCTAATTTCCAAAGATCACACTTTTCACAAGGACACAGGGGTTACAATTCTTCACCGTAACAATAAAAGCAAAAAATTGGATAACTTAGAAGCACTCGAAATTAGAAAATCCCTTAATAATAATGCTAGTATTTTAAATAACCAAATTAACTTATCTTTTAGTCCCATTCTGAATATTTTCCCAATAAATCGCTCTGTTCTTCCCTGAAATCCTACAATTACCCCTACCCATTTGCTTACCCCCCACTCCAACACCTAAAATTTATATGTCTTGTCAATATTTTATATCATAAGTTAGTTTTAATATTCTCCTGATGAAGGAAGGGTGCTTCCGAAACCGGTAGAGTTTTGATAAAAATAAAAGTGGTCTACAACAAATTTATGTGTTTTTTATTGTAAATTATGGCGAGCCACAAAGTTAATGCTTTTTACAAATATGAAAATAAACTCATTCCCAACATATTGTACGACAGTGAAAACAAAATACTTCCCAAAATGTTGTACATCAGTGGAAACAAACAAATATTGTACAACAGTGAAAATAAATTATTTTCCATAAGATTGTACATAAGTGAAAATAACTAATTTCCAAAATATTGTAAATCAGTGAAAATATCAACACATACTTTAAATTTAATCTTATTTGACATTGCCAAGGCGCTAGGTTAACAATCTATTTCGGTAACAACTATGTTATCAAGGTCGCAAACTTCTCACGACAATTATTTAAAGTTCACCTTGGGACCTTTACTAAAGAAAAGCGCGCCTGGCCCCACTGCTCAAACAATCGGACTTAACAAAATTTACGAAGAAGTTTACAAGAAAAAGGTGAATCGTCGTCATTCCAGTCCGCAGTGCGAATGAAGAAAATATATATCTGGGCAAAGGAAAAAATAAACAAATAAAGACAACTCCTCTCGAAGCTCCACTGTAATCTAAGAATATAAATTTAAATAGAGTTTCGGACCAAGCACGTTCTTAGGCCGAAACTGGGCGCTTGAAAACGAACATTAACTTTTGGATTGCGAAGTGGGGCAGCCCTTGAAAATTAACTCCGAATTTTTGGAAAGTAAACAATGGAAGATTGTATTTTTCATTCTCAGTGAAAAACATTTATATTATTAAATGACTAATGAAATTCCTTATTTTGAACCGTATGAAATATTGTGTTATGTTTATCACGTCTCATATGTTCAATATCAGTCGTTTTACATGTAATTATTAGTAAACATGCAATATGATTTTAATATGGTAAATGTTGTGATCTTTATTATTTTTCTGCTGATACAATTTGACGAATGGTTGTGCCTAAAGCAATGTAGCCTCAAAAAAGGAAATTAAATTATAATTGGACTCTAGTATCTCAATAACAAAACTGTAATGCTTTTTCCATTATTTTTTCTTTTTAATTTTTTTTCAACTTATGTCCATTGATCACAACATGCATGCGCCTATATATAATAATTTTGTCCTACATTTGAATGATGATTGTTATTTATTGCTGTATTATATTATATTGTTGAAATAAACTCCTGCTGACAAGCTACTTGCAGTGGCTTAGCGGATATAAGTTCCCACTGTATAAAATTAATATTATACAAAAAAAAAACATGTTAAAGGATTAAAAAATAAAAACGCAAAATAAAAACACATTCCGAAAATACATTTAAGGGAGTGTTAAATGTCAATAAACACCGATTTTATTTTAAAAAATGGCTATAAACAGGTCTTTCCTTTCCTTAAGAATCAGGAAAAATTGTGATTAATAAATATGTTTAAAACAATCTCCAAATAATCCAGAATAGAGCAATAGCACAAATTTTAAAGTGTTTTAAATGTATAATAATTTCTTCAAACGATTGGTAACATCATAGATATTTATTAATTGATAAACTAAAGTTCTTAAGAACTTAAGACAAGATTTTTGTGCATAGCGCAAAGGGTAACAATTATTATTTTTATAAACAATAATTATTAATCTAAAACACTCATCCAAATTGAAAAACCTTCCGAGCAAAGATAAATGTCGCCGGCAGGACTCGAACCCGCACCCTTCTAATGTCCGGTCAGATGCTCTACCGTTGAGCTACTTGGTTGTTTACAGGTGAAAAATATAATAAAAAACAGTAATTATTGAATGAAACACTAGTATATATTGATTAACTTGGCGGGTTTGCGATAAGCCGACGTAGCTCAACGGTAGAGCATCTGACCGGACATTAGAAGGGTGCGGGTTCGAGTCCTGCCGGCGACATTTTATCTTTGCTCGGAAGGTTTTTTCAATTTGGATGAGTGTTTTAGATTAATAATTATTGTTTTTAAAAATCATAGATATTTATTTATTTTTATAAAAGTGGTGTAAACAAAGAACATTTTTAATAATTTCTTTTAAATATAAATCGATACAGAAAATGCTCAAGGAATTAGATATAGTGAGTGTTAAACAAACATTTTTCCATGACGTTTTAATATTAATTTACATCATACAAGACAGACATAAGATATTTGACCCAAAACTGTTTACTTTGTAAAGATATAAAAAATTATAGTTAACTTTTTTTTTAAAGAAAGACAAATGTTCCCTGGTTACGAATAACCTGACAATATTTGAAAATCTCCTACTACCATCACAGTAAGCGAAAGATGTTACTTGTGTCGTAATGGAGGTCTTAGCCAGCCGATTGATTGAACTCACGATGCCTGGGTGAGACCCAAACTCAGCCACTGACCGGTCACTGACTTATCAGTGAAATAAAAGATGTACCTAGATTAATCAATAGAGTACTACATAAACATGGTGTTTGTAACATCTATTGAAAATAGGCAATACGTTAATTAAATTGTAAAAATATATAAGTTTATATTGGACAATATAAAGTGGAACTATTTTAAGTTTGATAAATAAAAATTAATTCACGTTTTTCGTCAACACACTATTTCACTAATGCCACCTGTACTTATCCCCTTTGTTACGCAATTCGATTCAATCAATACCTATAATAATACTCATATTTCAACAGCGGAGTTATTTTTAAAAAAGTTCGATTTTGACTAGCGTTCTCCCACATTTCGCTCTGCTGTAGGGCCTATTATCGCGTGAACCGCATTCGGTGAAACGCGGACTACTTTAAACCAAAGACACCCATATCTTACGGCCGGAAAACTGAATAAAATTAGCCCCTTGACTTCTATTCTCCCAAAAAGTATTTCGATTTTTTTAATATTTTCTTTTATTTAAATTTTTTTTTAATATTAATTAATATTAACACGCAAAATTATTTATATTTAACTTCGGAGGTTTTCATAGAAGAAAAGATACTGATTTGATTCAGCATTCCGGCCTCAGGCCTGGTGGTTTTGATATTTTTCTCAAGGCCTCCTGTTTAGAGTATGTGTTAAAAAAAAGTATTCGGTGACCAGATTTGAATTGCCAGCTACTTTCACACCTTCATCCTCCCCATCTCCTTCCCCTCCTCAATACCTTAATCCTCAAATTATACCCCAATTAAGGATAGCATAGTCTCACTGGCTCCAGACGTTTGGGAGTAGCTGTGACTAAAACATAAATAAACAAAAAAAAAATTCCAGCCTAGAGGGACTCACAAATTCAATTATTGGACGAACTTGAGATTTTCCACGGTTAGTAGCAGCTGGTCACTATTAAAGTATCTGCCAGCCTTTGCAAGACGCCCGTATTTATTTAGTTTGTGAAAAAAATACTTAAGGGCGAGAGGGACGTCGGAGAGTTATCATTTATTAATTCAAAATAATGATAGTATTATTACGACATACGATAAACATAATGTTTTTAAATAGAAAAATATTTTTTAAATATTTTATAAATTTACATAGGCTTAGTATTTATCAAAATCTAATCAGAAATATTAATTTTTCTGACCGTCCCATTGTATGTTATACAAAATATTTAATATGATTTTTTTGAGTGGAGAAAAGTATTTTTACTCTTTTATCGTTGCGTTTTTGTAAATAAACATAACCGAAGATTTGTAATCCGCATTACAAAAAAAATATATATTAAAGTTACGTAGTGTTCATAAAAAAATTAAACCACACACTGTTCTTTTTTTTTAAAATTTATCTTATCGACAAGTTACAGAAAAACCTTCACAGCATTTTTTAAGAATATTCAAATTTTTAAATGTTTTTGTAAAACATGCGTAGAACGGTCAGAAATGCGTAATATTTCTGATTTTATTTTGATAAATGTTAAGCCCATGCAAATAAAAAAAACGTAATAAATATTCTTCTCTTTAAAAACACCATGTCTATCGTATTGCACAATAATATTATCATTATTTTTAATTAATAAATAATAACTCTCCGACGTCCCCCTCCCCGTCAAGAGGAATACTAAATCGAAATTGAAAATGTTCACGAACACTTTAAGCGTAAATATTACGTCAATACACCGCAATTCACGACATAAATTATTTGTCGAATTAATTTTGCTTGAGGTATAATCTTCAACGACTTCTGAAGACATTCATATTCCCGTCATAGAATTTAGGAGACTGCCAAATAATATTATGTATTATTACGCGATCTACTACACCTATATAATATCTAAGTACGTAGGTACCCTTATTAAACAAATTCTATAGTATTTCATCATTATCACATTACTGTTGGATTGTCGGTAATGACGGTAATATCAACCCTGTCACTCACTCCTATATTCCTTCAAAGCCTCTCCAAACATCCAGGGACGGACCGAAAACTTATTGCTAAGCAATGTGAATAGAATACATAATGATTGAAAAACTAAAAAAAATAAATCATTTAATATAATATTAATAAATCTACCATGAAATATGACACAGAAAATAAAAAAAAGTGACATGTGGATTTCTTTGTCTATCCGGGACCTGCGGTCTAACCAATTGAGCTAATGCCACCTCATTGCTCTCCATCCATTTTAAGAATTGTTAATAACATCTTCCATTAATTCTCATATAATTTTTGGTACTATCTTTCTACGTTGACTGAAATATTCTTCTCAAATTTATTTGCAATCTAGATAGTGTCTCAGATACACCTATCCTATTTTTAATTTATAAGCGACATCTATTGACTTTTTCCAGAAGTCTACAATTAATATTCAATTTTATTTTTATAACTTATAAACCTTATTGTAATATATTTTTTAATTAGTGAAATTAATATTAAGACATCTCAAAGGAAAAAATAAACTGAAAAGACACAGAATATGAAATAAAACAATTTGGGTCACATCTGGCACTCGAACCCATATTTCATTAACATGCGGTTTGTCACAATGCCATTAATTATTAGTTAGAATTTTTTTTTAATTGTAGAACATGGTTTTGGTGCAGCCATTCTAATAAGAGTTTGTCTAAGTACATCTCTGTTTCATCAAAGCCTCGTTGTCCGGATTGGACCGTAATCTCTATTGTGAGACCCTTGCCCTTACCCGCCCCTACCCGTCTTACCCTCCCCCTCCGCAGCCTTCTCCCAATCCTCCCTCTTCCCCTTATTCCCTCCCTGCCCTCGTTTTGAAATCCCAGGTTCCGGAATGCGGTTGTCCCACGGAGGCCGTGATCCGGAATAATTAATATTCAACTGTACTGATATTATATTATGAACCTGATTAATCGATACGCTAAACTGTTCGTAATCATAATATAAACTCAATTACTCGACGTATTCAAATGCCCCTAATATTATTATAACTGTGAAATTGATTAATAGATACATCACTGGGTGTGGGAGACAGTAGCCGTGTTAAGAAGTTTTGGGAGAATTGGGTAATTGGAATTGATCACAATTACCGCGTTAATTATTACCGTGCGAAATTATAAGGTTTGACGTTAGAATAATGATATATCTACGTAGAAGGGCTTGAATAATGTTTGCTATTTTCTGGGATGAATTTCAAATGTATGAAAGTGCTGTGGTACGGATTAGATTCGTGACCTCAAAGTTCAAGCCTAACATCATGGTATACCAAGTTTCCAGAAACTCCGTAATTTGTAAAACAAATACAACTATTTTCCCCAGATAGCCCAAAGAAACTTTTTTATAAGAACTGTCTAATTTTAACGACGTAAAAACGATATGCCGTAATATTAATTTTTGATTAGTTGTTTTTTCTTTTAGGTTTTGGTAATTGGATAGTAAACATTTTTATTTTCATAAACCTACTTTTTTGATTACATCGACATGTTTTCAGAAATGTGTTCTATTCTTCACAACACGCATACTAAAAAGTGAAAAATATTTTTGTATTTGATAAATGAATTAAATTTTTTTAGCGATCTTCGTAATTGAGTAGTCAAAACTGAACTCAACCCCATTCTTCGTCAATCTTCCCCTCGTTCTCGTGTTTACTTAAAATATTAATGAGTCTTGTAAGATTCGTGTAAAATCGAAAATAAATTAAACACCCCTTCAGATTATGGCCGCAAAACGAGTAATAAATTCGTAACATAAAAACGTAGGATTAATGTTGACGAGGTCTTAATTTTAAGGGCGCGCTTTAATTATGCTAATATTATGCATTCGTTTAACTTAACTTGTTGATGTATAAAGCTGGCTCTTAACTGTTACTTAGTACTTATCCCCACGTATAATATTTAAATACAACCTCAGAATATAACCCCTACAGTACTATTGTGGTCACGAAGGACCGAGGGAAACGACAAATGAATAAATAAACGACAAGAGGAATAGCATGTCTGGCACGTGTCGTCAGTTACCTATAGGTACTCGTATACGAGTATTACACAGGTCACGTCATTGCAGAAAAAAAAACATTTGTACAACGAATATAAAGCAGTATGTCCACCTCCTAAACAGCACAAGTTTAACTGCGTATCAGGTTTTTTTATTGGACTTATAGGTAAACACAACTTAGCTCATAACGTCATTTCCACCGTGAGTTAAGAAGCTTTGACAGATTCATTTCACGTCACAGGCCAGTGATGCACAACTCGTGAGCCCATTTCGTGCGGCCCTTTTCATAAGTAACATATTTAAAAAGGTTGCGATGAAAAATGGTTTCTGTTCTGTTCTGCGAAAGAGGTCAGAACCAAATTGTGGTATATTTTTAAAGTTTTAAATCAGAAGCTTCAATATAACAAGCTTTTTTTACATGTTGTTTTACAGGCTTAGTTTCGCACTATGTTAAGGACTATGTTTTATTCATTTTCGCGGTCAGCACCCAAAAGTACACACTTTACAGGTTGCTAACTCAAGAAATACGTTAATTAATTAGGAAAACGTGATAAAAGGCAATAATCCTCAAAGTGTAATATTTTAAAATCTGTATCAAATACGTACTGGAATTTTTGGTAAAACATTTAAAATTATTATCATTGAAGAAAATAATATTAACATAACCTAAAAAAACAACAGAAACTAAAAAGATTTCAGTCCCATCTGGGACTCGAACCCAGGTCCTCTGCCTATCCGGGGTAACGCTCAACCGACTTAGCTAATGAGACCAGTTCAATTTGTCTCATCTTCATCGATATCATATCTCAAATTCAATCTTTCATTTAGGTTATGTTAATATTATTTTCTTCAATAATTAAATATTACAATGGGTTTTTTAAATCTCAATAAAAATAATTAATAATTAAAAATTAAAAATTATATTTACTCATTTTCAAACCGCACCTATTAATCAATATTTTGAAATGTATTTCATAGAATTAAAAGATTATAGATCGAGGTTATTCGTCTTTTGAAACCTTATACATTTTCAAAACTACCCGTATAGCTTTGAGTTAGGAACCGGCAAAGTGTTGTTACTGGTCATTTTTGAATGCTAGCTAAGAAAGTTGATTATAGTGAGATATCATCAATTTTATGTTTTCTTTGAATCGAAAACATTTATTATTTTTTTAATCATTGAAAAAGATAATATTAACACATCCCAAATGAACCACGAAACCGAAAAAACAACAGAAAATAAAAAAAGATTTCAGTCGCATCTGGGACTCGAACTCAGGACCTCTACCTATCCGGGTTAACCGCTTAACCAACTTAGCTAATGAGACCAGTTCAATTTACGCCATTTACGCCGATATCATACTTCATGTTCAAGATTTGTTAATATTATCCTCCATTTTTATAAATCCCATATTATTGGCTGCTATCCTTATGATGATTGCAAAAGTTTCATCCAACTCAAGTAGAGGTCCTGGGTTCGAGTCCCAGATGCGACTGAAATCTTTTTAATTTCTGTTGTTTTTTCGGTTTCGTGGTTCATTTGGGATGTGTTAATATTATCTTCTTCAATGATTAAAATATTACAATGAGGTTTACAAACTTCAATAAGTTATAAAAAAAATAAATTGAACATTTATTAATTATTTTACTTAGGATTTAGAAAATATTTATTGACTAGTTTTTCTTTGAGATCTGATTTTCTCAATGATAAAAATCAACACCAATTTATTTGGTTTAGCATTGAACTTAGCAAAATTTTCGTCTACATATAAATAATATAAGATAATTTGATATGTCTTGTTTAATAGCAAACGCGCGGAGTTCCGGACTTGGTATGATCAAATATTTAAAGTTTTCCTTCCAATTTTACAAATACGAAAGATATAGCAACAAACTTTTGTTTTTCTATTTTTAATCAGCCACATCAAATTATAAGCTTTTTTTTCATTTTCATTTTAATTCAAAATGATGAAAAGCTAAAATATTTATTAGTTCAGCCTTGGAAAAATTGGGCAATTTTTTGTGCTTTCTATGAAAAACTATGAAAAATTTACCATTTTAGCAAGTTAACGATATAACCAAACGCAAAGGTTATAGCAAGTTGGCCTGTGAGCAATTTTAAATTGGAAAAATTGACCCTCCGGCAAAAAAGTTTGTGCATCACTGGCACAGGTAATCAAGGTGCATACTTTCGATTCCAAAGATAAAAATGTTTTGATTAGAAAAAAAAATTTGAGACTGACTGGAAAAGTCTGATGAGTGAAGAAATATGTTAATGTTCCATATAAAATATGCACCATCGTAAAGAATGCACGTTTTTTACCTCTGTCCTGGGTGTAACTGATTCAACTGATAATGAGGCATCGGAAAAAGTTATGAAACGTTAAAATGGATAAATTAATAAAGAAATCTTGAAGAGACAGAACGGTTCAAGAATGCATCTTTCATCATTGTAGAAAATAATATTAACATAACCTAAATGAAACAGGAAAAAACGACAGAAAATAAAAAGATTTCAGTCGCATCCGGGACACGAACCCAGGGCCTCTGCCTATCCAGGGCAACCGCTTAACCACCTTAGCTAATGAGACCAGTTCAATTTATGTCATCTTCATTGAAATCATATCTCAAATTCAAATTAATATTGACAAATTTTGAATTACGTGTCCCAAATGCGACTGAAATCTTTTTGATTTCTGTCGTTTTTTTTCCGTTTTCATGTTTCATTTGCGTTATGTTAATATTATTTTCTACAATCATTAACTATTAAAATAAGGTTTTTAAATCCCAATGAAAATAATTAATGATTAAAAAATGAATGTATTCATTAATAAAGTGCAAGCATTTTAATATGTTATGATTTATTATTTCTATGTGAAAATGTTTGTACATTATTCAAACTTTTTGTGTTAACATGGGTAAGATCTCAGTCCCCGACGCGAATGCTGATTAGTCTACCATTGAGTGCTCGAAACATTAATTTTCCTAAAACCTTTTTAACGGTTTTTGTGCATTTCCTTCGTCAGGAATAAATTATATCACAAACTAACTCGTTTTGGGAAATAAATTGCCTCCGCTGTGACACTATCAAAATACACGACATAAATTTAGCCCAGAAAGCCTAAGACTTTCATTTGTAAGGCGAAATTTATTCGGACGGGCTGTTTTTAACACGATTTTTTTTGTAATAAGGTGGAGAGATTAGGAAAGGAAGGGGGAAGTTACGTTGTAGGACCGTACTCAAATAAGACGTATTATCCGCCGAATAAAACCTCCACAGGCGATTTTACCAGTTAATAATAATAATTGTAAGTAAGGCTTTGACAGAAATAATTTAAATAAGAAGATAACTTTCATAAATTTCTGGGTTTGTGGTAGAACAATGTTAAAAATCGGTTCGTAAATACGTTTTTTGACTTTGTTCGACTGCCTCAGGACTAAAACGTTATTTTTATGGTAGGTTACATGAAATCTAAATTATATTCCCTGCATAACAATAATATGGAAAATCTGAAAACGTGTTCATCTTTTCCTCCATCTGTTTGTCCCGGAATTCGCAACTCCTTCATTCTTCTTCATGATTATAATGTAAATAAGAGCTTCATAAAAACGTTACTTGATTTTTTATTATATTAATATTGGTAACTTACTTCTGAAACGTACTCGTATATAATATTAAATATTCTAAAAAATGTTTATTATATTGTCCAAAAGAAGGTAAGTATTAATAATAATAATAATAGTTGGATGACTTGTATAGCGCCGTTTTTGTGAAAAATCACCTCAAGGGCGCTGTACAAATATTTCTTAACTAATTATGTACAGACAGATACAGAAAACATACTTACCTGGCAGGTCGCTTCAGATGAACACAGTTTTAGAAAAATTTAATTATAGAGATGATAGTTTTACATGGCTATTTTTATGATGTTTACAAAGTTCTTCCCGAACTCAATTGCAAACCTAAACAGTGTCTCGGATTTACATCCGACTTTTTATTTATGTGAGACATCTATAGCTGCCAAGAATATGAGATTAAAAATGGAAGATAATATTCACAAATCTTGAATTTGAGATATGATATCGATGAAGATGACACTAATTGAACTTGTCTCATTAGCTAAGTCGGTTGAGCGTTGCCCCGGATAGGCAGACGACCTGGGTTCGAGTCCCAGATGCGACTGAAATATTTTTAGTTTCTGTCCTTTTGTCCGGTTTCATCTCTCATTTAGGTTATGTTAATATTATTTTCTTCAATGATTAAAAATTATTATTACTATTAATTAGAATTTCGGTATTCGTTTCGGTATTTGATCAAAATGTGATCAGATGATTATTTATAGATCAGATGAGGTGATCAGATGATAGATAGGCATTAAATAATAATTAAACATGTACGTTTAATAATCGTGTCTTTCGATTCACGTCGTAGTGAGAACTAACACAATGTAAATGTTTATCTTATTCACCAGCCACATTATTCTTTCAACGCTGACATGAGGGCGATTCCGGTTCTTTTTAAGGATAAGGAATTGTCCTCATCCTTAAATTTAAAGACTTTTGCTTAATCGCGGTTCCAACTCTCTCGGATGACATCATTAGTTATTTGGCGATATTATCCTAACGCGAAGGACACCTCATAATGCGATTGATAAATTAATGAATGAATTTAAAATTACTTTGTAATCACTCTTTTATTAATATATACAGATCAACATGTTTCGAAAGCGAAGCTTTCCTCGTCAGGAATGTACAGAAATAATATACAGGAAATCGTCGCTTCTGAAACATGTTGATATGCATATATTAGTAAAGCGGTGATTATCTAGTAATTCTTAATTAATGTATTAATACTGACGCAACAAAGTGAATATCAATCGTTTGAAGAAATTATAGAACGATAGATTCGTCAGATTGGCATTTTTTAAAATTGTTGATTTTTGCGTAGTTAAAAAAATACAGTTCTGTAGGCGTCTTTCGTGGAAAGATTCTAGCTCTCATCCGAGAGAATCGGAACCGCAGTTAAGCAAAAAGTCTTTAACTTTAAGGATAAAGATAATTCTTTATCTTTAAATAGAACCGTAATTGCCCTCCTGTCTTAAGGTCTCTGGCGGACAGCTCGTGTCATTTTTCTATCTACCGGGCTTTAATTACAAGGCAATATCCCGCTCCCTTAAAGGTTATTTTTTTCATTATTATGTACAATTTTAATGGTGCAGTGATTTAGCGAATAAACTTTTAAAAATTCCACCAAGTTCGTATTTCATATACACACTTGCTTTACCGTGATAAATATTTATTCGCCAAACTAATTATCTCGCCTACAAACAATTAACACCTGCCACTAGCAGTTGGCAGCCACCGGCCCAGCGGCTAGCAGTCACATCCCAACGGGCGGGTACTGTATGAAAGCCCGTGAAAGGGCAGTTCATTAGGGTGGTGATCCGTGGGTAGCTCCGGCCAGCCGAGTCCCGCACTTCTACAAGATTACTCTCATCAATCATCCCCTGAATTCACACAGCGGCCCGGGAGATTGTTCCCACATACATCCATGCCACCGTCAACTTGTAACTACAGTCATGTGATGTGTTTAAGTTTTGCAAAATGGATAAAAAGCACAATACCCCGTTCATACAATTACGTAGTGTTTTTAATAAGACGTATAATTTTCTACTTCTTCTTGAGTCGCTTCCTCATTCTAATTTTCCTGGTGTACAAGGTTCGTCTACTCCTCGCGGTCTTGCGCTGCGTGGGGAGCTGGGGACACTGACGTTCTGGACGCCTGCAAAATTTGATCACTCCAACGCATCCGTGACCTTCCTCTTCTTGCCTTCCACTTTGCCACTGACCATGACATACTTCAGGTTGAAGTTCTCGGTTTCGCGAGCAACGTGTCCAAAGTATCTGTGAAAACGCTATAGGAAGACAATTAATAGCCTATTGTGGATGCTTGGCTCTTCCAAAATCGATGTATTTGTGCACCTTGCTATCCATGGAATCCTGAGCATTTTCCTTCAGCATGACATTTCTTGGAGGTCTATCCGCTTTCTTTCGCTGGCTCTGAGTGTCCATGTTTCCACACCGTAAAGAAATATGTAGAAAATTAACACTCAGATGAGTCCCATCTTGATGGTCTTCGTTATGCCTCTATCATTCCATATCTTTTGCATATTGCTCATGGAGTCTTTTACTATGCAAATCATCCTTCTTCACTTCTATTTCATAGCCTCCTTCGTCACTTGTAGATCGGCTTAGGTATATTTTTTTTACAACGATTTAAATAATTCGTATTTTAAATTGCCGACAAAAGGATACGAGTTTTATGTTCGTCCTGGAAACGATACTGACATCACGTCAGTCTACGTTTCTAGGCTTTCAGGGTCTCGGTGGCTGTTGTATTTGTTAGCCGTCAGTAAACTGCGTAAGCGGAATCTGCGTCATAATACAAACATGCCAAATACGGATCATTTCTTGAAATTTCGGTTTAATATTATTTATTTAGAGCGAATCTTATAAGAATCTGAAAAACAAACTTGAAATAATCCGCTTATTTTCAACAGTATCGGGGTATTTGAGAAAATACCCTTTTATGAAATGAATCTTTTTAAGAAATGTTTTTTTTTTCTGAGAGTTTTTGGATTCATAATTCGCAGAGCTCCCCTGTCTGTATTGTGTGCAACGAGGGAAATATATATCCTCACCCAGTTGGTGGACGTTGTGAGATGGGTTAAGGTACGGGGTGTAAAAATGAGTTGTTTATATGAGACTTCAGGATTATAAGAGACAGGAGACACAAATGCCGGTTGTTGTTTCAACGTGCCTGCTGTTTTATACATAATTATCAGTACCTAATATAACAAACATCAAGAATTATGAATGATTGAAAAATAAGTGAGTTTTTTGTTTGAATGATTATTGAGGATGATGATAATTGTTAATTTTAAGGGTGATCTTTATTCACTTGTTAAATTATTATTAACCTCGATACAGGCTTAGTTCTGGTGAGGATAATCATTGAATGTGAAGAAACATTAAAAAAAAGAAAATAACATCAATAACTCTCAATGAAAATATTAAACAGAAGACGATGTAGAAAATAAAACGATACGGTCGCGACTGAGACTCGAACTCAGAACCTCTAGTCTATCTGAGACTCGCCTATCTAACAATTGAGCTACCGAGACTTTACTGAATTCAATCATTTTTATCAAACTTGTACTTCCCTTGAGAATTATCAATATTATTTTCCAATTATTTCCGTATATTATCTGCCATCTTGTATTAGAGCACAATGTTCTGAGTCAAGAGTCTCAGTTGTGATCATATCTTTTTATTTTCAGTTTTTTCTGTTTCATATTTTCATTGACATGTTTTTTTTAAATTTTTATATTAAATAATTTTTTTTTTTTTTTTTCGTTTCGTTTTTTTATGTTATGTGTATATTAAAGTTTACGAAATAACTAATTATCACTTAAATACTATTGGAAACAATTACATATAATTTATTTTTATAGCTTATATAGTATTGGATACCATTACATATAAGTTTTCATATTATATACATTAGTTTAAAACTTCCACAAGTTAATTATAAATTTCAAATAAATATTCAATTTATTTTTTATAACCACGAAACCGAAAAAACAACAGAAAATAAAAAGATTTCAGTAGCATTGAACGATTTCAGTTGCAAATTGAACTGGTCTCATTAGCTAAGTTGGTTAAGCGGATACCCCGGATAGGTAGAGGTCCTTAGTTTGAGTCCCAGATGCGACTGAAATCTTTTTATTTTCTGTTGTTTTTTCGGTTTTGTGGTTTATTTGGGATGTGTTAATATTATCTTCTTCAATGATTAAATATTACAATGAGGTTTACAAACTTCAATAAGTTATAAAAAAAATTTGAATATTTCTTTCCAGACTTGTAAAATAAGTCAATAGATGTCTCATATGAATAAAAATCGGGTACGTATATCCGAGACTCTCCGATTGCAATTGTGTTCAGGTAGAACTTTGCGATCATCATACAATTCTATTGTAACTCCTCATTTAAATTATTGTTCTAGTGTTCTATTCTTATGTAACGAGGCCCAAAATAATAAACTACAGGTTATACAAAATAGGGGAATGAGGATGATTCTGAAATGTAATATCTTTACTAGAGTTAAAACAATGTTACAAAACTTAAATATGATGACAACTAAACAACATATAATATATAATACATTAAAAATGATGTACAAGCTTAAAAATAACATGCTCCCTAAATATCTGCAAACTAATAGTATGTATCATGAAAATATTCACAATTATCCTACGAGGAGTTGCCGAGACTTCAGGCTTCCCAAAACAAAACTTACGTGTACACAGAACAGCGTGTTTTATAAAGGG
Organism: Halesus radiatus; assembly: GCA_022606495.2. Classification (NCBI taxonomy): domain Eukaryota; kingdom Metazoa; phylum Arthropoda; class Insecta; order Trichoptera; family Limnephilidae; genus Halesus; species Halesus radiatus. The sequence goes on from JAHDVE020009316.1 coordinate 23,162, forward strand.
CAAAAACTTTATAATAACCTACCAAATTCCATAAAGGAAGCCTCAAGTCTTGGCACTTTCCGTAAAACATGTGCTATATACATAAAGAAAAATTTATGACTTGTATTTCTATTTGTACTAACTGTATTTCTTAAACCCTATTTTTTTTTTGAACTGGGGTAACTGTATTTCTTTTTTTTTATTAACTGTATTCTTTCTGTTATAATTTTATGACTCTATTTATTTTATTATGTATCTTATATGTTTTTTATTACTAGATGTATGAAAATTTGCTTACATCTAAATAAAGCTACAAAAACAAAAGGATAGCAGCCAATAATGTGGGATTTAAAATGGAGGATAACATTAACAAATCTTTAACTTGAAGTATGATTTCGGTGTAGATGGCGTAAATTGAACTGGTCTCATTAGCTAAGTTGGTTAAGCGGTTACCCCGGATAGGTAGAGGTCCTGGGTTTGAGTCCCAGATGCGACTGAAATCTTTTATTTTCTGTTGTTTTTTCGGTTTCGTGGTTCATTTGGAATGTGTTAATATTATATTCTTCTATGATTAAAATAAATACGTATTGAATGAGTTAATTTTGTTTTATTTATTTATTTTTTTCCATGATAATAATTATTGTAAATTTAAAAGTAACTTACTATATCTATACTTACCTATATTTAAAAAGTAAAATTATTTTTTTAATTTCTAAAACTGCACAAGGATCTCAAAATGCTCCCAGCTGGGGTATGTTGGGGGGTTGGAGGGACTGGGAAAGGCAAGCAAATAGGAAGATGAAGGTCGGTGTGTCGGACGTCTTCGCCTTTTTCGCGATGTTATAAAAATAATGTTTTAATATAATTCAATTTTTGGTACTTGTACGGGGTCGGGACCCAGGGAAAAATAAGTGTTTGATGTTCGCAACTGGCCCAGCTCCCCTAGCCAAAGGACACTTTATACTGTCAGTTTTGTGCAAATAAGAGAGTGCCATCACTGCTTTTTATAAGAATGACAAAATAAAACGATAGAGGGAGGCAACGTGGTGCGAGGGAGACAGGTGTTGTCGGATAAACTTTCGCGATGCTACCGGCACCCTGTTAGCGCCTGGCTGGGGGTACAAATAGAGCGCAAAAACGGCTATTTGTCAGTCAGCCAGCAACTCTCGCCCCGACAAACACTTCTCTACCTCGACTGCCCCACCTCGCTTTCCTTCTACCAACTTGCTTTCTTCTTCATTATGACCACCGCTGACCCTGGACCCAGACCCTCGCAGCATCAACTACGGACAAGGCCCGCAGGGCAAATTTGTGAAGGATTTTGTAAAAAAATGGAAGTTTTGCACAAAAGGGAGTTTTGTGTAAATTCGAAAGTCGTTAATTTGTCGGTATCGTTCCCCCTTCGCAAGGGAACGATAGTTGTTGTCTCCCTCCCCTCCAGCCCTCTTCGCAGATCGGAATCAGCTGCCTCTTACACTTCGCCGGTGTGCTACATGTAGTATAGTCGAGAAGGAACAATTTCAGAAAATATTTAACTAAACTAAGGAAATTTAAACATTTAGTGGGTTTTTATGTTTACATATTTGTTTTATGGCAATTTTTAGACATACAAAATGTGCTAAACATCGAAGAACTCCAGCTATTATTTATACAAAATTTTATCATGTATTCATGTATTAAGAATGCCAGAATATTCTGGGTGCTAATCCATAGGGAAGACGTCCTGTGGGCCGCCCCAGAAATAGTTAACTCCAGAGGCTGGGCCGTCGGCGGACGGAGGCCGTATTAAGTAGCTCAAGACAGAAATGCCTGGAGGCACCTGGAGTCTGTCCCTGAGTCGAATAGGACAAGGGGAAGAAGGTGTACAGAAGTATGTTTCATGCTTCGGGAACCGGGGATCTTGCAAGTGCATTCCGCAAATTATGCTCTGTTTCGATTTTGGGTTCAAAAGCTCCATTCGTCGTTTTCTAGTCACTGACAACCACTAAAAACGCCGCTATTGTAACCACAAAGCCATTGGCGGTACTTTTGGAGACTTTGCTAGAAAAATACTCATGGGAGCTCCCTAAAGCCTGCCTAACTAGCGGCTTACCTCATCTGACTATTATACTACAAATTTAAACTACGGGCTCCCATAATTCTTTAACATAATGCGGGAAACCGTTACTTAACTTTGAGTAGGTGTACGTCAATTAAAAAAAAAACTGTGCAGTGTAAACATATTAAATAAAACTAAGGATAGTTAAGTATACAGAAACATGAAAAAAAAATTCTAAATTTACTAAAGTGAATAAATAATTTATGTATTAATTGTTTTTGTGTTTAAATCGTAGAACTGCATTTAATTTTTTTTTAAATTTAATCTAAATCAAATTTAATAATGTTATTATTAAGTTCTGCAAGTATTTTAAGTTTTTTATTATTGTGACAGCTGTTTCTAAGCTATCACAATAATAAAAAAAACTAAAAATACTTGCAGAACTTAATAACTACATTATTTAATTTGATTTTAAATTAAATAAATAAATAAAAAATAGCAATAATAATTTGTTCGTTTACGGATATAGTGAAAACAAATATAAAGATAAATAGAGAAATTTAAAAAGTTTCAATTAAGGAAAAATAAGTATACGAAATGAAAAATAATTTTTTAAATGACGTTTAATACATATGTAAAATTTTAGTGTTTTAACATAATTTTCTACTTTGTAATGTATTAGGCAAGGTGTTTAAAAAATAATTAATTTGTCACTGTCCTTATGTGCGTTGGTTGGTCTTTGAATAATTTGATGATTTTATATAGAAAACAATGTTGTTATTTCTATCAACTATCACGAATAACGCTACGAAAACTGGCAGAACTAATAACATTTAATACATTTTGTAACTTTAAAATTAAAAAATAATAATTATGGAGTTCTACAAAACCAACCGCAAACCTATAAAAATGCTAAATGGATGCATGCCAGACGTATTCACATTACTGTCCACCCAGCCATCGACATGTTATAGGTAGTGATTCACAAATAAAAAATATTCTTCCGCCCTTTGGATTTATAAACTCAACCCCACTCCAATTGGTACCTCTAATGGCGTTATTTTGATCTGAAATCATCTAACGGCAAAATGAAGAACCGGGTGAAATACGCAAAGTAAAAAAAAACGGGATATCGGGTTTAGAGAACGCCACGGTACTTGACATTAAAATCGTTTTGAAATTTTTTAACAATATTTGAGGTATACGAGTATATTGCTACGTTACGACTAATCTGACCAATTTTTAATCTTACTTCTCTTATTATTATAAAAGCGGAATGTTATGCTAATGCAATTATGGAGAATTTAGCTAGCTGAAGATTTATGTGGGAACCCGACGCTTTGGACACTAACCGGATGAGAATGCATATAAAGACACTTTATAATTTAATCATTGAAGAAGATAATATTAACGCATCCCAAATGAACCACGAAATAGAAAAAACAACAGAAAATAAAAAGATTTCAGTCGCATCTGGGACTCGAACGACTAAAATCTTATAAATCTTATAAATCTTTTTATTTTCTGTTATTTTTTCGGTTTCGTGGTTCATTTTCAGGTTTAAAAACTTCAATAAGTTATAAAAAATAAATTGAACATTTTATAATGTTTATTGACCTTTGTGTCGGGAATAATTTTTGACTCCTTTGATTGAAAAATGTGTCTTTTCACACCATAGTATGGCTGCAAACAGTCCACGAAAGAATAATGTTTTTATTAATTCTTTTAAAATCTCACCCTTAAAATATTTTATTTATATTATTAATAAAATTAAATTTATATAATTTCTTCAAATAATTGATAACTTTGTGGCATCATTATTAATTATATAATTGAAAATACACTTTGTATATACCACTTTACATAAAATATATAATTCAGGAATAAATGAATACTTATTCATTTATTCCTGAAGATGATAGCATTGCTATCGAAACATGTAGAAATATTTATATATTTTAAGTAAAGTGGTATATACAAAGTGTATTTTCAATTATATAATTAAATTTACATTTCTAAAATATTTTTTTTTACAGTAGGCCTCTGTTTACCCCCACACAGGAGGCCCTGAGGGAAATGATTTCCCTCAAGGTCTATATCATCTTTCGAGATGGTGTGTGGAGGGTCCTTTAGAGGATAGGAAGGAGTGAACTTGGGTCTTGGAGAGATCCATGTTGTAGGATGGAGGAAACACGGAGGCCGGCAGATCATTCCACAGCTGAGCTGTTGAACACAGGAATGACTCGTAAAAAGAAGACGTTTTGAAAAATATAAATTAAAAAAAAATAAACGTTAGGCTGTGCTACTCCACCCTAAACTAGCGTGTTATGGGCTAGGGGGATTATGAAGTACAATAATTGACGTATTACTAAATGTACAGAAGTCAGTAATCAGAGTCATCACTATTAAACATTTCAGGTATGCCGGAACATTGCTCTATAAATATTTTAATGCTCTTGACTTGCGACAAAGTTTTAATACAAAGGTATACAAAAATATATAAGAAACTAGTCAAATCGAAAACATATTTTAAACCAGAAGCCGCGGTAGAAAAGATTTAACAATTCCAGTGAGTGCTAGAACAATCTAACAAAAAATACATACCTATCTTAAAATACACGACAAAATCTCCCCCGAGGTTGAAAACTGCGAACATTCGTCCTTCGGCAAAAAAATTACTTGATTTTTTTTTTCTGTTTTAGGTACTTGATTTTGACTTAGTTATCTTTTTTTCTATGACTTGGTTATATTTTTTTCTATGACTTAGATATCTTTTTTCTGCACTCACCAGAAGCACATGTTTTAAACCTACTAAATTTATTAAAGAAAAACAATAAAACACGTCACAACTCAATATTTTGATACCCACAATATATTAAATTCCTCAGAACAGTCAATATGTCCAGCTAGGATTTATTATCGACCAGGTAAACATAATGGCAATTTCTACTTATACGAGTATGTACTTCAATTAATAATAAATTATAATTTTGTAAAAATAAATATACCTAATGTAAATGTAAATAAATAAATACAAGTACCGGTGAAAATCTCTAGAATAACCTTAAGAATTGTTTTCATTAAATATTCGATGTAAACCAATTACGACCGTCAGCGTTTTCCATCTCGAAAAGAATTTCACGAAACAATTAATAGACAAGCACGTTGGCGTTGATCACACTAGAGGTGGGTAGTTAAACCGTTTTTTCCTAACCGTTTAAGTTCCGGAACGGTTGCAACAGTTTCGCGGAGTGTGAAGTGATCCTTTAAAAAAACGTATCACTACGCCAGCAATACGCCGCGTTAAGTGAATCCAACAGAGAACAATTGGTTTAGAAAAGTTAATAGATTTTTTTTCATCGCAAAGAAACGTTTTCCGCGCAACGTCTTCGAAACGGTTAAAAAAAATTAAACGGCCGCAACGTTGTACGTGAAACGCGGCGCCGTAATAGTTACAAAGAAAAATTTTCACCGCAACCGATCTTCGAAACAGGAGAAAAGTTGCAGTGATGAGTTATACATAAGTGCGATCAAAATATGATTGAGATGAATTTATTACGTTTTTTCAAACATTTTAGAGTAACGGTTTCTTTTGAAAAGCCGACATGACTTCGGTTATTTTAAAAAATAAACTGAAATGCCCATCTCTAGATCAGAGCGTGACCCACGCGTAATATAAAAATACCCAAACTCACGCAGTATTTGACATTTGTTAATAAAACTGTAAAAAAAATATTTAATATATAAAAGACACGTTACCCGTAAATTATTTAAAATTGCACTTTGCCATATTGTTACATTATCTACAATAAGCATACCGCTGATTCTAACCGTAACAGAATGAGAGGTAATAACGGAGCTCTAAGTGGCAGCCCTAAACCGTATGCAAAACTTTTAAGTAGTTAGATACAACGCAAGTACCGGGAAATGTTTGTAATGTTATTTGGTCAGAAGAAGTTTCAGTGTATTTCATGTGAGAAGGGACTGCTATTACTATTGGAATGTGTTTGTAAGAAGGAAACATTCCTACGTGAATTGCGTTATGAAGGTTGTTGGGATATTTATTCTGAAACTGATACTTAAACATTTTAAAGAGCTTAAAATATTAAACGTTTTTTTCACCATATCGCCTTAAAAACTGTATTAAATAAATGTATAAAGTCTAAGTTCAAACTTACGTAATATTTAAGCAAATTAAATCAGGACTATGATTTTGAAAACGAAATTGACTGAACATTAAATATTTTCCGTCGTAGAAATCTGAACGCATTTTTTGTCAATTTTAATTTTACAATGGAAGCGAAATTATATTTTTATTTTTAAATCTCCATTTTACCTACAAATTGGCAATTATTATTTCTGGTATCTTTTTATGCCATTTTTTGAACAGTTCAGGAAACTTTCATCTATCTAACTTTATATACATTTTTCCATTTTTTCTAAAATAAATCTTTATATTTTCTTTATTTTCCCATTTGAGCAAATGAAAATTAAGTTTAAATAACTATAACTGCTGTCTTTATATTTAGAGTTTATTTTTATTTCATACCATAAGTCCCAAAAGCACGAAGAAAATGAAATTATGGGGTGGGGAAGGAGAAGATGGGATTTGGAATTACTGTTGATATTCTCTGTGGTTGAACGGTTAAAATTCTCTTACTAATCTAGAGGTTGGTAAGAGAATTACGAATCTAGAGGTTGCTGGTTAAAATCCCGGCTTATGCAAATATAATTTTTTTTTCCATTTCGGAATAACTTTGATGCGTATATACGTCATTATAATATATTTTTAATTATTGAAGAAAATAAATATTACCACAAAGATTCACTTTGTGGCAACATTATTAATAAAATAATTAAAAATTACCTTGTAATCAGTTATTATTCTGAATTTGACAACCATATTTTGAAAAAAAATCATTTATTTGATATAAATTAAGGTTTAATTTTTTTACATACAAATACAACCGGTTTACAATTAGACAATTTAAAAATTTTGAAATTAGAAAATGTGTTAATAGTCAATTGTGCATAATCAATAATCATTTTTTTTTAAATAAGTGTCTTTTGAATTTATTTTCATATAAATATTAATAATAAAAATAATACCTTTTTACAATTTTTTTTATTAGGATCGTCAGTTAATTACTTACCTATTTTCATAATTTTTTGTTTATGTTTATAATTTGTCTATTCTTACATTATTGTATTCTATGTTTATCATTTGTCTATACTTGACCTAATTATTTTAAAGTATTTTGTATGTCCTGATGAGGAAAGCTTGGCTTTCGTAACTTGTTGATATGTATATGTTTATAAAGTGGTGATTACAAAGGCATTTTTTAATCATTAATCTTCTTAAAACAAAACATGATATCGAAGAGACACAGAAAATAAAAAAAATGTAATGGTAGCTCCTGGGATTTGAACCCAGGACCTCATGGTCTATCCGGAACTTTGTGCTCTAATTATTATATTATTAAATTCCGATCTGCTTCCAAACGTCTAGAGCCAGTGGGTCTATAGCATTTCCGATTGGGGTATGTTGTGAGGCTGAAAAGAGCGGGAAATGAAAGGAGATATGTAAGAGGAAAGTGGCTAAGTACCTGGCTATTCTGATTTGGTCACTAAACAAAAAAGGAAAATCATTTCAAGCAACGTATTGCTTCCGAATAGTATTCTTTTATCAAGAATTTTCTGTTTTACAGAGTTGCAACATTGATAGAAAGAAATTCGCATCCAATATTTAAAAAATAACAATCCACTTCACTTGGTTAGTAATAGTCTGTACAAATTTGATGATGCCAAAGCTCAGTAGCACAGTTGACGGCCTTCGAGGTCGAGGGGCATGAAACCGGAGGTCCCAGGTTCAAATCCAAACGTGCGCAAGTAAATTTTATTTATTAATTTGTATTGCTTCACAATTAATTCATTTTAAATAATTCCACAGTGAAAGATACTCTCAGTATCGCCCTGGTAAAAGGTAAGTAAAAGGACAAGGAATTTACCTTACAAAGAACCAGAATAGACCTCCTGGTCACAAACCATAAGTTCATAACAATTTTAGGCAACTCTTTGATTCTAAATAGTTAAATCACCCATACTCACGGCGATACTGTTCAATTTTTCTGTTTTTCTTTTTAAAATTATTTTTAATCAAATACAAAAAACGTGACACGTGCTGAGCCCCTTTCTCACCCGAGAATGAATGATAAACGGTCACACAGCGAACTACAAATTCTACGTAGAACGCAGAAGTAATAAGATAATAATCGCAACCATTCCTGTTATTCCCCGTATAAATCGCAACAGCAGAGACATAACTCGTCGCAATTATGATAGCTTTCCGCGTGGCCCCCGCCCTATAAACCATGGCAAGCCCAGTCTCCTCTCCTTCTCCAAATCCCTGGGGATAAATTACTTGACCGAAATATATGATATACCTGACATTCTTACGTGGCTCTCCGGGTTCAGTATTGGGTGGATCAAGTTAAATGGATTTTTTTTTAAATTTTCTGGCTCACACCTGTTAAACGTACCATTTCAAATTGTGGAGAGAGGGAAGGCAAATTTTCATATAAATATTATTTAAATAAGTAAATTTCAAAATTATATTTTATATATATTGCAGTTGAGTTCAGACTTCGAAGAGATGAGATGTTGAACGGAGGGGAGGCGATTTTACATAGGGCTTGATAGAAGAAAGTTTATTTTTTTAGAGAGGGAAAACCAAAAAGCATTTTATCTAATGTTCCTACTTCTAGACCACAGAATCTGTGTAGTCAAGTACGTGAATTTCAAAAAGACGAGAGGGAACGGAGCAATGTCCAATTCTCATTCGAATAAGAGATGAAATTATTTTTTTTGTAAAAATGGGGGATTTGTTGAAACTGCGGTTTTGATGGTATAGCCCTGTGAATTGAGGAATTGTAGGCTCCCATGGATTGACTAGCAATATAGCAATTACCAATACTCTGCAGAAACATTACGGGATATCTCTTTAAGAATAGAAAAATGTCAGATAAGGGGTGTGGTTTATGATAGGGTTGGACGCTCCTTGTTTTGCCAAGGAGTCCGCAATGTTGTTGCCCCCAATGCCAACATGTTCAGGAATCCAAATTAGAGTTCCGATTTTTCAAGATCTTTGTACGGAGGTTATCAGCAGTCGAATAAGGCATATATATTGAATATCAGGATAAAGAAGAGGACTGGATTTAAGTTTTTGGAGGGAACTGAGAGATTCAGAGAGAGTCAGAGAGAACAAGGAACCGTTCGAAACAATTTTTGATTATATATTTGAGGGATTCAATCATTCCAATGCACTCGACTGAAAATATTGATAAATAATTTAAAAGTTACGTTGATGCCTATACCACATCTTTTAAATAACGGATTAATAGGTTAGGCTAACTTAACATCTGATTCAGAGTTAACTTACCGATTGACGGGAACGTTTCAGAAGTGACGTTGAGTACGGAGGCTGTGTGATTGTTTGTCGCATAACATAGAAATAATAATAAAACGTTTTTCTTCAAATAAAAAATGGAAGCTCCCAGGTCTTGGTGTTATGATGTCGATTTTTGGTTGTTGCACAGTACTCAAATCGTTCTACTGTATTTTTTTACACTGAAATTACCAATGAGTAATCTAAAAGCATGTTGCCTGCTGTGTATTTTGGTGATGCGGTACCGATTTCTAACTGCATGGAATATCTACTGTCTCTCGTGTCTAGAATGAACAAAGTATGCATGGAGAATGAGTTAATCTAAGTAAGTCTAAATAAAAGTAAGTCTACGTAAAATTCTATAGGAATTTTCATAGAAAAAGCAACCTATATGGAGTATGGACGAAAAAAGTATAGTCTAATGTAGGTTTTAGAGCAGATGGATGAGTGTTTGTATTTGAGAAGTATGTTTCGAGAGATGGAAAAACTACCTAATGGGGGACTGAAAGCGATTGGAACTTATAACAAATTGTCCAAAGAAGCGAAGATAGCAGTCCACCATGGAGTGCTGATATCAATTCTGATGTATTGCAGTGAGGCATGGAACTGGCAGACTGAATGTTGTAGAAATAAGATCAGTATGGTAAAACTTCGTATGAACGTTTTAAAAATGAGGAGATTCGGAAAGAATACAAGGCTGATGTAAGCATAATGATTAAGATTAAGAAAGGAACGCTTAGAATAGCTGATTAAAGTTTGTCAGGTAAGTAGGTCCTTAACATACTGCATATTAAACACTTCCAACTTAACTTCCTAGGTAGTCTAAAAATCGACAATGCATATTCCGCGTTTATAATTTCACATAATATGTTCATAATATACTGGTGATATCTCCCACTTTCGCAAAAACGACACATTTAATATATATTAATTATGATTATAACGAATCTCTCAGCGAAAGGAACATAGTGGAAATGCTGTGGATTCAGTGAACCAGGACAGAGCTTTATTCCTGTCTATTTTCTGTAATTAAATAAAACATTTTTTTAATATTTTCTTGGGTCAGCCAGTACTTGTCAGTACTTGCAACTCCATAAATAAGCACACGGATAGTAATGAACCGTAGGCTGTACGGTAATGGTGGTATCTTGGCTGATATATCGTGCCTTCTACTCCCTTTGCCCTTCATTTTCCCTTCTCTTCCACGTGATAAACTACAAATAATTGTATATTATTGTAGTAAGTTAATAATAACAAGGATTTTCCTACATTATTGTAGACTCGATAACATTGTAGGCAGTATATATATTTTTTTAAATTTACATTCCCTAGCCACATTATCGCAGAAAATAGTTCCGGTGACCCCCGCGCCGGCCGCCAGCCGACATCTCATGGCATTTCTCTGTTGACCGGGCGCCGATTTATGGTCTATTTACATTTTTCAGCACCGCGCAGTGTAGAGCAGAGCAGTATAGTGCAGGAACGGGACATATGCGAGTATTCACATTACACTGTGCAGCCCAGCACAGAGACAGCACAGACACGAGTATGTCTGTCAACTGAACTGTCAACTGAGCCACAACATGTTTGAGGATTTTATAATACTATTCTTATATTTAATATTATTTTATAAACAAAATTCCCAATTCAATCAATTTATCGTTATCCATCTTCTCGGTTTTGGCGATATCTGCGTCTAATGACCCCAACTGACGAAGATGATGGTACTAACGGTATGGGTTCATACTAACTGCGCAGGCGCAGACGCCACAAGCGGCCACCAGCACGTCAAAATATTCTAGCTGACAATCTCGGCCAGTTGTGGCCCATTCATGTGCGGATGCGTAATATGAATGTGCTCATAAATAATTTAGGCAACTAACGTTGTCGTGTCTGTACCGTACTGTTCTGCACTGTGCGATGCTGGTAGATGTTAATAGACATTTTCAAGGCACTCTTTTAAAATCTTACATTATAATATAGACATAATATATGGCAGATTGCGTTTGCACCTGCTGGATTAAGTACTATTATATAATAAAAACAAATAATTAAAAATAAATCTTCGTATACAAAAATGAATGTTTGCCTGTAAAACTGTTGCCATAACGTTTTAAAATTAGTATGGAAAACATTGAACCCGCCATGTTGTATTGAGGTTAGCTTATACGAGTATATATACCACTCTGGTTAGCCACAGATTACATATTTAAAAGAAGAATGTTTGTTTGAGTAGAATATTTTCAAAATGGATAACACAAATAGGTACGTACCTAAGAAGTTTATTATTTAGACATATTTAAAAAAAATATGTTTGGAGAGAAAAAAAAAATTAATTGAACGTTTGTTTTTTCATTGTTTAGAGATAGTAATAGTCGTCACAAGGCATTACTTTCGCTGTCAAATCAATTATGTACACATCAGCTAGTAGTTGTATAAAATGTAATTAGTTTAGTGATTAAATTCATAACCTCACTAAGATCGTTCTGATTTTATATTTTGCACACAAACTTACTTCAACACTACTCGTCAGTTCGTTTACTGTTTAAAAACATCCCTTTCAAGGATTTGTACCTGAGAAACTGTTTGAAAAATAATTACTCACGTAAACAAAACTTCACAGTTGTATGCACCGTGTAAGTAACGCATTTTTTATATTTAGTTAAGTATCTCTGTTGATTTTCTACAATAAGAATATACGAAGAGGCAAGAATGCGGAAACTGCTACCGTTGTCTCAAGCTGAATTTATTAAAGGTTTTTATTAAAATTTCCAGAGAACAAATAATATGCCCTAACATGAAAGGGGAAGAAACTAAAATAAGAGGGTCTAAAGCCGAGCCATGCATGCTGCCAATTTAAGTAAAACAGCAAATAAGTAAAAAGGTTACGTTTGTGAACAAAAAAGTTTTTGTTGGAGTATTAAATTTGAGTCTTTATAAATATTTTATAATTTGGTTATCGCAGTAAAAATCACAGGAAACAAACGTGGAGGGCAGTGAACTAGGCTGGTATAAAAATGGATATCGCGTGACCTTTGCCTCCAGCTACCGAAATGATACATTAAGGCAAGTCTATTCATTCTGACCCTTTTACTCGCTCTCTCTCTCGAGTTTCAACAGTATTTTCAAAGTAATATGACGTATTCTTATCTAGCAATGAGGAACTCCAGTCCAATTTTAAAATTTCATTTTATCAATAATGACGTTCAAACTTACATATCAGTATTCTTCTTTTTTTCTCAAGTTAGTTTTCATTTTTCAAATAATATTCAAAGTTTCAAATCCATGACTGATCGGTTTTGATCAGTTTTGAGATTAGAATGTCAAATGTCAAAACAAGGATGAGCTTTAAATTTTATATTCTATTCATGGTAAACCATAACTTGAAAATAGTAATAAAATTATGTACCTTTTTAGAAATTTTAACTCAAAGAATAATAATAGTATTGAGGATTAACATTATCATAATATCCGTATTTAATTGGTTTGCTCATGAATACTCTGATTATTTAATGAATAATTTATTTTTTCTCTAGAACAACAATTATAGAACTTAAAGTCTCTCAAATTAACTTTAAAATTCGCCAAACATATTTCAAATACAAAACAATACCGATTAATAAAATTTCCATACTAATCCAAAGACAGAAAGTTTACGTAACGTCATATGTTCCAAATGCAATGGTACCAACATAACAAGGCGTTTTGATGAAATGATTTTTTAATCACTTTTAAATAACGATTTATAAATTCTATTTATAATTATATATGATAAAAGTTATATTTTCAGAATCGGCGTTTGATGATCTATATGAATATATATTTTTAAATCGATTATATTTTTCACTGGAGTTCCTTATTGAAATATTTACAACATTACTGGTCCATTAGGTATAAACGACAAAAATGCGCTAGTTTAATGACAACAGAATTTTAAACCTTGTCACATTTTATGAACATTAAATTGACAATCAGCACCTATCTGAAATTTGAAAGGTCTACGATGCGGATTCTTGACCCCATTCAGCTCTTATTCTAGACAATAAATTATCAAAAGCTGAAACGGACCGAAGATCAGCGAACTGCGTTCAAATGCCAGACATTCCAAACATTCAAAATTTGTCGATCGTTCATCTCAAGCAGTAGTGAGGAACCTTTATGACGCCGAGGACCATTGTAAGTTTTTAATATCACCCGCGGGCCGAACTTATATTTTCAGGAGAAACGTGATGATGATGCGGGGGGAAGGGGGTGTATTGGGGCAATATGTAATTATTATAACCCCGTACTCAACCCAAGTACTGATTGGAAGAACTCTACGAATAACGAAAGTGCATTACAAAACTTAAAGAATAATTTTATGAGCAATTTGATCAAGATAATAGATTTCATTCGAATTTTGCAGCATATTATGGTGGCAACTATATTTTTATGACTAACTAACTAAACATCACGCTTTTTCCCTGCAGGGATAGGCAGAGAGGACGGACCGCTAAACAACTCGATCTTGCCATACACTTCTTGCTTCAGTCACATTCATACATTGTCTCATACATTCCGTTTTCTATTATTCCAACTTCTGACATATAATTAACAACATTGTTTACGTGGTATGTAGTAGGTATGTAAGTACTGAAAATTGTTTTTTTTTTTTTACATAATCCTTTTTTTTTTTTTTTTAATAATATCTCCCTAATTGCGAAATTTTCGTATTTAGAGAGGGAGTACTATTCTGGTTTGTTATACATATAATTAATTTCAAGAGTACTACCATGAACATGATATTTTGGTGTCTAAAAACTAAAAAAATATATATAATGTACGTATATAAACATGTATACATTTTTTCCAAGCGAACTTATAATATACATCTAAAAAAAATTCTTGTAAAATGTATTTTAAGTTTTTTCTTAAAAAATACATAATTTTTTTTAGCATGTATTTATTTCTTGTAGTTCGTTAAAATATTTTATGGCTGAATATGTGTAATTGTTTTGAGCTGTTGTTGTATCAAGTTTAGGGATTATTATTTGTCCTGTGGTTCTTGGTCTGGCGCTCAATGACTTTTGGTTCATTCACATTGTATTTAAATCTAAAACTTAAAATTCGTTGAATAACTCACGGGGTTCAATAATCTGATTTTTTTTTTGAATTATTTTAATTACTCTTCGTTAGGCTATTTCCAATGGGGATGAGTTTGTTTCAACAGCTCGTCCCCAGCTTATTGTTCAATATTGTATAATTAATCGTGCCATGTCTTCCTCGGGCGTCCCAAGCTTCTTCTTCCAATCAAATTCGCGTCACATATTCTCCTCACAATCATTTCCTCGTTCATTCGCTTTACATCTCCAAACCAACTGAGTGTTCCTTTCTTAATCTTACTCATTTTTATAACTGAAGTCGGAATACGAGCAAGGTTTTTCCCCGAAAACATTCTGAACATGAGAATGGTTTCCTCCGAATTGAGAGCACTCTGAACACAATTATGGTTTTCCTTCGAATTCTGCGGTATATGGTCAAGTTATTGAGTTTTTTTTGGAGCTTTTAGCAGGCCAAACCTGAAGTGCTCTCGGGCTGAAGTTTCCCCCTGATCTAAAGTGACGAAAGTCTGAAACCAGGCACCGATCTAGGAATTTTAGCTGCTTAGAAAATGCGATTAGGAGATATGGCTATTAGACAATATGGGGATAATAAAAAACAGGGTCGGTACATATGCAAGTAAATTTTCCGTTGCTTTTACCAACGTAACACTGTTCAAAATCAAGTATTTAAGTCCTCCAAAGTTTTATTTTATTTTTATAATATTACTTGTAGGTACAAGGCAGATCATAAATCGCAGTTCGTGTTCCGACGTTCGCGAGGGCTTCTGAAAGGCCGGAGAAATTTATTATATTCATCGCTTTGTCGGGAGGTATTAAATGAAAGTACGCCTTTTAGACTTCTCTCCCATTCGCTGCTACAAGCGCTGCAATGGTAGCGAATGCAGTGGCGTGCGTGACTTGCAGTGGAAGCCCCGTGGACTTTGATACGAAATACGTGCCTCCCATTGCGCCATTGTGTTTAAAAAATAAGCTCTGAAATCTAAAAAAAAAATCTCGCAGTCACACTCCGATAAGGCCACAACTGGATTCCACAACATTTTCAACCATTTTTTAAAAGCAGAACTTTTCGTATAAAATTTTCTTAAACCAGGGGCCAACTGTGTATATTTTGCGTTGGCTAATTCAAGTTAAATTGACAATAAACAACCCATCTTTTCAGCTTTCTGCGTTTGCGTTACGGATTCGTCACTTAACGCAAACGCAAACATAACTTGTTAAAGCGATACGGACTATCAAACTATCAAAATGTCTTGTTTATAGCCGATTTAACTCGCGTTAGCTAACGTAGAAGTTACAGACTTGGCCCCCAGAACGTTTATAAAAAATTCCAATTATACGAGACAAAATAATGTGGTATATCGACAGAGTATGATTAAACGATAGATTGAAAAGTAACCTAACGGAATAATAGTCTTTATAGCTTTTAACATTATTTTTAAAGCGTTTTGTACGATATATGTAATAGGTTTGTTGCAGAAAAATAATTATTATACCTGTAATAGCAATATGAGTACAGAGACACTCATTAATGTTGTTAATAGACCAATTGAGCGGACTGTTCACAGTTCGTGTTTGCTCCGTGAGAACGGGTCATTTCGTCTACTCGTTCTTGTGTAAGTCGGCTCGTATGTGGAACGAGCTACATGCAACTGTCTTTCTTCCTAAAAAAAATAAAAGACTTATGAATCACTTTTAGATCAACAAAATACGTCTTGGGTAAACATAAATATTATGTACTGTATATTTTCTGTGTTTAAATTCAAAAAAGTTTGTAACACGTTGTATTGTTCTAAAAAGTGCAAACATCTTATTAATCAATAAAAATCAATCGAACCAGGCTCATCGGTAATTCAATTTGGCCCTGTGGACGTTGATCCCTTCGGCACCAGTGCATAATCGGGAAACACGCCAAAAGTGCGTCCGCCATTTGCATACGGTTGACATTTATCACATGATAACGGGTTGCTTCTACGACTCGTTCTTGAGTTGCGAATGATCAGCCGGCATCTGTATTTCCTCCCTCCTACAACATGGGGCTCCTCAAGACCCAAGTTAACTCCTTCTTATCCTCTAAAACACCCTCCACACAGCATCCCCAAAGACGATATAGGCCTTGAGGGAAATTATTTTTAATAGGGCCTACTGTGTTAAGTTACTGTAAAAAAAAGGATGAACGCCTACAAATACAATGCAAAACAATTGAGAGCAATTAGCAAACTTACAAACATTCGGTAGAAGATTCATTCATTTTCTGGGAGAGTTGTGTATTGTGTGATAATAAAAAGTGATTTTTTTTTCAGTACAATTAGGGTTCTTACCTAATTTAGGGGTGAATATTTCAAGTGGTGGTTTTAAAATTGTGGCTTTCTCGAACTCGACGATGAAATGTTCGTGACTTGTAAAATGTAGCACTGTAGCCGATTCGCTCCAGAAATTAAGAGCGAGGTGGCCCTAATGGAAGATATTGATACATCGCGTCTGTCGGGAAGAAAGGAGAGCGAAAATGGTTGTAGCAATGGAGGAAAATAATGTTTTTCACTTTAGTACTGTGGGTTTAAAGTCAAACCTTCACACTGACCTTTACACATAATAAGTAAGAATTTCGTAGTTACATTAGTAGCTCAATCCATTCTGATGCTATTGCTTGTTTTTTGTGCCAAGAGTTTTGAATTTTTTTTAGTCGAAATGTAATATATTTTTAATTATTGAAGATAATTTTAACAACTCTCAAAAAGAAACATGAAACTGAAAAGAAATGGGTAACGGTACCAGCTGGGATTCGAACACAGGACATTGCCCTCTAATTCAATGAACTACAGCAATCCCAATCCATTTTCGTAATTTGTATCGGAATCGTACCTCGATTTCGAAGAACTATCAATATCATCTTCAATTAATTCCCATATATTTTTGGCTGCTACCTTTTTATCATGTCTACAAGATCCCAACCGAATTTATTTGTAATCTTTTAATAGTGTCTCAGAAATACCTATTCAATATTTAGTTTATAAGGGATATCTGTCGACTTTTTCTACGAGTCTAGGATTAATATTCCAATGTGATATTTTCAGATATTTACTTGGTTATAAACAAGAAAGAAGAAATTAATATATTTTAATCTTAACATTTTGAAGAATTTTATCTATATGTTATACAGTACAATTTTACATAATATGTTTTTTAAAGTATAATGAAGGTGGTTTATATGATGTTTTATAATGTGGAGTGTAAGGTAGGTTTGAAGAGGTGATACTGTGAATGGAGTGTTATATGTATCGTGACCACCTCACTAGGAGAACCTGTGCTGAGGTATTCACGTGGATGTGTTAAATATATATAAAAGTATTAGTGTGCATTTATTAGTTTTGTTTTAATGTTTTATTTTTGCTATCTAAATGTAACTTACGTTAATTATTGAATTTCAGGAGAAATACATTTTTTGTTTTTGTTTTGGTTACAGTAGGCAAATCTTTTAAAAAATAATAAATATGTAATTGTAATAGTTTTGATAATATTAACGTTTATTGCACGGAAAAAAGAGAGAAGGGAGTATCAAGTAAGCATAGTATTATATATATTGGGTTATGTGTGGTTTGGTTTTATCATGTTTTAAATAACTTGAATACCTTGTTTTTTTATTCAGGTTGTGACATATTTTTTGAAATTATTGTATATATTATATTTACAGTTATTAGTTGTTTCAGAGTGACGGGCAAGCAATTATAAAGTTTAATTGCGTAATACTTAAAGTGTTTTTGCCGGTGTGAGGTATGTGTTATCGGGATATTCGGGGTTTTATTTGTTCAGGATCTGGTTTTTATTGTGGTTTGAGGTTGAATCGGAATATGAAGTTTGTTTTGGAAGAGGTGTAGTAATACAGATTTGGCATACACTTGTATTATTGTCATGATGTCAAGTGTTCTGAAAATTTCACCAGAGTCTGTGTAGAACGGTACTAGATGGTTGATTTTAATTGTCGCCTTTTGAATTTTTTCTAATGGGTTTACTGCTTTGTTCGATGCACTTCCTCAAGCCGGTATACCGTATTTAATAATAAACTGACAAAGTGCAAAATATATGGTTCTGAGGATTGTTTGTGGTAAAATATTTGTAATGTTCTTCATGAGGTATCTGAGGTAGACATCGACCTTTATTGACTAAATCGTTGTTTGTGCAGTACAAATACAATTTTAGTGGCTACAATTTATTTCGGTTCCTGCAAATGAGGAAAATGTGTGTTTAATGGAAATGAAATACATATAAGTGTAAAAAGGCAATCTGTTTAGAATCCAACGGTTATGTCAAAATCTTATGATTTTAGAATAAAAAGGAAACATAATTTTTCAAAGGAAATTGACGCTTCACTCCAATATCCGATGCCGTTCTTTCGGAACGAAGAAAGCGTTAGACGCATAATTGGATTGCTTGGAAAAAATATTAAAGTTCCCGGTAAGAGATTCTCGATCCTGCTAGGAAACTAAAGAAAAAAGAGTAGAAAAATCCTTCCATATTTCATTTCTTCCTCAGCTTTTCATTTCCTACCTGGAATTGCTCTCTTTCAAATTCAGTTTCACTTTAATTTAAATTTATGCATTCCTCTACGTGGAATCAAAATAAAATATTATATTATAAATATATGAAGGAGGTACATTAAACGTCGATGAATAATATTCATAAGATTCACCGGTAACATCTGTACTTGAGAAGCATACGAATGCATGTTCACATTTAGAAGAAATGAATTAATGATGGAAAAATACTGTTAATTACTATGTTCATTAGCGGAATAAAGATGAAAATCCTATCTTAAAAGGTTAGCGAGATTTCAATTTTATTTATAAAAGGAAGCAATAACCATAAGACCTTAGAAACATAAGGATGCAAGTCCCTAACGTAAATGCGCGTTTATGGATAAAACGCGTCTAGTCCACTAACTGACAATTCTGGAATACAAAAAAATGGGTTTGCGTCATCATACTCGACGTTGACAACTCAGTCTTGATACATACTCCTCGATTCATTCACATTCATGCATCATCTTATTCGTACAATTCTGTTATTCTGATTCTTAACATTGCCCGACTAAAGTATTTCATTAAAGTGCCATGTCTTCCTTGGGCGTCCCCAACTTTCTTTAACATTTACTTTTGCTTCATCTTTGTATTCCTGGGTCTTAAAGAGACCCATGTCGTAGAAGGGAGGAAAGCCCGTGAGGTGATTTTTCACAATAACGGCGCTATACAAATCAAACAGATACTTTGAAGAATATTCAAATACACAGGGCCGGGAAATTATTTCACAGCCGAGCTGTTGAACAAAAGAATGAGTGGTAGAAGCGACCCATTCTAAAGTGACAAATGCCAACTGTTTACAAAAGTTGGGCGCACGTTTGACGTGTTTCCCGACTGTGCACCGATGACGAAGAAATCAATGAACCTAGTCCCTTTGAGCATCTTCTGGCAGAAACGGGTGGTCCGTTTGATAGAGTCCTCAATCATAACAAACGGATCGCAGTCTTTAAAGCGCAGGCGTCAGGTGGGAATGCTGCCCTCGTTCAATCGGTATTTCAATGGAAGATTTGACACTTGACAAACTTGTACACGATTGACATTTGTCACAGGAGAGTTGGTGGCATCTCACGACTCGTTCTTGTATTCAACAGCTCGGCTATGGAATGATTTACCGGCCTCGGTGATTTTTACCTCGCACAACTATTCAAGATCCAGGTTTACTTTTTCTTTTCCTCAATGAAGATCGTTCACACCACACAGTAATTACAAAGATGATATAGGCCTTGAGAGAAACTATTTTCTACAGGTATTTATTAAATATTTTTCTCTTTAAAATATAATTAATAAATAATCCCTCCCCGACGTCCTTCTCATCCTTATCCCAAATTGATTGAATTCATACATAATTTTTTTCATAAAAAAAAAATGATAAAAAAAAAAAAATTTGGGTTCTCCTACATTTCGTGTTTTTGACTTACATTCATATACTTCTCAGGTACGGATACTATAACGAACGAAGAACAAGAAAAATAGAAATAGAAAAGTAAAAGTAGAAAAAGTAGAAAGTAGAAATATAGCATTTTTGACGTAACAAATATATCTACATCATAATTATTATCAAAAAATCTCAAATAAAATCATGTTTCAAATAAGCACCTACTCCTATTTTGTCTATAATATCAATGATAAATAGGATTTAAACACTAACTTCAATCTCATGCAATGTGCAGTGTTTTCTAATATATGTGTCCTGTGCGTGCAGCCGTCATTAGTCAAGTCATGCCTTCTCAGCCCAAAACATGGTAATTTAATTAAGTTTTAATCTGAAGTGCCCTACCAGGTAAGTATGTTTTCTGTATATGTACATAACAAGATTAACCCTAGCAAGTAGTATTTGTACAGCGCTCTTGAGGTGATTTTTCACAATAACAGCGCTATATAAATCGTCCAAGTATTATTATTATTATTATTATCGACGTACTTAACTTTTCAGTCGATGGCTATGGATTCTACATAAAGATAATTAGTTTATTTTCGTATAAATCGACTGTTACCTTGAGGTGATTTTTCACAAAAACGGCGCTATACAAGTCATCCAACTATTATTATTATTATTATTAGCTTGTCAAACTACTACACGTTGCTTCTTTATTGTTACAAAATAACAATAAATTAGTTTCTACATGTCTTTTTCTGAGACATTAATAGATAAAAAAACAAACAAGCAATACGGCGAATTTTTATGTGTATTTCAAAGCCTCATGGTTCATTTGAGAAAAGATATTGCGAGCTGAAACCAGTTGAGTTGGCATATAAAATCTGCAAATTTCATAACACAAGAGGTGACCATTTTAAAAACACTGTAAAAGTTTTTTTTATGTGTTTTTGTAAGACATAATGTATTATATGCCAATACTAGTTTGCGGCCCTTCTGTGAAAAAACATAAAAACATATCAACAGTCATCATTTGTTCACACCTGTTTTTGAACACTTAAATTAGTTTTGATGGAAGTTATAAATGTACTTCTTATCAAGTACCAACAAAGAATGAATGTTGAATACAATGTTTCCATTTAAACATAATATCAAGTAAACCGGTTGAAGTGGATTTTGACATTTTTCAGTAGGATTCGAAATTTATTTGATTTGATATCCAATAAAAGGAAAACTTTCGGAATTCGACTGAATCGCAAATCTCTACCTGGATCCTTTGTAAGAAAGGAGAATTTATACAGTTCACTGCATCTCTATTCAATATTGTCAGATAAATATGTTTATTGAATCAGATGTAATGTAGAAATCGTTGTTAGAGAGACGATTTTATAACTGTTACGGGGAGAGCAAACATGTCTTGAAGCGATACCTTGAGTATATTGCATTCTACCCATGTACTTTTATCAATATTTCATTCAAATTAAATAAATAAATATCCATATTCAATTCGTTGGAATAATTTGTTGTAGCTTGTAAACCTCGTTGAATAATATAATATTGACGAATTTCTAATGAAACGAGAAACCGAAAAAGAACCACAGTCTCTGTCTTATCGGGACAGAGGTCCCGGGTTCGATTCCCAGATACCTTTTTATTTTGTGTCGTTTTCGGTTTCATTTGAAATTTGTTAATATTATCTTCTTCGGTGATTTAATATCTACATGTTTCGAAACCAATGGATTCCTCGTCAGGAAAGAATGTATATCATATTATGCATGTATATTTTTATTATTTAATTTTAAATAATGCCGCGAAGTGAATTTGCGTTTTTAAAAAAAAAAAGAAAAAAATATATACACACACATATATTTATAAATAAAAAGCTCCCCTGAGGAAAGGAGCATTGCTTCTGAAACATCTTTAAACAAATTATTTTTTCTTAATTTAATATACACATTTTTTTATACAATCTATCATATATACATAAATAGGCGTCTACCAAAAGCTTGTTTATAAATGAACGTATAAGCTACTCGACAGAAGGAGTTCACTTGTGTTGTGGAAGACATTTTTCAAGAAAAAAATATTTATTTATTTTTCTTTGAGACACAAACAGGGCATTTATGAAACATGCTTGTATTACTAAAATTGTTAAATTATTAATTCAATTATTCTGAACTCCTGCATTTAATCAACATGTACCTACCCAAACGAACTACAAGACAGACATTAACATTTTACATATGTATATCCTGTTCCAACTATAGTTTAAATTCCCCAATTCAATGCTTACACATTCTTGGTAACAAATACTTAAATGATATGGATGTATTTGACAATAATCTAAGCTTGGCAAATTTCAAAAGAAGGATGAACGAATTGTTACTTGGGCATACTTGGCGCTCTCGTAGCTGCCGGCAGCTTTTTATAATCGCTCCAGTTTATCTGGGAAATATTGGGAAGTTCCTAATCTTAATAACGTGCTCGACCAGGCTGCTCTGCGACCTGCTGTTGTCCGACCACGACAAGGACACCACCGGCTGGGGCGAGAAATGGACGACACGCTGATGTGCTCTTTCCAGATCCTGAAGCCGGCCGGTAAGCTCCACCTGGCGTACGAGCAGACCAAGCGTCCCGTCACACCGCCCAGGGGCGTCACCAACAATGACAAAGAATATCGGAGGGCCCTATGGATCAGTCCCCCCGGCCCCCGTCCTCACCCGCCGCCCAACTTCACATAACTCCTATCATTTGTATTAGCGTCTTGCATTATATATTAAGGAATAAATACAGTTAGCTTCTTTTTTTTCTCAATTTAACATGTATGAAAACTTAGACCAAGCCGTATTTAGTTTTGATAATTTAACTGCATCTCTCTATATGGTCTATAAATAATGTGTAATGATAGCCTGTCCAAAAACAAAGTCATAGACGTAATATAGGAATAATGAAAGAATATGAAGTAAGATTTGTACAGCGCCCTTGAGGTAATTTTTTACTAAAACGGCGCTATAAAAATCATCCTATAGTTATTATTATTATTACTGCCCAGTTTATAAATTATTGTTAACTACAACTTTTATATTAATTACTTATTTGTTATTAATGTTAATATTGACTTTGCGGATATTGTAACCTTTTTCAAGTGTAATTTAAGTTTTGTGCAAGTTTCTTATTTTTTTTCTTATGTGATTCGAAAAAATATCTATGGCAGTTTAGCAAGATCGTTAGGGTTTTTCAAATATGTTAGGGTTTCTTATAGCTATGGGCCTAGTATATAACTTGATTTGGTTGGCTAGATTACTATCTACGTGATTTTTTTTTGTTTATTGAAAATTTTTGTTACATAATTACATTTTGAAATAATCTATAAAATACAAGAAAAAATGATAATTAAATATGCAAACAAAATAATTTAATAATTTATTTAAGTTTGACATTTATAAAAAAAAAGAAAAAAGAAATCCAGAAATGTTTGTATGTATTACTATTACTATTAGGACTAATTGATTTTTGTAGAACCTGCTGACAAGCTGTAGCAGGACTACATATTTTGCTCTTTTCTTTATTTTACCATGTACGAAATTATGTTCTTTGGATGAATAAATAAAATTTAAAAAAAAACCATAAAGGCAAAGCCTGTATGTAGGTATTATAATAGTTTTTGATCACATTTCTATGGCTAATGTGAAAGTTTTCATTTTAAACAAAAAATAAGTTAATCATTTTCTTAAAAGCAATAAGTGCTACCGAAAATAAGAATGATAAAATATGACATAAAGTGATAATAAGAAAAATCAAAAAACATTTCATTAGTTATGACAGTTAACAAAATTTACTGTTATTATCACATATACGTACATAAGAATAATAAGATTTTAGTAGGCGTTTTAAAATCACATACAAGTACGATACTAATGTTTTGAAAGTAGGTTTTAAAAAATGTATATGTATTGGTGTATTAAAAAATGATAACCTAAAATAAGGCATTGAACAGGATAATACATTGTTGGTACCAGCAACGGGTGAAAATTTGAATTGAATTTTAAAAGTCTAACATTGCAATTTAAGCAAAAGAGAACAAGCTAGAATTCTGCCTAAAGGAAAATACTATAGATGACTGTTAAGACTTATAAAAAACTATCTATTTCAGTGTTTTTATTGAAGATTTAAAATATTTTTTATAGAGTTAATGTTTTGACATAACACGGTTTCTTCAAAAGTTGTGAAAAGTGAATTATACATTTTTGATGCAATAAAATTAATATACCTTTTGTCCAAACTGGTTTTGGAATGGGGTACTGCATATATAGAATTACCATGTCTTTGGCTAGAACGATTTGAATTTTTTGTGAAGTTTTTTGGACGCATGTATGATTATTCACAACTTAAAATATTAAGAGATCAATTGTATTTCTTCCTTTAACCAGTCTCTCTACTATGAAATATGTAAGATTAAAAAAAAAAAACTTTGTTTTAATTCCACTTTATTATTTTTTCATCCAACCGGTTTCGATTCAACCTGAACCTTCCTCAGGGGTGAATAAAAATATATTAAACATAATACAGAAATACATGGTATTTAATAGAAAATTAGAAGAGAGAGACAGAACATACACTTAGGTGGGGGGCAAGGAAGGAAGAGCTTCAGAGGGAGGGGTGAAAGTGGGCGGAGGTAATGGAAATATTTAAAAAATGGGGGTGTTAGACAAATCTAGTTGTTTATTAAGTAGATTGGTTTTGTTGATTTTTAATGAGTTTTTTTATTTCAAGGGCTTCAAGATTATTAAAGCGTAGACCTATCCCATTTCTATGTAATACATCTATCCCGGAAGATTTATTAAATGACTGATTATTATCGATAAGGTGGGTGGCGAATTCTGAAAATCCGACACTGTTTAGACATCTCAAGTGTTCGACCACCCTTATTTGAATGTTTCTAGCCGTTTTACCGATGTAAAACGCTGGACAATCGTTACATTTGAGTTTATAGATGCCATTTATATTTTTTTATAATTATGTATTCGCACAAAGTGTTTGCTACATGTAAAGATTTAAATATGTAAGACTTAGTTGATAACTATCTAGTAGATGGCAAACACATGACCTATAAGACCAAATCCGCATGAATTTTATTTGTACAGATACAACTCCAGCTATTTGTGAAATATATTGCGTGTTGACCCGTACTCAAGAACACTACGAATTAGAGAATTGAAATATTTATAAAGCTATTAGAGTTCTTGAATAATTTACTTGATCTTACAATAATACAGAATAATTTATTTGATTTTCTAACAATGTATTCGATGTGTTGATTGAACGTTAGTTTATTGACAAAATAATTCCTAAATCTTTTATCGATTCAACTTTTTACAAATTATGACATATGCTATAAGAAAATAGAGTTTTTTTGGTTTGATCTTTAGTTTGTTAGATATTTCAGCATATCAGAAATCAAAGGCTGACTACTCCCACAAGGAAATGATTTCTGAAAGATACACTTTTAATGTTATTTACGCTGAAGTATGTGGAGTTTAAAACGTGGGATATCCTCACAGTATTCCAAAGACAAAAAATTACGATTGTGAGGATATGTCGATTAACCTTTTTATATTTGAACAACTTTGAATCTCCATATTCTTAATTGAATTCCCCATTTATCACCCTTGAAGAGTGAAAGCTAAATAAATACGAGGATGTATTACCTACAGTAATAAGAACTTCTAATTTTGAACGCTTATTAAGGGCCACCCACTTTTAAAATAAACGCTTTTAACTAACGAAATTTATCAAATACAAATTGGTTAATAATAATAATAATAATAATAATTGGATGATTTATGTATGCCGTTTTTGTGAAAAATCACCTCAAGGGCGGTTAATTAACAATTTTATTCTAGTTCATTAAACAATTAAACATGTTTCCTCTAAAATTGTGAAATCATTCCATCATTGACTTCTGAGGTACTCGATGAAAGCGAGAAACTTTAAAAAAAAATAACAAAAGAAGCATGTATTTTTTTACTCGCTGCACTTCTTTTCAAGATAGAGTCCAGTTAGCTAACAAATGTTCATTTTCGCTCAACATTTTCACTATGCAACTAACCAGTCGGGCTTAATGATTATAATTAGTAATTTTTACTATTAATGCCTCTCGTTGAGATAGCCTTTCTAGTAGATATTAAAAAATAAAAATAAAAACAGAGCAATTCACAATAAATTTATGAATCATCTCTGTTACAGGTCATTTGCACTCTTTAAATACTATGCAGAGGCAGCTCCGTATTTCAAAATTGATTCAAATAGGAAGGCTTTATTCTTGTATAAAATAGTTGTACAAACTAAATTTAAAAAGGTTCAGTTGAATGTACTCCACACGCTCTTGTGTCCTATTCTTAGTGGATTAGCATCAAATTGTAAACAAAATTATTTCATAAATAGACAATGTAATTAGTTTAATAATATGATATCAAATGAGGAATTCCAGTTCATTAAAAAAAATCATAAATACCAGTATTTTTTCTAAACTTCATGGTTACAATAATTTTCAAAGAGTCAATTTTTCAAAGCCCGCTAAAATGCTCTAAATCCATGGCCGGTCAGCTTTGACGAAAAAATGTCTAATATCAAAACAAAGATAAGCTTTACCATAGGCAAATTATTTTCTGTTGATAGTAAACCATAACCAAGCATAAGTAATACAAGTGTAAACCTTTTTACAATCTTTGACTAAAAGAGTAATTATAGTAATTAGTATTCACCCCTTCTGAATATGAATACAATATTAGTATTCACATATTCCTGAAAGTATCGCTTTCGAAACATGTAGATATCTATGTAAATTTATAAAATGGTGAATACTAATTATATTATTGATTAACTTAATAATAATAACGCCACAAAGTGAATACAAATCATTCGAAGAAATTATAATAATTATAGTATTAAAAATTAACATTTTCATAATATCCGTATTAAAAGTCGGTTTGCCCATGAATATAAAAATATAGAACACAAAATTTATGTTATATTTAAAAACAATAAAAGAGCCTAAAATCACTTTAATTAAGTTTGAATTTCGGGAAAATTATTATTTTTTTAAAATTTAAAATGGAAAATAAAATCGACAAATAAAAATTTCCATACAAATCCAAAACCAGAATACGTGCGTCTAGACCAATGACGTAAGATGTTCCGAATGCAATGGTACTAGCAAAGAAGGTGTTTCGATGTGGTGTTGTTTTTAATACATATAAATCATTTGTTTTATGTGATTACCGCACAAGAGTCCCACTAGTCCCAATCGTCTGGGACGAGTGATACTATGACATCCCCAAACGGGGAATGTTGTGAGGCTGAAGGTGTCGGTGAGGGGAAGTGATCGGGGGGGGGGGGGAACGTGGGGAAGTACTCACTTTTATATAACGTTTTATAAATTCTACTTATAATTATATACAAAAAATGTATATTCTGATTCGGCGCCTACTGAAATATATGAATATAAATTTTTTACCTGTAATATTTTTAATTTCAGTTTTTTTTCCATCTGAAAGAACCTCATAAGAAAAGTTTCTCTGACTAATTGCGAGTGATTTTTTATCGTTGTTTTTTTATAAATCTGTAGTGAATTTAATGTATTTTACATTGAGTCTTTTATAATAAGATATCACGTCTTAACATATTGTGAACATCTTTAATTTTATTACCAACCTGACTAAGAATTCCATAATATTTTTCTTTACTTGCCATAAACGATTTTTTGGTTTACATAGTTCGGTTAAAAGTTGTAAAAATTTTCGTGTTTATGTCATGCTTTATTAGAGGTAATGTCATAAAGAGGGAATCTGTAATTGGTTTATCTTGTGACGGCCTCCATGGTCGAGAGGTAAGGATCTCGACTACGAATCCGAAGGTCGCGGGTTCAAATCCCGGCGTGTGCAAGTAGATTTTATTTAATTAATTTGTGTTTCACAATTAATTAATTTAAAAATAATATATAGTGTATTTGCGCACGTTCCAGAGTGGCAGATACTCTCAGTATCGTCCTGGTGAAAGACCACCATTCAGAATTGAAACGTTGCTTGAAATTAGTTTTAGCCGTATTTGGTGACCAGATCTGAATAGCCAGGTATTTCCTCACCACCCCCTTTCCCTTCTCCTTCCCCTCCCCAATACCTTCAGCCTCACAACATTCCCCAATTGGCAATGCCATAGTCTCACTGGCTCCAGACGGCTGGGAGCATTTGGGAATCTTGTGCGGTATTCATATAAAAAAAAATCTTTGTCATACTACACAATACATGTACACAATGATAAAATGTACAACTCTTAAACTCTTGTTCCTAAATTAAATAGCGTGTTATGATCATTGATCAAAATTTTAAATGAAATAGACACATCACAGAGCTAGTAAAGAGAATAAGGAAACGTCGTCAGGCTCAGAAATATTTTAAATGTGAAAATAATCAATGATGTGTACTATGTCCTTGCTTACACTTTTTGCTTATTTACCCCATTATTGGTTGGGGAGGATCTTATAAAAATAATCTAAATTCAGTAAAAGTTTCACAAATAGTCCATCATAAAAGTAATATTTCAAAAAAATTCCAGTTTCTCAATGGAATCACTCTTCACACTATTTTCAGTACCAAGTGTTGGAGATATATTTAACAAATTTTCCTTAATAAAAATGTGTAAAGAGAAAACTCACAAATAAAATCAGTATTCAGGGTATTACAAACTTATGAGAAAAGGAAATAAATTTATAACACTTTAAAACAATTCAAAGGTAAAACCATTATATGTATTAAGCCATAAAAATATAACATTGAAATAGGCTTTATTAATGACCAATCATAATAAATAAATAAAATTAAAAATTTAATAAAAAAAAAACCTACAAACGTTAATATATCGTCCAAAATATTTTATAAATAGAAGCAAATCAAATATTATGTACCTACCAAATTAAGACTCTTGGCTCTCTTATCATATGCAAGAACACTTCTTTTCTGATAAAGCATAAACGACCACACCCTTTAATGAAACATTTTGTAAAATACTTGTAATGCAAATTATAAGAAACAAAAAAAAAGTTAAAAAAGAAAACAAAATAGTCGAATTTCCTAAAATGAATATTAAAATACATAAAATTATGTACATTATCTACATTAATAATATTCTTCTGCAGGGGCGGCAGGTGACATATGCGGAAATATGACTTCAAAATACTTCACTTCCACAAGGTCAGAACATAAACATGGCCCTTCATGGGGTGGTATTTTTCGTATTGGATGACGGCGAGCCTACCTATTGTGAACGCATAAAAAACGAACAAAGCAAATTACATTAAAATGGAATTAAGTTTCACGTACTTGTGATATTACCTGACTATTACATGACTTTACAGCGTTGGCAAGGAACATCTTCACAGAAAAACAGGAAATCTTTTCGTATGAGGTCTGACGCACGAAAAACTACTCTCGATACCAAAGTAATAAAAAATGGCAGCCAAGTTTTCTTTCTAAGGCGATGGAATGCAAAGTAATGCAAAATCACGTGTTTTTGGATTTAATTAAATACTTCAAGTAGAACACACCTTGGCATTTGGTTTAACCGGGAATTTTTTGGTGAGTCTTTTTATAGGCCTAGAAATATTTTGAATTTTTTCCTGAAATAAATTATTAATCCATATTGTTTGTTCATTGTGGCAAATATGTTTTTCAGAATATTTATGCCCGAGCTTCACAAAATAAAATAAAACACGCATTATCGTGATTTTTTTTTGCCCAAACCGAAATATGCGGCCGGCGTTAAGCGGGAATTTCAACCCTTTCGCCACTTGCATAAGTGGATCCCTTTAAATCTTCTTTTGAATAGAATTAGAACGTTTTGAATAGTTCAAAGCGTTTTAAATTGTCGCGAACCATTGTAAAATGTATTTAAATCTGGCATTAAACACGCGGTTAAGTAACCAGTATACCGTTTGACGACATAGTCCAATACCAGCATAATCGCGCCGGTAGCTACTCGACCACGAAATGCGGATATAATCGATTACACGGATAAGTTATTCGATACGTCAAACAAACCGCTCATTCGGCACAAAGGTTCCGACCTGAGGCTATGATAACTTGGCGGATGTTGGCTGATATATAGCCCTGGTCTTAAAGCCGCCCCAACCCACCATGGGATATGGGATATCACCCTCCGCCGCGAGCAAATTTCCCATCGATTGGAATTCCGCCACTCGGTGACCGGAGATTTTGAGCAGAACCCGAGTTAAAAATAACAAGGAAAGACTCAAGGGCCAGGCTGCCGATATCAGTCCAAATTATCGTTAAAGAGCTCTCGGAGAAGTAGGTAAGTAGGTACTTACTTCTGCTGTCTACTTTTGGACTTGAAAACCATTCGTGTTTACATTCGTACGTTATATTTATTCATATTGCACATCTAGAATATATTATTGATCGGTTGTTAGTCGTGATTTACATATACATAACAATTAATTGAATCGGAAAAGAGGAAGGTTGGGATGTATCCGGTTATTCAGATCTGGTCATTAAACGCGGCTAAACAATGTTAAGGATTTTTATTTGGGAGGCTGGTATGGGTACCGTCGCCCCCTGAATCATTCATTGGCTAATCAACAGCTCTGCTATAGGTATATACAGTGGTTCGTTACGTTCGGTGACTTAGTGGAGGTACCCGGGTTCGTGGGCTGAGGTTTGTCCGGATCAGTACAGGCCGGATGAGGAATACCCCTTGATCTGTCTAGCCGGACTTACACGATCCATCTCCTTCCACCGTAGGGAGAGCGTTTCACCTGGACACGTTAACACCCAGATTCCCATCCCCTCCTCATACCCTTTTAAAGAACTTACTCTACTTCCTTTCCTTAAAAAGACCCTCCGTACAGCATCCCCAAAGATGACATACATGATAGGCCCTAGGAGAAATTGGGCCTCCTGTGCGGTTCAGAATGGTGGTATTTCAGCAGGGTTATATTGAGAGTGACATAGTGACATGCTGCAAATAGAGTACTTTTAATTTTTTCAGTTTTGATACTAATTCAAGTACATTTTGAAACCGAGATATTTTTTTCTTTTAAACATAAATGATTAAAGTTATAAGCGAAAATAAGAAACACAAAATAACATTCAATGTGAAGGTATTTAAGAAGATATACGAGATTTGAACCCGAGACCCCTGAATTAATAATAAAAAATATTATTATCTTCTTTTTCGAAACAAAACAAAAAATAATAATATCCTCACTAGGATTTCCTGTGCTGAGGATTTTATTTACAAAATATTAAATTAAATTAGATTAAATTGATGCGCATGATGAAAAAAATAAAATAATTGTAAGGCGAGGTGTTTAAGTTCAGTTGAGTGGTTTCGGTGTTAGTCTGTATTTGCTGTTAATATGTTTTCTATTTCATATCTCCCTATGTAACGTATCCAGTGTTTTATTTGATTTTTAAACTTATTACGGTTATTGCGATTTTTGAAGGATAGTGCGATTTTGTTGTAGAGTTTAGTACCATAGTATGAGAAGTTTTTTTGTCCAAATGTTGTGTTTGTGGTTCCTTGATGTATGTGTTATATTATCTCGTATTTCTGTTATGTGTGATTGTTGTTATTTCTAATTTTGTATTTATGAATGTAAAGTCGCATTGTTTTAGAGTATAATTGTTATAATTAGTATAATTATTAATTCGTACTCGAGGATTTTAACCGCTCGACTACAGAGACCGTTAAAGTTGAAAAATTGTGAAAAAATACAGAAAATTGACTCATCAAATTCCATGTAAAAATAAGTTCGGTCACTTAAATGTTGCGTTTTATTTAATGACAATGCTAAGCCATTCCTGGAGCCTTTTTGCCTTTGTTTAGTTTTCCATTTACACCGGTCCATACAGTACGATGTTGGTTCGGGTGCAAGTAATAACCCCGATTACTAATGGCGGCATGTGGATGAAAGGTTTGGTGGTAATAAAACAAAATAGGTTTTTTTTTATTAATGTAAGATGCATCAAATTTAATAATGTTGTTATTAAGTTCTGCAAGTATTTGAGTTTTTTAATATTGTGACAGCTGTTTCTGCGTACAAATCCATTTTAAACAACATTAATTCCAATCCCAATGTAACACTAATTCACACGACCCAAACAGTTTAACACATTGTAATAAGTCAATAATATTAATTACAAATCAATTACAACATTTTTATTGAATACGGGGAAAACACATTATAAATGTAAGTACCTCACAGAATAGAGAGTTTTAATTTTTTTAATAAGTCGTCGTAATGTGACCTAACCAGTTTTAAAATGGCTTTATACTCCGAAACAGCGCAATAATAATAAAAAAAAAACTGATATGAAATACTTGCAGATCTTAATAATAATATTATTAAGATTGATTTAAATTTTTTTTTAAATTTAATGGATTTCTACTGATTAAACACAAAAACAAATAAGAATAGGTGGTCGGAAGTAAAATAAATAAAGCCAAAACTCCAACCACGCCGACATCGGACATAATGTAAATTATGAAGGTACTTAGATTAATTGTTTTGTTATCGATTAAAACGCAAATGTTGTATGAGATTTGAATATACATTAAATTTCGCAATGGAAGATCATTGGCCGTTTTACCGAGGCCTTGAACAACAGGAGGCACGGTTTAAAATAACGATTAAAAGTACTTAATGTAAATGGGTCCCGTATTTATGAAGTACCTAAGTTTTGTGTTGTTTCACAAAGTTTCATAATATTTCAAAGAGCTTAGTAACATTTCGTTTTGTTTTACATTGTAAATTTATATTACGTTATATCTCTTTTTAACTTGTATCTCTCAAATATATATATATAGATTTTTTTTTTAAATTACATCTTAGGCCTAGTATTTTGTTGATATTCTAAAACAGTGGTTCCCAAAAGTCTTTTGGCCCACAGATCTCTTTTCATAGTCAAAAGTTACCCACGGACCCTGGGTGAAAAACTACATAAATGCATAATAGAAAAATTACAAATTTAACTTTGATATCTTGAATGGTAAATGGTGACGTAAAAATAAAACATTTTGTTGAAGAAGTATTTATTGAAATTAGAACTTTTGTTTTACAATACAAAAAAAATAATGGCTTGGATGAAACTGGTGGGATGTTATGAATGTATTTATGTCCTGCTTTATGTTTGTGAGTAGCAACCGCAAATCCTCACGAGTACTAATATCTAGTCGGTTTCTTTTTTTTTGTGATGAGGCTCATAACGGCACTGAATCCACGTTCCAAATAGGAAGACGGAAAAGCAATCAACAGCTTCCGTACAATAACCCATAATGATGGATATAAAATTGGGATCTGTTTTTGTAACCAGAAGTTGTCGTATCCTTGTTTAAACATTGGTTTTAGCTCCTCATTTGTGGATAATTCAATAAGTTGATTCTGTATTAGTATGTATTCATCTGTATTTGTGCTCTGAGTTTGACTACTTGCAAAAGGGTTCACACCCAGTCGGGAATATCCAAGTGAAGAATGTCTTCAAATCTGTGTTTAAGGTCCGAATGAAGCGCCGCTAAGTGTTGGCAATAAGCAAACTAATCATAATCTCTATTTTTTAATTTTGAAAGATTTGGAAACTGAGAACATTCTCCTCTTCCAAAGTTTTGTTTGCACAGCAAAAGTTTTTCAACAAACGCAGGTATTACACTTTATGTTTCGATTAAATTTAATGTGTCACCTTGTAGTTTCAAATTATTCTCGTTAAATCTGGCAAATAAATTAGTCATACAAGCGATGTCATTTTTTGAGATAGTTAAATTGTTCCGTAAATCATTGTCCTTACTCTCCAGGAATACCAATACTGAAACAAAGAGCAAATAGAACCGATCCAAACATGCATTTTTAGATAACCAACGTTCTTCCGTGGTAAGTGGTAAACGATTGTAATCATCATCATTTTCCAAACATTGTTGGACAAATAATTTTTCACTTAAGGCATTCCTTTTAATTACTCGTATATTAACTGCTCTAATGATATAATGTAGTGATTTGTGCAAACGTTCAGGAAGGTTTTATGTGACCAAATGATGTCGATGAATGACCCAATGTATTTATAATACACTCGGTATAGCTTGTTTTAAGTATGCCAGAAAGCCACGGTGTCGTTCTACCATTGCCGGAGCACAGTCAGTTGCAACGGAGATGATATTAGTCAAGGGTATAGCTTTTACATCGAAAAATCTTTTTAATTCAGTAAATAACGTTTCACCTTTTTTATCAGTTTCCAAATATTTATCAAATAACAATTCTGGGGAAATTTTTTCTTCTTTTACAAATCTAAAGTAAAGCTTCGTTTCCTGGTAAAGTTGACTCGTCAAGCTGTATAGAGAATTCAGAATTCAGCGCTGTAATTTTAGTAAAATTTATTTCCATATCATCGTCGATCGTTCGCTAACTGCCGACGTACCCGCAGGTGCATTGCACAGCTAAGTTTAAAAAATACTCCTCTCTAATAAGACGATTATTTTTGGACTTTTCGCGAAATTCAAGATCCATGTTCCAGACGTTTTTAACCTTAATTATAAACACTCTAATGAAACTTTGATTAAAGGCATTGATCGTATTAGTTCTTAAATTATTCGTATTAATTCCTAAATTAATGATACCTGTTTTTTAATTACTTTTATAAAGATTGATTTCTAGAACCCAAATTTAATTATTTTAGACAAAAAAATGTTTAAATTAATAATAAGTAAAAAGTAAAGATATGGGTTGAAACAATCTATGTATTTGATTGATCCGTCTGTACTGGGCTTATGAGATCGCATCTGATATAAATTAAAATATTAATTATTAAACATTAAGTGGTCCAGTGCTTAAGATTCTTGTTTACGAATCCAGATTTCGCGAACCCAAATAATATTTCTAAAATAATTTATAGTATTTCACAACTAATTCATTTTAAATAATATATAGCATATTTGTGACGCGTTTCAAAGTGTGAGATGCTTTCGGTATCGCCCTGGTAAACGACTGTTTTTTTATAGAAATATTCATTGCTTGAAATGGCTTTAGGCGTGTTTGGTTACCAGATCTGAATAACCAGGTACTTCCCCTTCCCTTTCTTATGCCCATTTACTTACCCTACCCTCTACCTTGTAATGGTCTAACCATCATCATTTTCTTTTAATAGAACCCTGGAAAATATTTTTTTTTTATATGCATAACTTTCATGCTAGAAAAGCTTAAGGGAGCGACATCTATCGACTTGTGGAGAGTTTGATTACAGTGAATTATAATCCAATAATTTTGATTCATAAAACTCGTTGCAACATAAAACCACGAGATGGCAGTGAGAAGAAGACGTTCCCTCTTATAAATAAACATCACAGGATTGGGTGAAATCAACGAAAAAGTTACCAATCAAACGAGCGTTTTACATAAACAACAATTAGTGGTGACAGGACAAAGGAAATATTAATTATTTATGTGAATCGAAAGGGTTCAGATCAACGGCCTATAAAGTAAACATTTCACTAGCGGTCGAACAGGACGAGAAGAGGTCGTGAACTTTAAAGGAAACAATGGGAAATGCAGAGATGAATAACCATTGAAAATGGAAGTAGAAAGTAAAAATAATATGCAAAATGTTAATTACAAATAAAAAAACTACAAAGAAATGATTTATCTTGCACAGGGAAAGGCGTGTTTGCATTAGAATTTAGACAGAAAGACGTGTCATGTAAGGCTAAGCGGAAAAACAACGAATTAGAGAAAATAATTCAGAGAACAATAGCTTCAGCAGATGAAAAAGGGAAGAAACAAGAATTATACAGTATGGAAACTTCGGCAAACTTAAGAGGCGATTTAGGCGAGACTAATGTGAAATAGGAGTACAATTTTCTAATTTCAGGAACGTAGATAATTACAAGGGAGTGAAACTAGACTGATTTTAGGTGATAAAAGGTATTAATTGAGTAGATTCGGGACATCAGATATTATGAAAATGTAGATGAGAAATGTATCAATCAATTATAAAATTTAAACTGAAGGAATTCAATAGAAATATAGAGATATATGGACTACTACTTTGAATATAGTTCGATACATTTAGGTAAAATTTTGAGGTTGTCAATGACTAATGTAAACAAGGCGACAAGAATTGTGTATTTAAGCGGCCAGATGAACATGAAACTCGGGTGATAGAGAGGCAAACAAACAATTAAGGTTATACAGGGAAGATAGGAATATTTATTTAAGGAAAAGTAATAAAAAATAATGAGTTTTCGATAAACTCTGATTTATATCGGTTTTTTACAAAAGTAAGGGTTATTACCCATAGTAAACAATAGGCTAATGGGATATTGAGTTAGAGTGAAATGGAAGAAAGGGGAGTGGCCAGGAAAGAAGTGAACGAACTCATATCTACCAGGTTTGGGGTAGGTAAATCGCAGGAAAAAACGCCAATAAATTAATACATAAAATTATTAAAGGTAGTGAAAAATCAATTAAGGATGATATCAATCGACCCGGATGAAAGTATAAGCAGACGACAGGTACATGCAAAAGGTGTAATACAGCTAGACCAGGAAGAAGCAGTGCAACACATTGAAAAATCATTCTGGAAAGGTATATTTATTAACTCAGGCAGGTGAGGTGGGGAAGAAATTATAAAGTGTTTACACCAATATTATGATCAATTGAGAATTGCACGAAAATATGCGTTAATCGAATATTCACATGTTAGATCAGAGAAAAACCATGTTACCATCGGAAAATTCATAAATAAAAAGATATCGCATATCAAGATAACCAGGGACTAAGGGAATTTCTAAAATTGAACGATGTGAAGAAGGCGCTTCTTTAAATAAAATTCAATAATGAAATAGTGGCTATAAATACGAGATACCCGAGTTCATAGGCGACCAAAGAATAAGCGATAGATAATATTTTCAGAAAAAAAAACATGAATCGAAATTTCCAATTCTATAATAAGGAACAGCAGGGCGATCTAGAGGAATGAACTAAATTCGATCCTGGCCGGAGTGAGGAAAAGTGATGGATTCAGAGGCGGGCCAGATTTTATCTAAATATTTACATTGAAGAATTACAGTCGAAATTAGTATTACTTACATATAGGTTTACGAGTTAATAGAGAACATAATTTAATGTAGGTATGGAATGGAGTTAAATCCTTTTGATTCTAAGCTAGGTATATAAGGCAATGTAATGAGGGAATATGGGATTAGTCGCGGAATACGTCGGGCGAGAAAAAAATTAAATTACGTGCTGGCCGATTTTAAGTAATTGTTTTGTTTTTGGACTTAGGAAGTTTCATTTGATTTGTTTCTTACAATTAAATAAAGTTTTAAATAAATTCTTTTAAATAGTTGTTGGATTGATTCAACAATAGTTTGATTAAATTCAATAATAGTTTGATAAATATTGAAGTTTCTAAAATTCATTATATTTAAGTTGATACTAAAAATTACTTCTGTGAATTAATTAAAATTGGTGGTTTTAAGTGAAATTATAATAATCGAAAGTGTTTATAAATAAAGTGTTTGAATCGAAGTCTTCTAAAATTCATTATATTTAAGTGAAGTGATATAAAAAAGTGACCCAGTAAATAAAGTGTTTTGTGTTCGAATTAATATTGTATTAAAATAAATTCTCTTGTTGATCTAATTTTCTCAAACTGTTAGAGCAATGTGATAATAATAATAATTTAATAAATATTGAAAATTTCTAAAATTAATAAAGTTATTTGTTTAAAGATTTTTAAAATTAGCTTCTGTGAATTAATTAAAATTGTTTAAATGAAATGTGATTTAATTCATATTTTGTGTTGAACTAAATTCATTACGAGTTTAAGAAAAATTAAATATAATTGCGTTTAAAATAATTTAGTGAAAGTTTAAAAACAGCTGAGTCTTAGTTTCATATAATTCATTTTTAATACCTAGCGTGGGATTAATTTCGTCAAAGAAAAATAATAAAGCTCTAAAATATTACCAAGCGTTCGGTTTACGGATTTAATTAATGTTAGTAAAGAGAATTACGTGAGTACAAAGAATAAAATAGGAAAATAAAACAACAAAAATTTAAATATTGTTTAATAATATCCGGATTGAGAGAGCATTAAATTTGAAGAAATAGTACAGATCGGTGGATCACGAATTGAAATTGGGAAACACTAGATTGTATTAAGTAAATATTTCTAACTTAGATTAAACATTCCAGGCAGGGAAGTTCAATATTTTCTGAATCTTCATATTGGCGTGTATAACCCGTCTGGAAAAATTATGAATTTGTCGGAATTCAGGTGAGTCAAATTAATATACAAGTTTTCAGGATCCCGGGGAAGGCGAGGATGGAGATATGAATTATATTTCTAATGACTTATAAGTACATGTATTGTATGTGTGTATATGTAAATATGTATATATATATATTTATATTTACTGTTTAATATATAGGTCAATACTATACGACCGTTATCTATCATGAGTGAATGTTTTGTATACTTGATCAAAGCCGTTCTAATCAAATATTTGTGCTAGCTCCATTAAATATTTTACGATAATCCTCTCTTTTCACATTGAATTATAATTAAACGAGTACTAAAGATAATTCAATTGTCTCACTCAATACCAGTACTTGAATTTAAATATTCAGAAATATAATTTTTACATAAATACATCTAGGTATTTATAATAATTTCCGTTAGATACTTACCTGTATAAACCTCTCTTTTCGCATTGAATTATAATTAAACTAGTACTATAGATAATTCAATTGTCTCACTCAATACCAGTACTTGAATTTAAATATTCAGAAATATAATTTTTACATAAATACATCTAGGTATTTATAATAATTTCCGTTAGATACTTACCTGTATAAACCTCTCT
The DNA here is from genome assembly GCA_022606495.2 of Halesus radiatus. NCBI lineage: Eukaryota > Metazoa > Arthropoda > Insecta > Trichoptera > Limnephilidae > Halesus > Halesus radiatus. The sequence continues at coordinate 62,598 of JAHDVE020009316.1, forward strand.
TTTCGCATTGAATTATAATTAAACTAGTACTATAGATAATTCAATTGTCTCACTCAATACCAGTACTTGAATTTAAATATTCAGAAATATAATTTTTACATAAATACATCTAGGTATTTATAATAATTTCCGTTAGATACTTACCTGTATAAACCTCTCTTTTCGCATTGAATTATAATTAAACTAGTACTATAGATAATTCAATTGTCTCACTCATTACCAGCACTTGACTTTTTAAATATTCAAAAATACCTATTTTTTTCCATAAATACATTTAAGTATTTATAAAAATTTCCGGTAGATACCTACCTGTATAATTGTCTTTATCGAGTAAATTCATAGTCAACAACTTCAGAACATCTTTTATAGGTATTTCACTGTGTAGTGAAATAACTTCGGCTAAAGACTTGGCCTTTACTAAGAGTATGTATGTGTGTATAGGTATATATATATAAAGAAAGTGTATAATGTATCTATCAAATCTATATGGCCGTTATTTATTTTATGTTTATTTATATACAATGTTTAATATATATATATATAAAACCATTTATTATATTTATGTATATGTCCTATAAAAACTATTTATTTTATTAGTATATATTTTCCCTAACATATAAATTCGAAAACTAACGTTACTAATATTATCAACATTCCAAACGATTTTTATTAATTCAAAGATCGTTATCATTCTAAAACAAACCAATGAATCCTAATTGTTATGCTTCCTGACGGGGGTCTCTGACACTTAATAACTGTCGCATATCTCAATGACACACATCCTCGACTGTTATTAAAACTAGGTCAACATTCCAAACCACACCCTCTTTTATCGAAGTATGTAGATACGTATGAGTATATATATATATTCGAATTTCAGTACATCTTACGAAGAATAAGTACCTTAACAAACGTCGACATTTAATTGAAAAATAACTATCATCTTTTAGAAATCACGTATTTGTAGTTTGCGTACATAAATATTTTTACAGCGCCATTTTCATGGAAAGATTCAATTCAAAGGCGCTCCACACCCGTTCGAACATATTGATGAATTCAACAGAACAAACAAAAACCCACATTATTAGGAATATCAAAATAAGCATAATCATTCGTCGACAATACGTTCCCAAGTTATGTTATAAAATTAATTTTATCTTCGACTTAGGTTTTCAAGGTTCAGGCCTTGCAAATTTTGGGCTTTTTGGAGTCCTACCTTTTCTCCAAACAAAAATCAATCTACAGTTAAATTCAAACTACATGAGATAGCAGGGTCTCATTAAACCAACCTGTCAACCAAACCAAAAGTAATATATCATGTATATTGTATTATCACTTTTACGTATATTCTTATGTAATATGTCTGAATATCTGGCACAGATTCACGACCTGTGTTGGAGATGTCAGATCCACAATTTTCTGGGAAAACTGGAGTATTGTGGATTATAAAAACTCGTATTGTTTACATATATTTATAATTTGTACCTATCGATTGGGCAGAAATAATTGCTGATTTAAGCGTGGTTATCTCTGAACTCTTGATGCGGGGGACGGCCTTTCAACCCGGACTTTGCAAAAATTCGCAAGTATATAATGTTGTTTGACGAGGGGACGGAACCGGTTTGATCTCCTTTAAATGTAACTGTCTGGAGGACGGGAATTCGGAGGGTCTCGGACCCATGGATAAGGAAGGTGCTCTTTCCGTCGCGGTACAGGGGATGACCAATAGCGCACGAACTGAAAATTGAAGAGGTTACGTATACCGTTTGGTCAGGCTGTACGTCTGTGAAGAGAGAGTTACTGACCGGAAACGTGGTCATCTGAGTACTTTAGGGGTTGGTCTGGAGCCGAATTGCAGCAAAACAAACCGTATTCGATCTCTCGTCATAACAAAAGCTGTGAAAACTAAAACCTAATCATGTAATTTTCCCAAATTTAGGAGAGGATGGAGATGGCGCCAAAACAAGTAAAACTGTACCTTTTAACCATGAAATTCATTGAAACTAACCCATGTAGAATAACACTTAGTACGATGAGGAAAGGCGATAATACTGTGATCATTACATTTATGTATACCAAATTTGAAATTGAAACTACGTCGTATTATATAGATCAGGAATAGTGCAATTAGTATAGCCTAGAAGCTAAGTTTTCCCATTAAAACTCACGATAGAAGAAAAATAGAAAATTTAGGGGTAAAGTTAGGAAAATGCTAGTCTTCCCATAGGAAATTAACGTAGATTGCATAGTAGGATAATAATAGAGAGTTCAGAACATTAAAGTCTAAGATAGGAGTAATGTTAGGAATATGAATTCTGTCAATGGTATGCGAGAGTCTGCCTACGCTACAAAGAATAGGGGTTACCACAAAATAAGACCTTGTTTTTCCAATAGTCTGAATCAAAAATCAGAACACAACGTAGACTCCGGAAAAGCTTGGGAAATTGACCACATTGGAGTGCAAAATTTCCGTGAAAATCATGAAAATCGGAAACACTCGAATGTTAGCATAGGGCTAGACGTTACACTCTGGCCAAGGAGGAGAAAAACCTCAAATTGAAAGGAAAACTACAAAGGGTTTTCCGATCACATTAGTTAGGAAAATTTAAGGCAGCAGTAGAGGAGTCACCTTAAATCGGTGGCGCGAACGAAAGTCTATTGCTAAATTAAATCATAAACGAAGGAAGGACGGGCCATCACATCTTTAAAGCCTAGTGGGGGGGGGGGGGGCCATCACAGCTGGCGCCGTGTGACCAGGAGTTTGTAGTAATACAAGATAGGTATATTTTCGTAACTGTTGACAGATAACGTATTCAAAATAATTAGAATTAGAAATACCTAACTAAATTTGATGTTAGCCAACCCTCAATTAAAAATACAAATAAAAAAAACTAGAAACGTTCAGACAAAAGTAGTTACGAATTACTAACGAAGCAGTTAACAATACAAAAGAATTAGAAAAATAATAAAATTTACTAAAATTTGATGTTAGTCGACCTTCTATAAGAACTAGAAAATGTTTAGACACAGAGACTTAGGAATTATAATTGAAATGATTCACAATACAAAGAACCGGAGAGAATATTCAATCCACGAACGTTATTGTACCATTTAAAGTAGACAGACGCAGCGAAGAAAGTCACATTTAACAGAAAATCGTTTAAGTGTTCTATTCACAGAAAATAGACAAATCCCCAGAGACAGAATAAGATTATCGTACAGAAAAAAATCCATTATATTGATAATTTAACAAACAAACACTTCACCAGCAAGCGAGGCAAAGCGATAAACAAACAAAAGATACTCGAAATTATACAGGGTTCCTTCGTTATATCACACTTGAAATGTATAATTAAATTATATGAACATTTCATGCCGTGATATTTACATATTATATGAAATGTTCATATTTGAAAAAAACCAACGGACGGGCTGAAGCCATTATTATTGTTTATCGAATTAAGGAATTTACTGATAGGCGAGCGTGATTGATTTATGGTACTTGAGAAACAAAAATATAGATCAGGAATCTCGTTTATGTAAACAACCGTGGCATTGAACCCTTAGAAGAATGCAAGTCTCATAAAAAGTAGGCCATCAATCACATTTTATTACAATGAATGAACGAAAATATAGGTCAGGAATTTTAATGATGTAAATAGTCGATACGTTGAACCTTATGGAATGCAACTCTCATAAAAACTAGGTCAGGTAGGCCCATCATTCATATTTTTTTATTACATTGAATGAAGACGAATATAGGTCACTGTGTTACGTAAACAAATACGGGTGGTAATTTGACGAAGCTGGTTTTGGAGAATAGGAAACGATGCGAACATAAAATTACACTGACGAATTAAAAATATTTTGCGAATTAATAATAGCAGTGCAAAAAATAAAATAAATAAATAAAAATATGTGATAGTTCAAGTGATAAGTGCAAAAGTGATTGATAATAATAAAACCGTCTGATTGCTTTGAAAATAAATAAAATAAATAAATAAAAATATAAATAATTAAATAAAAATAAAAAATATAAAAATAAAAAAATAAAAACTTGAAAAACTTATAAAACTTAAAATTTTAAATAAAATAAATAAATAATTTAAAAAGTTAATAGATTGTAATTTATAATTTCAGGTATCAATAGGAACATTTTTTTCAAAAAAAAAAAAAAAAATTTAATTTTACGATTATGCAAATTAAGATTTAGGAATTTAAGGATTAAATTTAAAAGCAAGGGAACATAGTTTTACCATTAGATTGTAACAAGGAAACAAGATTAGATAATAACATAAGTTTAGAAAAAAAAAAAAATTTACTGAACGCGCAATACCTACGAGAAATCAAAAAAAAACAAAATGGCGGGGCGGAAACGCAAAGCAAACACGGGACAGACAGAGACGAGAGAAGCAGGGGTTATAGCCGCGGCTCAGAAAACCTGTGAGGCAACGCAGCTTGATTTAGAACAAATAACCACGATAATACAATCAGCTTTGGGACCATTGGTCACAAAAGTGCAGGAGCTCGAGAAACAGCTCAACACGCCTGTGGCGGCTGCTACGACAGTAAGCGGAGAGAGAGAATCTAGAAATGCCATACAACTCGTGGAGATGATGCCTGCACAGGATAAACCGATCTTCAGTGGAGGGACACAAAACCCCATCACCTTCTTGGAAGACCTCAGAGACTACAGTAGAAAAACTAAACGAGTTGACGATATCATGGTCGTTAGCGAGAGCTTAAAAGGTGCCGCGAAGAGTTGGCAAAAACTTTATTCAAGAAGATGGGTAACATTTGATGACTTCGAAAGAGACTTTCTTGCAAATTATTGGGGAGATATATGTCAGAAGAAAATGCGTAGGAAATTATCAGACGCAATATGGGACGAAAAACAGGGTACATCAATGCTGGCGCATTTTGCGACATATTGGGAGTTAGCCAAGGCGCTTAAAAGTACGGATACACCATTAGGAGTAATCAACGAGATTATGAGACATTACCCTAAAGAGACGCAGGCCTTGTGGTTTTCGCGGGAACAAGGAGATGAACTGGATGCGGCCGAATTTCTACGCAAGATGGATAATATGGTTTGTTCACCTTTGGAGCGGAGTGCACCCAGAAGAGATAGAGATGACCGACGAAATAAAGACGAATATAGAAACCAAAGACGCGCGTTAAAGGCCAAAATAAACGCACTTGAGGAGGAGACCACCGCACCTGGTTGCAGCACGTGTAGGGGAGTGATGACATCATCGGAAAAACATCTGACGACCACCATTGCAGTCAGCGGGAGGGAGGTGGAAGTGTCAACGAACGCGGGAAACGGACGCGAGCCGCACCAGAGACCCTGAGGATAGCTGCTCTAACTGAAGAAGGGAAAAATACGTCGAAACACAATGTAGCCTTGAAAATCATGCTTAAGTATAATTGGGACGTAAGAAAGGGTTTAGGTAGATTTGAACAGGGCATAACTACACCGATTAAGGCGAGCACTTGTGACAGGAAACGCGGGATGGGACGAAAAAAAGGCAAGAATGTGAATGAAAGTATGGATTTGAGTGCATGTGTAAATTTGTTACAACATATAAGTGATGTATGGATTCAAGTTGAGGCGAAAGAATACGATAAAAGAGGGAATAATTTTGGGTTTAACACGATTTTTGGCGACATGGATGAATATGGAGAAGTGGGAAAAGGTAGCGCGTTACCTCAATTACCGGAAGCTGTAGCATATATTGACGACGTAAGAGTGAATTGTTTAATCGACACAGGTAGCCAAGTTACATGCGTAGCGCAAGAATTTTGGGAATGTTATCTGAGCGATCAGATAAAATACCCAATAATGCCGGTCACAGCGATTCAAATTAAAGGAGCGATGGGACAGAAAAGCCAGAAAGTATCTAGGTTAGCGTTGGTACCATTACGTTTTGGAGATTTCATTTTAAATACACCATGTTTAATAATACCTAAACTTATTCGTACTATCATATTAGGGGTAAATTGGTTGGATAATTATTCTGCGGAGATTACATGCGGCGAGGCTCGAGGATTAATAATTATGACAGAATTTGGAAAAAAGGCAGTAGAAGTATTAAATTCAGGTGTGACAAGATTAGAACCATTGGTAGAAATTCATGATAAAAGTTTAAATAGCAACACTAAAGCCGTGAATATAATCGAAAGTACTTTAAATAACAAGGCGAACCTCATGTGTAGGATAGAGACTTTTGTTTCTAGTTTAAAATTAGATTTTGAAGAAAAAATTAAATTAATAAAGATATTGGGAAAACATCAAGATGTATTCATTGATAGGCCAGGTTTAACTCATGCTTACACACACAAGATACAAATGATTGACGAGACCCCCTTTGTTAAGAGATCATATCCGGTACCCTTTGCTTACAGAGACAAGGTAGACGCTAAAATAAATGAGTTGGAATCTTTAGGAATAATCAGCAGGGAGGCTACACAGTTTTCTAGCCCTCTGACGTTCACTATGAAGAAAGATGGCACAGTTAGAATTCTACTAGATGCGCGAGAGTTAAATACTAGGATGCAAGCTGAAATAGAAAAACCACCGTTAACAGCAGAGATAATACAAAGATTTTTTGGAGTTAAATACATAACAACAATTGATTTAAACAACGCGTATTTCCAGATACCACTAAGTAGCGACAGTCGTAAGTATACAGGCTTTGTATACAATGGAAAATCATTTCTTTATAGAGTTTTACCACAGGGGCTTAAAACGTCAGTTGGAAGTTTTTCACGTGGAATGGATATAATTTTGGGACCAGGGTTGCGTGAATTTTGCACGAACTATTTAGACGATTTAGTCATATTTACTTGCGGAGGTTTTGATGAACATTTACAACATATAGGCCTTGTTTTAGAACGACTCGAAGCAGCTAACATGACGTGCAAATTAGAAAAGTGTCAGTTTTTATTTACCGAAGTGCGAATATTAGGTCATATTATCACACCGTATGGAGTTCAAATGGATAAAGAAAAAATTTCAGCGATTCAAAGTTTTCCGGCGCCAAAGAAAGTGAAGCAGGTTAGAGCATTCTTAGGACTGTGTAATTATTATCGTCGTTTTGCTAGTAGATATGGGGGAGAGACTAGAGTTTTATGTGATTTATTGCAAAAGAATCGAATTTGGAAGTGGACAGAGATTGAACAACAAGCGTTTGATAAGGTAAAATCACTATTCTTGGAATCAGTAATGTTACATCACCACGATCCCAACAGTACCTATTATTTACAAACTGACAGTTCAGGTTTCGCGATTGGAGCAGAATTATACCAATTAGATCAAGACGGCAATCATCACGTGATTGGGTTTGTCAGTAAAGGGTTGACAGGACCTGAGCTTAAATGGACAGTTTCAGAACAGGAGCTATATGCAATCATTTATTCACTACATAAATTCGAAACCTATTTAAGAGGAGTAAAATTGATAATTAGGACAGATCATCAGGCGTTGTCATTTCTAAAGACTTGGAAGATGTACAGTGGTCGAGTTACCAGATGGATCTTATATTTGAACCAGTTTAATTTCAAGGTAGAATACGTTAAGGGGAAAGAAAACATCGGACCAGATATATTATCTCGTTATTCACATGACTCTATCAACATTCAAGAAGAAAAAGTCGCTTGTCCAGAGGTAGCCTCGTTTGCGGTTGAGGGGAAACAATTAATCAGATCACACCTAGAGAAAATAAGTCTTTTACAGTGTCAGGATGAGTTTTTAGGCGAGATATTTAGACATTTGGATGGGAAAATTCTGGGACCACCAACTAAGATTGTCAGTAGATATTTGAAAAACTATAAGCTAGAGGATAGAACGCTATATTATACGACAGGAAGAAACAGGACTTTGTTAGCTATACCACTTGATTTAACTAGTGAATTGATTAAACTCGTACATCTAGAGATAGGACATGCAGGGGGATTTAAGACTGGTTCGGCGCTAAATGATAGATATTTTTGGCCAGGAATGAGAAAACAGACAAAACAAATGATACGTGGGTGTCATCTTTGTCAAATGGCGAAACGAGAGATTAGACCAACGGTAGGACCGGGTAAGTCAATCATCACTCGAGAGGTCGGAGAACTAATTATGGCAGATTTGTATGGACCATTACCACGAAGCATTGGCGGAGTACAATTTATTTTCGTAATTCAGGATACATTCAGTAGATTTATTAAATTATTCAAATTAAAAATAGCAAATACTAAGGCCGTATTAAACTGTGTTGAAAAATTTAATAAAACAATAAAAATAGAAGCCATTTTAACAGACAACGGGTCGCAATTTACATCGAAACAGTGGGATCGAACTTTAGAGAGGTTAGGTATAAAAATTTTGCATACATCAGTGCGTAATCCAGGACCCAATATTACTGAGAGAGTAAACAAAGAATTAGGACGTATCTTTCGAATATATTGCAATGAAAAACACACTAGATGGTCGATGTATCTTGACAATATAGAGCAGACATATAATAATACTATACATTGTACAACAGGATTTTCACCAAATGAGATAGCGTTTGGAAAACCACCGAAATATAGTTTAGATAAATACATGAGTAAGAGCGTCATACCTAAAATAGCGATAGATGACATTAGATCAGCTGTACGGAGAAATCTTGTCAGCAGTGCCGCAAAGAGACAACAGTTTTACAACATAAACAAAAGATTAGTGATTTATGAGATCGGCACTTTAGTAAAACTAAAGAAGAATACGCAATCGAACTTATTAAAGAAAGAAATAAAAAAATTCGCATTATTATACGAAGGGCCCTACGTTATCGCTGCAGTACCGTATAGTAATACCTACACACTAGTGGATCCTAAAACGCGGGAGATTAGGGGAGATTATAGTGCCATTCATTTAGCGAGATATTACACGGACGAGAAACCAAAGGGAGTGGAAATTATCGACATGGATTGAGATAGGAAGTTAAATTTTAGGGAAATGCGATGTTCAGTTATACTGTATTTAGAAGATAAGGAAATGTTAGATTAGAGATTGGAAAAAAAAAAAAAATTCTTTGTTTAGGTAAGAAAAGTTTTGTTATGTTATATTATCTTGATAAGTTGTCTGGTTGAGATTAAAGTTTTAGGGGTATTCATTGCACCAATTCGCTAGGGATTTTAAAATTATATTGTGTTCGTAATAATTCAACGTTGAGGAAAGGAATTATGATTAGGGATCAAAAGCTTGTGTTGATAATTGTTTAGGGGAGAAATCATGTTCACTTCATATTTTAGGTTATAGGATGTTTTGTGATAATGGATAAGAGATAGACTTAACATGGTATAATAGCATAATCACTTTAAGAAAGCGAGATGAAGGAAAGATTTGATTGAAGCGAAGGTGCGAGGAAGAAATGGGTATATTAAGGATTGTGATTGCGTGACAAGATATGAACTTATAGTTTAATTAATTAAGGATTATTTGAAAACTATTGTATTACTTGTTAAGGCAGATGTGTGTGTGAAAAAAAAAAAATAAAAAATGAAAAAAAAAAAGAAAAAAAACCCGCGGAATCAACACAATCCTTTTAATAAACCATAAAATGAGGGACCTACGTCACATTGGAAGGGGGTCATCTTATCACGCGTGCTTGGGGCGTGATCATTTTTTCAAAAAAAAAAAAAATTAGTTTGATAAAGCTTCAGAGAAAGGACTTTCCATCTTACATACCAATAATGGGTGTGGGCTTTAAGAATCACGCGGAAAAGAAAATTGAAAAAAAAAATGGAAATAAACTTATTTTAAAGGTTGTGCTGACGCAGTTAATAATGAAAGACAGGAAAAGAATGACTGGGAATTTATTTATTTTCACAAATAAATAAAATGCTGGAACAGTGATAGGGAGCGTTTCGATCAATTTTCTTACGATGGACAGACATGAATAGCGGAAATCTTTGCAGACGTAACTATGCTCTGAGGGGGGAGATATTCTGTGGAATATGAAACTGTACCGACTTACAGTAGCTTATCAATTAAGGATAGTTTAGTCATATTTATTTGCTACGGAGGTTGGGAGATGAAAACGGATTATAAAAGGGAGGGGGGAGGAATTTTCCCTAGAGATTGTTCCAATTTTAGTTGCTAACCTTAGGAATAGGTTATCCACTATAACCGCAACAAGAGGGGGGCTGTAATGGTCTAACCATCATCATTTTCTTTTAATAGAACCCTGGAAAATATTTTCCAGGGTTCTATTAAAAGAAAATGATGATGGTTAGACCATTACACACTGTATTTGGAACATCTGACGTCACGTGTGTATACCGTTTTTGGTTTAGTGTGGAGATTTTTATTTTTCGATTTTGTTTTGTATTTTTTATCGTTGGTGAAATTTAAAATTAATTTGGGTAACTTTTAGCTCTATTATTGTTGTTCAATATAAAAAAACTGGTATTAATAACAGAAATTAGTGTATTTATGAGCAAACCAATTGTCAATACGGATATTTTGATAATGTTAATGCTCAATACTATTATTATTCTTAGAGTTAAATTTTCTAAAAAGGTAAATAATTTTATTACTTATGTTTAGTTATGGTTTACTATGAATAGAATATTTTAAAAAATGTACGGTAAAGCTTATCCTTGTTTTGACATTTGACATTCTAACCTCAAAACTGATTAAAACTGACCGGCCATAGATTTGGAGCGTTTTGGGGCCATTGAAAAATTGAAAATTATTTTAACTATGCTAACTTTAGAAAAAACGAAATATACGGATATTTAAGTTGTTAAAAATAAATTTAAAAATTGGTCTAGAGCTCCTTATTACTTGAGTGAGTAAGAGCAGTACGGTTTAATTAAGTGATTCGTTTAAATCAAGTGTCGTGTCATTTATCCTACCACAGGCGCGTTGGCAGCTCTAGTATTCTAAACATCAATGAAACATCAGGTAAACCTCAAGGCCAGGTAACTAACAATAGAACCTAGAACTACCCTCACCTTAGAAAGTTTACCTCAAGTGTTGACGAAGTGACACCTCCTTATACCTGAGCGGATGTTACTAATTTCCTCATATACCTGATTGTAATTTGTAGTGTTTTACGACCGCCCTCGACTGAAGTAGGATGGCAATTTTGAATGCATTAAACCGACAAATTTAACAAAGACTTTCTGTTGTCTTTTCCGACAAAAACGGACAGTTGTTTTTGCTAATCCTGGCTCAAAACTTTACTTCGGCCACTCCCGAAGCTTTCAAGCACGCAAGTGCGAACATGTTTTTAAAAATATGGTTGTATTATAGCCGACGTAGCTTC
>JAHDVE020009317.1:0-150000 GCA_022606495.2 Halesus radiatus
AAAGAAAGTATGGTAAAATGGATACAAATTTTGCGTTACCTATCGGACACTCTGGCATTCCAGAGGTTAATAGTGTGTTTATACTTAAAAATATTTTTATGCCTTTGACTTTGTATTTTATTAAAATCCTGAAACTTTATTATTTTTGAATAAATAATTATAAAATGTTTGCAAACAACGTTAAGTCCATATGGTGATTTCATTGCCATTATAAACTTATAGATACGTTATTGTCTAAAAAAATTTACATAAAATGTGACACGAGTAACAAACACCGTTACATTTCTCATAAATTCTTAATTCAAATGTTGGTCTTGTTTGATGTTGTATGAATGAAACAGATATGGGACCTGGCGTCGTTTTCGTACTTCAAAGTTGTGTTGAATTCTAGATCACAGGCGTGAATGAGATGGCACTGCACCTATTCGCTTACACTACGATAGGCAATGGTAAGTCAGATAAAATGAGACACAAGCAAATGTATATATTTTAATTATAATAAGTTATCATCCACTTTTGGGAGAACAATATTGGTATTAGTATAGTAGTATTGTACATTATTTTTATACAGTACAGAGTTTCAAGTGAGTACAGAAATCTTCACTCAATGGTCTGAACACAGTGACGTGCTGCAAAGTAAAGAAGTCTAATCATTTTCACACATGTGAATGCAAACAGCAGTGGTCGATTTCTGTCGACGTAGTCATTGTTATTTATTAAGAAATGACAGTGGAAGATATAATTTTTTACAGAGCTTTAATGTCTTTGAGTCTTAGATTAGGAACACTTTTTGTCATTATCAGTAAAGGAATCTAGTATAAGCAGCTTGGTCTGGTTGGAGATGATTTTTTTGAATACAATTAAATTGATTAATACCTCACCCATTGTGCGTTTTATCCCATCTTTCCCTAATCGAAAAAATGAATACCGAATGCTATATAGGAGACGACCTACTGCCAGTAAGTTATTCTTATACTTATATGTGTTGCTATGTTTGCTATCTCATATTCTCTAATGACGCTTAAAAAATAACAATGACATTACAATAACGTCATTGGGAAATAATTATATTAGTTATAATAATTAGAGATTAGCTTGTACTTATGAAAGAAATTTTATTTATTAATTGATAAACTAAAGTTCTTAAAAACTTAAGACAAGATTTTTGTGCATAGCGCAAAGGGTAACAATTATTTTTATAAACAATAATTATTATCCTGAAACACTCATCCAAATTGAAAAAAACCTTTCCGAGCAAAGATAAATGTCGCCGACAGGACAAAAATAAAAATAATTGTTACCCTTTGCGCTATGCACAAAAATCTTGTCTTAAGTTTTTAAGAACTTTAGTTTATCAATTAATAAATATTTGACAAGTCAAAGCAATTTTCACCAATAAAATGTAGACATAATTTGTCTCGACGCCATCTATTTGAGGGATTTAGCCGTTACAAGCCTTTCTCATACTAATAAAGTTGGTTGTTTACAGGTGAAAATATAATAAAACAGTAATTATTGAATGAAACACTAGTATATATTGATTAACTTGGCGGGTTTGCGATAAGCCGACGTAGCTCAACGGTAGAGCATCTGACCGGACATCAGAAGGGTGCAGGTTCGTGTCCTGTCGGCGACATTTATCTTTGCTCGGAAAGGTTTTTTTCAATTTGAAATTTTATTTGTTTATATTAGTGTTTGCCATGTAATGGAAATATTTTCTCATCAAACAGGAGAGCATTTTGGCACTTATTTATGTAATTTTGTTAGAGACACGACCTCACATGACATGTGACAGTATAGTACTAATTCAAAGTACGACAATTACTGTACCCTTGCTTGCCACTTTGAAAGCTCTACAACGTGTCTATGTTTGTTTGTAATGTCGTTGGGTGATTTGAATCAAATTCAAGAAAGTCCCTTTCGGTCAGTCAGGGACAAGAATTGTCCTGTCTTGGCCACCATAATAATAATAATGGCGGCCCACTGTTATAGCAAACGTACAAAAGTCTATTAATATTTTATCAAATTCAGTAATGTTCAATCAAAAATGTTTCAAAATGAGTAAGTCTATATATATTTTTTATTGACATTAGTTAAGTCCAAAATATAAATATATTTGTCACGAAATAAATATGTAGTGGTAATGAGTCTTTATAACTACTAATGTATCCAAATACTGCCTATAATCTGATACATTGGCCTAAATACAGATTACAAAATAACAGATTGTCATTTAATTTGTCAGACGCAAATAACCATGGTTTTACGGAATTTACCAACCATCTAATTGAAAAAGATTATTTATATAATTGAAAATACACTTTGTATATACCACTTTGTTTTTTCATACTAATAATATGTATTCATTTATTCCTGAAGATGATAGCATTGCTATTGAAACATGTAGAAATATTTATATATTTTAAGTAAAGTGGTATATACAAAGTGTATTTTCAATTATATAATTAATAATGATGCCACAAAGTTATCAATCATTTGAAGAAATTATGAAAAAGATTATACCTGTAATCATAGCACCGGCGCTAATATTCTGCACAAAAATGGTTTTGGCCTTAAATTAGATAAGTTATAAAAAAAGAAAGCTGTTCAAATTGATATACAAGTAATATTCTTATTAATTAATGTAACTTGTCCTACAGTCATATGTTTCCTGACTTCCTATTAATCGCTCCCTCCTTTGACATTCCGTACCTTTCTTTTTTATATGTTGTCCCATTCTATTATATGTAATCATATCTCTGTCTCGCTGTTCCATTGCTTCATTTTATATTGCGTCTCCTTCTTATTCTATTTTGTATTATGTCTCACCTATATACTCGTATATGCTCACTCTGTGTATTTTAGTTTAGTTTTAAATTTTACCATGACGAAGCTTGGGATAAGCAAAACCAGTTGGGGATAAATTAAAAACAAATTAGTGATCCAAAACATATTTATTTTATTTTATTTAAATGCCCAGATGGTTTTTACATACAAATAGATCATTTTTAAAAATTACAACATTTTAAACATTATAAATAAAGTAATTTACTATGTTTATAAATATTAGAGCATATTAAACGTTATAAAGAATTATTGATACATTGAACATTTTGTATTTCTTATTTCAAATAAAGATAATATCAAAAGACTTTTATTATCTGCACTCTTGTGCCAAGAGGCAAAAAATGATGCAGCGTGCATATATATTATATCCTAGCAATAAGTGGATTTTAAAACGCAACTGTATGGTCGTAGATTGTACGCATGTATATACCAATGTACACAATGCAATCTCCAGGCAGCAAATATTACAGGGAGTGGTAAGGCATATTTCTCATTGAATGTACAAATATGTTCACTACATAGGAACATTGCAGCAAGATGTCCTGAAGGAATGCACACACAGAGGTTGGTTACAGCACATACTTATGACAATACCTCCAGCTCTTGACATTTGATGACAACATGCTACACTAGCACCCTCTGGCGGCCGAGTTGTACGACTTTGTTTTTTTATACACTTTAATAGATTTTCTGTGAAATACATTCTTAATAAATTACAAAATATAATGCTAATATGTTGATTATTTTCGATTTGCTTATTTTAAATAAAGATAATATAATATTGAAGACAGATTAACCACCCCACATGTCATCATACAAGCCATGGAAGAAATTGAAACAGTTAACGATATACTAGAACAAGCACCAAATGACCGTGTTGGATGATTATTACAGGTTTCTACTGTCTACTCGTCTATCAATCTGGCAAAATGTGAGTTTATTAGGGTTTGACGAACGCAGTCGTCTTCCCTGTTAATGGTTGACTCCTGTACCAATGTATCGTTAACGGCCTCCACCTCCTCTATGGTTTGTATGAAGACGGGTGGCTGATTTTCATTGTTTAACCGGCAAATATTATGGAGAACTGCAGTGGCTACAATGATCCCTTCCACCCTGTCTATCCGCATTTTAATTTTTGAAGAAAGAACTGGAAACCGTCTTTTAAGAACTCCAAAAGTTCTTTCAACAACATTTCGGGTCCTGATCTGACTTTCGTTATATAAATGTTGTTCTGGAGAAATGGGATTCCTTAGGGGCGTTAGTAAATATGGCTTTATTGAATAAGCACTGTCTCCAACAATCACGTTATTTCCGAACTCACCCTCTTCCAATCTTCTTTTGATCCTGCTACTATTAAAAATATGGTTATCGTGGGTACCTCCGGGCCACCTCGCTACTATGTTCGTAATTAACATGTTGGCATTCACCACCGCTTGCACTTTGAAAGAAAAATAGTCTTTCCGATTTCTATAACATATGGCGTTGTCGCCACCTGGAGATTGAATCGGTACATGCGTGCAATCTATAGCCCCGATAACTTTGGGAAATTGTGAAGTGTTATAAAATGCACTCACTGTCGATGCAATTTCTTCTTGGGTCCGTGGCATAAATATATAAATGGGTCGAAGTTTCGCAATGGCCTTTGTCACCTTCCAAACGATCCTCGAAACGGTAGACTTATCAAGTGCCGATACATCTCCCTGAGCGTCCTGATGCTGCATCGATCCTGTTGCATAAAACCGCAATGCAAGCAATGTTTGCTCTGTCGGACTGACAGCGTGATTTCTGAAAGAGATTGTATTGCATCTTATTATATCACGATTAAAATATATGGATACGTAATACGAGACAGGTTTTTAAAGAAAGCTCATTGTAATTGTAACTCTAGGAAGTGTATTTTGCTATCCTAATGTTCTGGAACGTATTACACTTTATGTCCCCGATAACTTCTTCAGAGCTAGGCAGAACAGGTTTTTTTTTTTTTCCAAGAGGCAGGAACAACTTACCATGGAGAAAATGAATACAATCCTAACAGAATTACCTATCTTCTGAGGTAGACATGTTTCATATTGTACACAAATAGAAATTCAAACAAAATGTATAAGATAAAGAATATACTAAGATAAAAATAATAATGTAATAGTAGTAAAAAAAAAAAAAACTTAAAATATACTGACTTCAAAATGGCAATAGATATTTTATTTAAGAGGAACGGCTGTGCGGCCTATTTCATACTTTATTATTTATTGTTTATTTAATTCATAATGTTTAACAAAAAATTTGCAAAAAAATGTAACCTTACCGGGGTAAACCGTTCTAAGGTCACATTGTACATGGTTTTATATAAAAAATATGAATTAGGTCAAGTATATTTTAAGTTTGATAAAAAAAAAGTTAAGTAAGTTTTCATAATTATGTTAAAATATTACTAGAGGGACATTATAATGCAATAAAATTAATAACAATTCTAAAAATTTATAAGAAAACATACCGTAACCGTTAAACTCTGTTTGGTTGCAACATCATATCTATATTCTTCCTACAAAACTTAGTTTTGGATTAGAGGCCAAATACCCACCCAAACTTAATGACATATTTTTTTAATCAAAGGTAAGGCAAATATCTATTAAGGATGAGAAGTATTTTTTTGTTTTAATTTTTAAAAAAATAAGCCACAAAATATGAAAATTTATTCATATTTTTAGAAGGCAACTTTGGCAAATATTTGTGACTAAATGATTGCTATTTTTGAAACAATGTCCCTCATCCAGCCTCAGGAATATGATGAAGTATACAATAAAATTTTAACGACTGCTGAAAATAGTTTCATTGCGTTAAAATTCGAATTCAGTAAGCGACAAATTTTAGGTAAATCTCACGCGACTTTTTAGCTGCGTCGCTTTCGCACAAATTGAGCGGGAACCGAATATGGGTAGGAGGTAGGTCGGGGGTAAGCCGCTGGTCAAACAAATTCAAACATACATCTACAGCAACTGTGAATCAGTCGGATACTCGGCTATCTGATTTGCCGGCGGAACAATAGGTATTCATTCATTTATGTAGGTAGCTATAATCAACTGGGTTGGGAATCAAAGTGCTTACCGCTAAGTCGCGTAATATCAAATTTGTTATTTATGAAAAAAAAAGTTTTGTAAATGCTGTACAGGTTTCCAACGATTAGCGCAGCTAATTTTCATTTATGTGAGTACCGCACAAGAATCCCAACTACTCCCAACTTTCTGGAGCCAGTGAGACTATGGCATCCCAAATGGGGGTATGTTATGAGGCTGACGGTAGTGGGGAAGGGAAGGAGATGCGGTAGGGCGAGGTGGGGAAGTACCTGGCTATTCAGATCTGGTCACCAAATACGACTTAAGCCTTTTCAAGTAAATTTACTTGATTAATTTGTGTTATTTCGTAATTTATCCAATTAAAACAATATATACCTAATACGGCTTAAGCCTTTTCAAGTAAATTTTACTTGATTAATTTGTGTTATTTCACAATTTATTCAATTAAAACAATATATACCTAATAAAGTATATTTGGGGCACGTTTCAGAGTGATAGATACTTTCAGTATCGCCCTAGTGAAAGACCACCATTCAGAATCAGAACTTTGCTTGGAATGCCTTTGCCGTGTTTGGTGACCAGATCTGAATAGCTAGGTACTTCCCCACCTTTCTCCTTCCCATCTCTTTCCCCTCCCCACTACTCTCAGCCTCAAAATATATCCCAATTGAGGATGCCATAGTCCCACCGGCTTCAGACGGTTGGAAGCGGTCGAGACTGTCGTATAAATACATTCTTCCATTATTCTGACTCTTGACATGACCCGGCTAGAGTATTTGATTAGCTTGATCGTGTCATGTCTTCCTCGGGCTTCCCCGACTTCTTCGGTCATTCACTTGGTGTTGTTTTGAATTGCCATATTTTGTGCCGTTTCTGCCGGGGTCAATGATAAATAGCTTAGGTCGAGCTGTTTCAATCTATAACCATGATTTGCCAAATTAATGTATTGCTAAAACTTCATATTTTTAACTCCGTTCTAACATTTAAAACTAAACATAGGTAAAACACGGCAAACAGTTCAATGTAATTATTCTTAATAATGAAGAAAAGTTATAAACAAGAAGATATTGTTGAAAAAAAATTTGGGTAAACTTTTGTGTCAGGTTGGAAGAATCTTAGTATAACTTGGACCGCGACGTGCGCTAGTCACAATGGTTACTGTTCACGTGTGTTCTACATGTTTCTGCAAATGCCAACGAACTCAACAAAAAGGCCCTTCGTCAGCTTCGTGCAAATATTTATGTATGAAACTAGATGCTCCATTTCTATTACACTAACCTATTTACCGATTTTTTTGCTGGCTTGCGATGGCGAATGATATTAACACTGCTACGATAGTCAGAACACCCTTCCCACTACACGCCGCTAGCTTTAGCACCCTGCTATGTTAGTACGAGATGCAGGACTCTCGAACGTATTACAGATTTGCGGATAAGGCCTGACTGATGCACCTAATATGATAATCTGATGTTTGTAATATATTTTGTTATTATTGTAACATATGATTATTTGATGTTTGTGAAATGTTACAATAAAATATATTTTAGTAAATATCCAGAGGACTGACTCATTCTTACTTAATACGAAAAATTATTTAAATGAACACTTCGTATCACTTTAATTACAATCAATCAATAACAACCATTTCAGTCACTGGAGAAGAAAAATAATGCATTTTAATTCATTTAAAGTTTCAAGTTTTGTATGGTTTATTGGTTAGATTTTGATTTGAGTTTTTTTAAATCCCAAAATCCTATTTTATATGTAATTAATAAGTTATCTTTTATATTAGTATAGCATTTTTAATATGTACTTAAAAAAAACTTTGATTGAACTTAATTACAATAAGAAACAAGTATTTCATTGGGGGAAACACAAAATAACGTATTTTTAATTTCGATTTTGCAAGCAGAAAAATGGAAAGAATCCAAATTACGAATCTATTTCTAAGTTTGGGTTGTTTAAATAGGAAAAATATAAATTTTTTATTAAGAACGTTATTAATACTAATGTAAAACTTTACCAATTAATATATTGTACTATATATAATACTAACTGATGTGTACCTGGCTTTGCTCATATTTATTTATTTTTTTGGAATAAAGTTATGAAGTTGTGAATTCTTGCTTGTCGTTTGGGTGCCATAATTGATTTTACAGCGAAAGTAATGCCTCGTGACGACTATCAGTATCTCTAAACAAAGAAACATTAATTTTAAAATTTTATTTCATTCCAAACATTTATTTTTTCAAAATATATCTAAATAATAAAGTTCTTAAGTAGGTGCTTGTGTTTTCCATTTCTACCTAAATAAGCCTTCTTTTGAATATGTAATCTGTGGCTAACCAGAATATTATATCTATGGGCTAGCCTCAATACAACATGGCGGGTTCAATGTTTTTCATACTAATTTTAAAACGTTATATAAACAGTTTTACATATTGGATTTCATTCAACTACTCTCTAAACCTTCGCGGCACTAATAAGAACCTGTGCTATTTTCAGTGAAACAGGTTGAGTAATTTTCGATAAAATCGACGACAGGCAGACAAACATTAATTTTTACATATAGAAAAGAGATAGGTTTTTAGATTGGTTTTTAAAAAAATAAAAAGTGAGGCAATCCTCTGGATATTTACCATATTAAAAAATATATATAATTACCGGTTTGTAACTGATTTTATGTCGTTTTCAATTAAGCAAACTAAGGTTTTTGCAACGTTTTTGGACATATGGAATCTTCCAAAGAATTCGGCATCGTCCCACAAAAGTTGCTCCCTGTGCAAGTTAAATTTTTTCGCCTTTCTTTGCATTGCATATTGCATTATCAATATTTCTTCATCAGAAGAACTGGATGAACTTGAACTTGACATCGTCGCCATTTTTATTAAGATTTTTGACTTTTCCACTTCAAATTATCCGTCATTCATCAAATCGTTTATAATGTCATTGCATTCAACGTAACCGGCCGTTTTCGACTGGTTATTTTCCTTGAAGTATTGTTCAGAATTCATTAAATTTTCTGTTACCGTCAGATCAAACAACACAATTTATGAAAAATAGCGTTGATTGACGATTTTTGATCGTCCGTTTTGACCAGTTTTGACTGTTGACCCTATTTACCATAGATATATCATTGTTGACTCTGTTGACACCATCTCCATAGAAAAAATTATAATATAGAAAAAATATGAATGTGAAAATAAAGTGTGTTATCTATGACATAATCTACGCAGAGGAAAACTGAAAAATCTAATCAAATTTATATAATTAATAATGATGCCACAAAGTTACAAAGCATTTGAAGAAATTATAAATTTATTATTATTTATTTTCCCATTTAACGCCAGGGAGATATGTGGGTGTGGACTATCTCACGATATTGCTCACAATACAGTCCCATATAGTTGTCACAGACGGGTAATATAATATATCTGTGACAACTGTATTGTATGGCGAGCGTATCCCCCCCTAAATATATACATATATTCATATACCCATTAGTACAACCCACATGGCCGAATTCACATACCTACTTACTTTAAAACATTTGCGTCTTAATTCCTAATAATTTCCCTCGACTAGATAGGCCTTAAATAAATTGCACGATAGGATAACACCTTTCATTATTGATGGACCGGAAACTATCATAATGCTTAGAGAGTTAACAATTACTTTAGAACGTCGGCATAATTTGACAAAGTACATTTCCAACCGAGAACAGCAATAAACGAAAATGACCTTAGCGGCCCGCCAGACAATACGGGTCATAAAAATGACCTTCAAACGGACTAAACGATCTCGCCCAAACCGTAGGATAATTTCTCGTGGCATTAGTAAATATATTAAACGTTAGGCAAGTTTTTCAATATTAATATTAACCTTCGAATTAATTAAATAGATATGAGAACATTATTGTACAGTTAGATTAAGCTATTTCATAAGTAAGCCTATGTTGAATATGCCTCTCATACCTAAATTATAACTTTCGGAATAATTATGTTAAGTTGAGTAATGGGTCTACTAGCGGCATCTAGCGGTCGAATGAGTTAATGGACGACACTAGCGCCAGGGAACCAGGTCAACATCTCCGCCAGACGGGAATAGGCAGAAGTATTCCCTGTGATAACCGACAACCTGCAACAGGAGCTTTTCGTCGAGTTGACTTTACGCTTTCAGCCCAGGAGGAAGTCTGAGCTTCTCCCTTCGGAGATCTACCGTAAGAGCCGCCCAGGCTCTGGAACACGAGTTGACCCCACGCTTCCGCCCAGGAAGATACTGGTCATCGCCCTTCGGAAATCATCCTCCCCAGAGACCGCCCAGGACTCTGATTATCGCAGCGTTAGTACCTACTCCCGACCCGGAGGTACTTAGATATCTAGTGCGAACGCGAGGACTCTGCATATCAAACCGCTCTCTGGACCCTGGATAGTCATCAGAAAAGGGAAGTGCCTTTGAACTTTTGTTGTAATTCTCCCACCCTGTCACCCAGTGAATACTGAGACTTTCACGTAGTATCAACATCTGAAGATAAAAACTTTTCCGTTGAATAATTAAGGCTTTCCCGTAGAATTAAACCAGGGGATCTCTAATTTTAAGAATCAAAACTTTTCCGTAGATTTAAGCAAATTGAATCGCTAATTTTAAGAATAAAGACTTTTACGAATAATTAAGTACTCGACCCTCTAAATTTAATGACCTTTTTGTACCTAGATAAGAATAACTATAGTTTAACGCTAACCCCTCGAACAGAAGAATAAACAACTTATTACATAAAGTGATTTTAAGTTCCTACCTTTTTGCGTTATTCCAAGAAATATTATCCACCTAATTAAGAGCCTAAAAATATGTCTGTGACAACTGTATGAAATTGTATTACGAGTATATATATATACATATTTGCCGCCTAAATATATAGATATTTTTAATATTATATCTCCTGTGTATAACAAGCATGTAAAAGTGTGCAACTACACTATTTTTTCTAATATGAACGGGTTGGTTGGTAGAAATTGCCACCAGGCAATAACCTCACCAATAATAAATATGTATTATGATTATTGTGAAGACTAAATAAATAAAAAATAAATAAAAACAATTTAAGAGTTTTGTCACTTTTGTCTATGTTTGAAATATTGTCTATGATCATCTGTCATTCGGTTTTGTGGAATATTTTGCACGTTGCCGCGTGCATGTCAATTATAACCTTGAGATTGCTATAATAGTAATTACATATTCAATTTCAACTGAAATATAAATTAAACAAAGTGTTTCCTTCTGACAGGTATGTGCAACTGAAATGTCTAATTTTACTTTTAGGAAATTTGGCCGAAATGTGCCTCAGTGGTAGTAGGCATGTTAATTATTTCGAAATCAGTTTTTGTCTATTCAAGGAATGACAGATTATTTCGTATACTCAAAAATAAGAGTTTGCTAAATAATACTATGAATTTTCGTGTTTTGCTGCTCAAAACATCTGTTATCGGTTGTCTGAAATAATTTGAGGCATCCGCCAATATGGGCATCACTTAAATTAATATTAAAATTAGCATTTCTCTAAAGTCGGGTTAAAGCTCTAATGCTTCTATCAGCGAGCTATTGTAAACTGTAACCGTTGCAGATACAGTAACGAACGTTTTGAAAAACAAGAGCAGGAGACTCGGCCTAACAGCGAGATGACGTGTCAAAGTTCGTTTCGAGCTTCAGCATGCGGACGAGGTGTCTCTTGCTTGTCCAGCGTACATTTTAAAAGACGCTTCGGCAAAAAGGATAAATTGTCATACACTCTGTCTCGGCACACACTCCTTGCTGTATTCACATTCATATATTGTCTCATACATATTTTTTTTCTTTCTGACACTTGACATGACGCATTGGTTTTGAAAAGGAAATTAAAGACGGAAAAAACGCAAATGGCTCACCCCCTCTATACGTTCTACTGGGCCGGTGGATGGCTTGGCGATGGCCGGAGATATTTGCAACAGTTTTACTTTCAACATAATTGGAGATGGACGTGCCGCTGCTGCAATATATATGGTTAAAAACGAGATGATTAGTTTTTATTTATATATTCGGCAATTAAATTACAAACAAATGACATGTCAAAGTAGTTTTATGATATTAGGTACCTAATATCATCAAACCCAAAAACCATCCGACGCCACTACGCCCTCTACACTTAGTGGACCCGCTGACGGGCCCTCTACACGATGGTGTAGAGGGCCTATCAGAACATAAGATATATGTATATATGATTTATAAAAAGATGATGTTTTCATATAGATCAGTGAACGTACATTCTGAATATGTAAATTTTATTATATGTATAATTATACGTAGAATTTATAAAATTATCTCATCAAACCCCCTGTTCGGTTGGCACCATTGCTTTCTCGGCATCGTCTCACAGAGAGGTTCGCGGTATTCGCACGTATTCTAGTTTTGCATTTGTATGGCAAATTTTATTAGTCGATTTTGTTTTGTATTTTTTTTTTAATTTTGGCGAAATTTAAACTTAATTTAGGTGATTATGCCCTCTAATTTATTTTTCAATAGTAAAAAATATTATTAATTACGTAAGTATGGTTACATTCGTAGGCAGACCAAAACCAACCAGTGAACTTATGATAATGAATTATAAATATTGTAATTATTCTTTGAGTGAAAAATTCTAAATAAATACACAGTTTTATTACTCATGTTTAGTTATGGTTTACTAAGAATATAACATATAATTGTGTACGGTAAAGTTAATTCTCCTTTTGAACTAACTTTAAAAATGAGGTTCGGGACATTAGAAACACGGAAAAAATTAATGAAACTACGGCTATGGTTGTATTTTTACAGTATACTAAAGTTTAAATGTGCAATAGTTATACGGTTCTGACATTATACATTGTTCTTCCATTAAAAGTGGTTAAATATTTAAATATAAAAATAAGTCTCAAATTTTTGCATACAATAATCATTATAAAAGCTGTTACGGCCAAATTCGACGGCAAAGCGACATTACACCCAGTTTCGTGCGTTTTATCGGGCTTTGAGAAATTCTTAACATTTAATAATTTTGAAAACGAACTTTAAAAAAACTGGTATTTAAGTTAGAACGTCAATATAGATTTTTAAAATATGAAATGCAGTTTTATTAATTTTTTTAAATCACATACAATAAATAACTAACAAAGGTACGAAGACGCTGCTATTTATAACCATAACTATCAACTACTGATTAATTAGAAGTTATATAAATCGTATATTAAATTTGTCGTAATTACGCAGCTTATTAGAATACAATTTAATAGTGTGGTTCCCATACTATCTTATTCATAAAGGAAATATTGGATGTTTGCAGCCAATGACATTAAGCCGCGTCTCCTGCAAACTTTTTTTCGAAACACAAAAAACCCTTTGTTTTCGTACACATTCTGTCTCCTGCTAAAATGTTTTGTTACAAAAAAACAAAAACAAAACATTTTGCGTAGACGACAAGATGAGTTCAAGAATAATCTTTTGAATGGACTGTATATTTTTATAGGTTGGAATAAAATATCATTGTTTTGTTTGAACAAAAATAAACAATATGAATGTAAAATTAATAAGATTTTTTTGTGTAAACCACAGGAATATAGTCGATGAATGTGTTTATCACGATGCTGCATATAAGCACGACTTTCTCAATACGCACAAAATTAATGAAAAACATTTTTTATTCTTTTAATTACAATGGGAACAACTATTTCAGTCACCGGAGAAGCAAAATCATGCATAACAATTTAAAGTTTCATGTTTTTGTGTGGATTTTAAGTTAGTTTTTTTTTACGAAACAAAACCAAACTAAAAACCTAGAAACGTATTTAAATGTGTTCTCGCCGACCGCTTAAAATGTGATTGATTGAATAAAAACGTAAGAGCGGGACGGCGGTGTGAGAGAGACGGGAGTACCGGTTCGTCGGACATGCGCAGAACGGGGTAGCTCTGCGGATCCCGAATCCGTTTTCGCAGACGACTTTAAATAGCCTGCGAAAACCAAAATTAGTCAGTTAGTCTGCAACCGCCCGCTTGACAAGAACCTCTGCTTCCTCGAAGCCACCGCCCCTCTCCGATTTCTGCTTTACTCGTCTTGTTTCTCGTTGACCATTGCCTCACCTGGACCATCGGACTACCGCCTCTCACTGGACCCAGACCAAGCATCGTCACACTGACAATACCCCTGAGTTCTACCCATAATTCTGCATAAATTGGGTTTTTGTGCAGAATTATAAATTCACAAAGATCGGAAATAAGGTTTTTGTCGAAAGTATCTTTCCCCCCTTTGCAGGGGATCGACACAGGTTGTGCTTTTTCCCCTCCGAGCCCTCTACCCAGATCGGAATCAGCTGCCCCGTTCAGTTCGCATGTGTGTCTTACGTTTGGTATAATAATTGTTATCGGGAAACCACAATGGCATTACGAATACTTGACAAACACAATTAAACAGTGGAAATTAATATTATTCCATTGTTTCCCGACAATTTTAAACGTCATTAGAGAAAGTGAGATAGCAAACGTAGCAACATATGAGTATAAGAAAGACATCTTTCTAGCAGTAGGTCCTTTCTTAGTGGCAATATTTGACGCAATTTCTATTTACGAAAACGACGGACGAACGCACGTCCATCGCGTTCAACAGACATATCTTTTAAATATCCGTCTTTGTCATACAAAAACGATGTTTGAATTAAGAATTCATTCAAATAAACAATTTAAGATAACTTACAGGAATACCAACTTGAGCGGTGGCAAGCATCTCGCCACAACCACCAGCTTACAATCGCACCATGGACTTTCCTGGAACAGCCAGTGTTACCATCAAGATCGAACCAGGAATAAGAAATGAAGATCCAGGAGAAATGGCGAATACGAATGTCGTAATTATCCCCCCGGATATTAAAAAAGAAATCATGGAAAGTGATGATCGCATGGCAGGTAAGAACGATATTTTTGCAATAAAATGTAATAAATTTTCGCTGATTTCATATCCGGCATTTTTAAAAGACCATTTTCCAAAATCATTGTTTTGTAATTAGTAACATGCGTCTGAACATGGGAAAGATTTCGATCTTATGTGCATTTTCAACATTATCAATTGTGTTATTGATACCTTCTTCGTTGCAACTCATCCAGTTCAACACCCCTTCCCGTAGACTCAGAAATTTAATCATGAATTTTCCTTAATCAACACTACCATTTATGGATACCTTAGTCGATTGTCCAGAATCAGTAAATTCATTGTGCTATTATATCATGTCTCAACTTCTTTATTACAACTCCTCCAGCTCAACACCGGTTCCCTCAGTCTCGTAAAATATAATGAATTGCTTTTTCTCTATTAATAATGTCTACAACTCTTCACTGTCCAGAATGTTGAGACTTTACAACTCAAGTCAAGGCCTTGAATTTATCAGTGCAAGTCTAAATAACTACTGTTGGCAGTTTTTACGCAAATTAACTTTTCGTAATAATTTCTATCACTTTAATCATGGACTCCGAAACCTTATTCAGGCTTAGACTTAACATGGTCTTATTTTTCATTGCTTTATTCATTTATCTGTATATCTCTTTTCATTGATTTCTGTTTTTTTTCTTTCTCTTTTTGTGATATACGATTATATATAATGTTATTATTGGGATTCGTAAACAACTAATTACATATGTCAAGCCTTCTTGGCGGAACCCACCGAGCGAGAGGTTTATTTTTGTTTAATTTTACTTTACAGTAGAAATCAGATAATACAAATAATACATTATAATGAGTTGTTCATATTCATACAAATAATGTTTTACTATGCAAAAACAGTTATTAACCAATTCATTGTAAAAGCAATAAAAAAAAATATATATAGTAAAGATGTGCGTTAAAGGGGATATATAAATTGTCGAAAAGGGTTACATGTAGGTACATAATATAGTTATAACTTAATGGATAGCTCGTAATTAAACTTATTGTAGGTCATGTTGGAAATATCCACATTTAAGTAAGTCTTTCCAGGGGTATCAGTATTGATGAGTTAATTCTAGCCTGGGATGAATCAGAAGCCTCTGTTGGCGGCCTCGCGTATTCATACCGTGGCATGTAAGGCAGGAAAATGAGATGGTCTTTCTTAACAGCTCCCTAAGAGGACTTGTGCCAAGAAGTTCACGTGTTTTAGTTAAAGTGTTATGTGTGTATTGCTGCGTGTTTAATTTTACACCGTTTAAGTTCACACCGTTGCCCTCTATTGAGTCAACCCTTAATACCTGAGGTTTGGAGCCTCGCTAAACCTGTCGCCATAGTTATGCCCTAATAGCAGGGTTATTGTACTTAAGGTGTACTGTTTTGGTCACTGTCATTCCAACCTAAAATTGCATTGTCAAGCTTCGTTTGTTAGCGAGTTCTTTGCAGGTATTCGTCTTTGTTTATAAATAAGATTTATTAGCTAAAAACTCTCTCTTCCATTCGTAAAGCCAGCCCAAGCAGTAAGCTCGTTCCACGACTAGTTCCCTCATCTGGGTAGAATTAATAGTGTAAACCATAATGTTACAAAGTGCTAATTGTAAATAAATCCAGAATGCTAATCAAAACGAGCGTTTTTACTTAAATAGTAATGTGAAATCTTAACACTGCGAATTAATTTTATTATTTTGTTAAATAATATGTAGGTAATATTAAAAAAAAATCCTGATTAAAATTTTATGTGATATAAATGATATTTCGCTATGTTTGGTTTGGTGATATCAAGTTTTTTGAAAAATTCTGTAGCCTTTTTTCAAAGACAAACATTCCCGGGTTACGAATAACTCGAAAATATTTGATAATCTCATACTACCATAACAGTAAGCGGAAGATATTGCTTGTGTCGTGATGGAGGACTTAGCGAGTCGAGGAATTGAACTCACGAAGTTTGGGTGAAATCCAGAGGCTATGCCAACTTAGCCTCTGACCTTTTATTTTTTATCCAGACCGAAACCTCTTGTTTGCCTAAAAGGTTAATTTAATTTATTTTTTCTACAGGACTCCCGGAGGAAAAGAAAATAATTCCGGCTAGCCAGATAGATGACGCCGAGAAGGGAAACACTTTGAAACCATTCATATGTACTATATGCAATTATTCAAACCCATATACATTTCATTTCAAAAAACATATGTCAACACATTCTGCAGAGAAACCATTCTCATGTTCTCAATGCGACTATACGTGTTCTCATCAATATCGTTTAAAGAACCACATGGTGATGCATTCCGGAGAAAAACTGTTCTCGTGTGGGTTGTGCGATTTTAAATCTGCTCGTAGATCAGGTATCAAGCCTCACATGCTGTCGCACGGTGGAGAAAAACGAATTTCGTGTTCCGAATGTGACTATATTTGCGCTCAACCACACCATTTAAAAAGGCACATGCTAACGCATTCCGGAGATAAACCTTTCTCATGCTCCGAATGTAGTTTCGCAAGTGCCACTAAAACTGGTATCAATGTTCACATGCGAACGCACACCGGGGAGAAGCCTTTCGCATGCTCTAAATGCAGTTTTGTATGTGCCCATCAAGCGGGAATCAAGGCTCACATGGTGACACATTCTGACGAGAGACCATTCGCATGTTCCGAATGCAATTATAGATGTGCGAAAAAAATGTATTTGCAGAGGCACGTGTTGAGGCATGCCGGAGAAAAACCATACGCATGTTCCGAATGCAATTATTCATGTTCTAAAAAAATGTATTTGCAGAGTCATATGATGAAACACTCGGCAACAAAACCTTTTTCGTGTTCCGAATGCAATTATTCATGTTCTAAAAAAACACAACTGAAGAAGCACGTGTTGACGCACTCATAATAGGAACGATTTTCATGTTCCAAAAGTAATAATTGTTTATTTCAGTGGAACAAAGCGGTGGAGCAATACCCTGTCAACCACATAAAAAAAAATAAAACGAACACTTTGTCATAAACCACGAATGTATTTTATTTTTCGCCAACCGGTTTCACTTAGATCAAGCTTCGTCAGGGCAAATATAGTAACTAAAGAATAATACAGAGTTATCGGTTGCATATATGTATATAGATATTTACATATAACCGATAACTCTGAATTATTCTTTAGTTTTTTTTATTTGACCTGACGAAGTTTGACCTAAGCAAAACCGGTTGGCGAAAAATAAAATATATTCGTTGTTTATAACAAAGTGTTTATTTAATTTAATATGATGTCAAACCACAAAGTGATTGCTTCTTATGAAAATAATAAATACGTAAGGTTAATATAAATAGACAGAAATAAATACATATCTCCATTTGGCACTTGTATTACGGTGGCTAGAGGGAAATACCATCAATGATGTACGTGCGCCACTGGGCGACATGCCGGACGACATGCTGGACGACATGCTGGACGAGAGTGTTCCGGAAGCACTAACTCGATCCGGTCGCCCTGTGGCGCATCAAAACATCGAAGCCATGCACCCTTCCCCCTGCGAACATCTGCGAAGCGCTGCATCGCCAGAGGAGGCCGAACAGCGCACTGTACGCGTGGTTATACTGTATCTACGAGCGTGTTCATGTCGCCATAATAATTACGTAGTATGTATTTATTTATGTACATATATTCCTTTGAATGTTTGATGCTACGAATACTTTATGTCTTAGCATAGTGGGATAACATTCGTTTTTTATAGTAATCATAATAATAATGTTGACTGTTTATTTCAGTAACATAAATTAAATAGCTATTAGTGTTTGTGTAAATGCACACGACATACGAGGTTGATTATGAAATTTGTTTTTATGCGTTTTGATAGTCCAGATAGGTATAATTTCGATGAAGCAGCCCACAGCAATCGTAAAATAAATACAATTTTTTTATAGTTTTGAGAATTTATTTCAACCAAAACCACAAAGCACTTCCTATTTCCGAACCACTAACTTCTTTTCCCATCCATCTCTCCGTTTCCAGTTCCCACTAGGTACGATAAAAAATCGTGTCGGGCGCGCGCCTGCTCAGTGCTCGTTACACGATGAAATATCGGTTTGTCAAAATCTGAGTTCCTAGTTATATGGTCAAAACATTCGATTTCCTCATTCTTCAGTAGACGATCTTGTCTTTGGTTTTCTTCCAGATTTTCAAATTCGGGAATGAATAGACGAGTAATTTTCTCGCCAAGCCGATAACTTAAAGGTATTATTTTTATAAACTTCTGACGTTTTATCTCAAAGCACATTTTTATTTTATTTATTTCCTTCTCTACTATTATTTAAATTAACAGAATAACGTCCATGAGTAAACGCCATTTGAAAACAATAACAACCACGCAGCGTGCGCGCTATCCTTTCGCCCTGCGATTGGATACGGAGTGTAGCGGGGTCCATGTCGGACCAACAAGCCTTATGCAAAATTTCATCAAGCTAGGAATAAAACTGTAGATTTGCATACAAAACAAACACACTGCCCGCCCGGGACATTCTTCTGTATATAATAGAAGATAGAAGAATATCATTGACGACGAAAATCGGTAGTTAAGAAATTATTGGAATTTTTTTGGGAAAATTACATATTTTAAACGATAGCTGTTGCGCCTGTATATTTTCCAATCGATATTTTTTCTAGGAGAATTATTATGCGCGACGGCTATCGACGAGTAGGGGAGGGTTATACATTTAAAGTATGCTAATGTGTACGCAAATAATTACTATTCCAATAAAAGTGGTTGCGTCTCAATGTAAATGCGAATTTGTGTAAGGATTCCAAGAAAAAAACATTGAAATATTGATAAATGAACCGTAGATTTTCGCTGAAATCGGTAGATGTACCGAAATTTCGGTAGGAATGGCATCACTGGACGCACGACCAACTAGTTCGACGTCTTTGAGCAGAATGAACGCCAATGGATGTGGGTTCTCACATTCGCGGCAGCGCGGCGTGATGCCATGGCTCACGGATTTCGCACATTACGGTGAAAATCCGTAGGTTGGCTGCACGCCAAAATTTGACTTGATAAAATGACACTCACGATCAGTTTTTGCCCGTATACCACGCCGTTTGACGCGATGGCCTGACTGTGAGTGTTCAGCATTAGTGTAAACAGCTCCATACAAACCTATGAGCGAGCGAGTTCAGACAACAGCTCCATAAATTATGAACTCACAGATTTCGAATTTTTGGAGGTAAACTAACAAACTTCGAGAAGGTGGCTCATGACTGCACACTTGCTTATTGGTTTTTGTATCTATGCCACCTTATATTTTTGTATTCTTGTCATCGTATCGCTTCTTGATGTTCAGGACAGATAATTAGAAGATAATAAGAGAATCTCTCTCGAAGATACTCCAATTTACATTGAAAAGCAGCGTTGTAAGTTCCATTTTAATCAAAGAGATTTTTGGTGAAAAGGCCTTGTTTACGTCTTTTCCAAATCATCTGTTTAGTAAAATAGTGCACTAGTACAATTTACATCAGTTAGTGAACTTTATATTTTTTTGTGGAATCATAATACTTGTGAGCAGGAGGCTCATTCACATCATGGATCAAGGTTCAAAAATACTTTAAAATTTTTGTTATTAATATAAATACGTATACATTATTTAATGGTACATATATATATCATAATATCTAATTACAAAAAAGAATAAATTTATTTAACAATAAGTGCCCAATTCAATAGAGAAAGATTTCTCGTGTTTGAATTGGGGAGCAGCGCCATGTAGCGACAGAAGTGGTAAATATAGAAATATAAGTACATCAAGAATGTAATATAGATACAGTTGTTGAGGTAAGTGTCTTCATTGAAGTTTGACCTTTTTTTATTTAACCTATTTAGTGTGGCTACGGTGTAAATAATACAAAGTGCGGATAATGTTTTTCAAAAGCTTAATTTAGTGTTCACCTTAAGAAAATGTTTAAATACCCATCCAATTAAGCAAATGTGTGAATATTCCATTGTGGTAAAGGTGACCTTTGACAATTATAAACACTGAGAAAAATTCCGGCGTTAGTGGTACAAACAACCGAAGAAAAGTTTTCAATTTTTTTATTACTATCCGTAAAAATAAATTAACAGTTTTTTCCTCGAATATTTTCAAATACCCGTTTCTCCACAGGATCACAAGAAACCTGCCTAAATCTAACAAAAAATACTTGTTAGGCACCTTACTATAATTATCATTGACGCGATTCATAAACATGTGAATATCTACGACGAATTGTGATTACAAGAACATATAGCCCACCCATTTTTTGTCCTCGTATTCTGGCGATAACAAACGAGTTCACAAATCCTTTGAATGTGAGATTGGCTTTGTGTGGTGGGAAACTACTCCGTTTTACCTTCGTCTTGGTAGTAATGACGGAAATACAGCTCGCACATTGTTGAAAATGGTAATCCTAGGTACTATAGTTATATGTTATCAATGTATATTAATATTTATCAAATAAATAAAAATAACGAAAATTTTGATTGAAAAATCTTTTTAATATGTTTTTGCTTTTTGTGTGCTGCAAAATATTGGGAAAAATTTGGTGTGGGTGAGAAAAGGTTGCCGAGTATTGCTTTAGAGAACACAACTAATTGCATTCGAAACAAATGAACAGTTTTTCTCCGGAGTGTGCCAGCATTCAAGTCATCGCCGATTCTTGAACACGCTATTGCTTTTTACCTGGAGTGAACACATGTGTCTTTAAGCTTTGATCTAGAGACAACAAATAATCGAATTTGGAACACGCAAGTAGTTTTTCTCCAGAATGCGCCAGCATTTGAGTCATCGAGGTTTGTTTACAGCACGGATACTTGAACACGCTATTGCTCTTTATCTAGAGTGCGTCAGCAAGTGTCTCTTCAAGTTTGACTTAAACGAGCAACAAAACATACATTCAGAACATGCAAAGGTTTTTTCTCCGGAGTGAGTCAGCATGTGACTCTTCAAGTGTGTTTTTCGAGAACATGAATAGTTGCACTCGGAACATGTTAATGAGTTTTCTTCAGAGTGTTTCAGCATATTATGTCTATCCAAGTATGACTTGCGAGTGTAGGAACATTTGCAGTCGGGACAAGCGAACGGTTTTTCTCCCGAGTGCGTAAGCATGTGTCTCTTCAAGTTTGAAAGACACGAGCAACAGAATTTGCAATCGGAACACGCAAAGTTTTTTTCTCCAGAGTGCGTTAGCATGTGAACTTTTAAGCTGAAGATTTGAGAGCAAGTGTAATTGCACTTGGAACATGCGAATGGTTTCTCCCCCGAGTGCGTTAACATGTGAGTTTTCAAGGATGACTTGTGGGAACACAAATAACTGCACTTAGAACAAGAGAATGGTTTTTCTTGCGAATGCTTAAACATGTGAGATTTCAAGTGTGACTTGCGACAGCACGAAAAGTCACATTCGGCACACGAGAATGGCTTTTCTCCGGAATGCGTCCGCAAGTGAATCTTCAATGATGATTGTGAAGAACACGAAAAATTACATTGTGAACATGACAAGGTTTTCACACTCATCGATTTTACCGTTGCAGCAGTCGTTCCAGGTTTCTTCCATATGCTTTCAACGTTCCTTTTTAGATCTGTGGGAGATCAGACAATTAAAATAACGAATATTTATTTAAGGTATTAATGAGGGTGAATTAATGTATAATCATTATGGCTGAAAAACAACTCAACGTTGTAATGTTCCGCAAAATTTTTAATGTAGCATATTGTCATCAAATCGTCAATTAGCGCCATTTTGGTTTTTGTTTTCATATTTGAAAGGTCCCTGTTAAACGCCAATTCTAGATCCGTTTCAGCTTTTGAATAAATCGTGATCAGCTGACAAGCATAACATGACAATTGTGGTTTTCTTTAAGCTTGCTGAAATAAATATTTAAGTCCGTTAAGTTGCTTTATGGCAGAAACCCTGACAAGATAGGGCCACTGATGGTATTCCTGAGTATACTGAAATACCGGCCCATAGTAAAGTAACGGCAGCCAATAATAATAATATTTAATCATCGAAGAAGATAATATTAACGCATCTAGGACGCGACTGAAATCTTTTTATTTTCTGTTGTTGTTTCGGTTTCGTGGTTCATTTGGGATGTGTTAATATAATCTTCTTCAATGATTAAATATTAAAATGAGGTTTACAAACTTCAATAAGTTATAAAAAATAAATTGAATAATAATATTATAGACGACAGTATTCAATTTCATTAGTTAAGTTGAATCAATGAAAACCTACATTCATCGTACCTGCCACCCTTTCAACATTCTCGGAATACTCCAGGCATTCCTGTTTAATATCCGGGTAGTCTACATTTATATTCGTGTACGACGTTTCATCTCCATCTGCTCCTCGAGTCCCTGGTTCCGTCTTGATGGTAGCACTATTCTCATTAGAAACATCCATAGCACGACTATCGGAGTACACTACCTCGAAGTCCAAGTCACAAGCTCACAATGACAATTGACAATCCTAGAAAAGTAATAAGTTCGTATGTCGACAAAATGCCATTACAAGTTAACTGTGGTTACAAGCTAAAATGATGAGATTTATTGTTTAACTTCGGAGGAAAAGTCGTTTAGTGGTTTCTCACCTACTTAACCAACGTTAAACTGTCCATTATCTAGAAAGGTGTGGACAGTGTAAAGAAAGTTTAGTTTTTTTCGCGTAGAGGCGGTGTCGATACCACAAAGAGTTGAGTGGAAACTCGTCGTCCTTATACTAGTGAACAAATTATTGTAATAGTATTGCGTAATCTAAGAAACAATCGATAGCAAAGCCAACCGAAATACCTCAAAAGTCAAACAACATAAGATTTTTTTTTTACATACATTTGAAGAAACGATTCAAATTTCAACGAGTATGTATGCAATATTAACATACAAAATATAGATTTAAAATGCGATATGACGGAGCTGCTCAAGTTCAAAGTGCTGTCAGATCAGTGTTGCCAACTCGGCACTTTGATCTAGATTTAGCTCTAAATTGAGGTCATCAACTCAAAAAAAACCTGGTTTATCTTCTTAGCTCCCCTCTAAAGATATTTTTAGCTATTTTTATAGAACTCATTCACGTAAAATAATTTTTAAAAATTAAAAGCTACTTTTTAGCTATTTTTAGGGGTTAGATGTCACGAGAAAATGTGCTGCAAAGGAAGATACTTTAAAGCTCATTCTCTCAGGACAGCGTTCACTATGTGGTTAGACATATTTAATAAAAATAAAACAATAACTTTGTTTATAACCACGAGAATTTTATTTAATTTTATTACGACCGACCGGTTTCGCTTAACATAAACATCTTCAGGGTACATAAATTAAACTGATCAAAAATACATAGTGTGTGTTTATATATACAAAATAGAATAAGACAGAACATAACATAGAACAAAAAAAATGAGATAGCATGAAAATAGAATTTCCCAGTATTCCATAATCACCTGTTCAGGTATTCCTTGGTATTCCATTATGTACACTCCTGTCTCTTTCTCTCTGTTAATAATATGTCAGATTTCTATTTCATGCTATCTCATTTTTTCTTTGTTCTACGTTATGTTCTGTCTTATTCTATTTTGTATATATAAACACACACTATGTATTTTTGATCAGTTTAATTTTTGTACCCTGAAGATGCTTATGTTAAGCGAAACCGGTCGGTCGTAATAAAATTCTCGTGGTTATAAACAAAGTTATTGTTTTATTTTTATTAAAAAACATTTATTAAAAAAATGTTACTAAGAGAAAGAGTAAGTAAGAGTGAACTAAGTAAAGAGTCCCATCAGAACACCAGGATCCAGGGGATACCGATTAAGCTGGAATTCGAAGCACATGCTTATAAGGATGAGAAGGAGGTTAGAATTTCATTAGGCGGTATAAATGGAAACCTAGAGCCAATATGGGAATGTCGGATAGATAGGATAGGAATAAAGGAATGGATCGAGCGTTGGTTTTAATTTCTTGCTTCCTGCTTCTTTGTATTTCCCGCTTCTCCTTCTTTCAGTTTCTAGCTTCCCGCATTTATGTTGTCGTTTTTTTCTCGCCGCTGCTCGCTTCTTCTTCTTGCTTCTCGGGGTCTAGGGGACACTAATAAACATTCTGGTAATTTGTGGAAATTTCTAAAATATTTATAATTAAAAACTTTTAGGTACTAAGAGAAAGTGTAAGTGAGAGAATAAGTAACTGTGCACTAAGTAAAAGAGTCCCGCCAGGGGTACTGATGAAAATTCCGATAATTTGCAGTAATTAAAAAAAATTACAATAAAAGTTATCAAGAGAAAGTATTTTTGTTTCCCGGTTCTTCATGTTTAAGTTTCTTGTTTTTCGCTCGCTGCATTTATGTTTTGGTTTTTTCTTCTCGCCGCTTCTCGCTTTTTTTCTTGCCTCTCATTTTCAGCTTCTCGATGTTTCATGCTTCCCGCTTCCGTTTTACTGCTTCCAGCTCAAAAAATATTAACGATATAAATTATATTTAAAAAAACAACAACAAAATTTGACTTGAGTCGTTAATGTTCTGGTCGTTTTTGCTTACAATAAACTATCAAATGAAGCCTAACCTCAAATCTGAATGTACATTGCAATTGTTTAAAAATCAGCATAAATCCACAAAAAAATAATTTAAATACATACAAAATTGACGAAATTTGTTAACAGACCATCATAACTTACCGGTCATTTCAGCAGTGGGTTCGTAAAGGTTTCTTAGCGTGGAATTTAGCTTAACAGCGCCGGAATACAGAGTAAATAACGTCCCTTGTTCCGCTGTTTATTCGTCTATTCATTTTAAATGATTTGTAACTATTGATAAATAACCAAAACAAACAGTAGTGTTTGATTATGATTAGATTAATTGAAATATAATTGAAGTTATGGCAATTTTTAAAAATAACAATGAAATCTCAAAGACCTTGGTGTTGCCACAGAAATGACATGCTCAGTTCCAAATTTATTATTTGTCAAGCATATTCTGCCAGGCTGTACTTATGTGGGTTCATAATATCTCTTGGAATACCGCAAAAAGGTAGGAACAAAAAATGCTTTATGTATTACGATAAGTCATTTATTCTTCTATTCGAGGGGTTACTCCTAAACTAAAGTTAGTCTTAACTAGGTATAAAAAGGTCATTAAAATTAGAGAATCAGGTACTTAATTCTACGTGAAAGTCTGTATTCTTAAAAGTAATTTCACTGGGCGGTGGGAGGATTACAACAAGAGTTCAAGGGCACTTCCCTTTTTTGATGACTATCCAGGGTCCAGCGTCCTCGCGTTTCTGTGGCTGGTCTCCAAAAGGCGGAGACCAGTAACTTCCTGGCCGGAAGTCAGCAACAACTGCGGTCAGACCACTAGGTGCCCCTGGTAGGCCCGTTGCGTAACTTAACATAATTATGTCTAAGGCTATAATGTAGGTATAAGAAACATATTCGACATAGGTTACTTAGAAAATAGCTTAATCTAAGTGTACAATAATGTTATTATATTTAGTTAATTAATTCTAAAGTTAATTAATTTGAAAGACTTGCCTAACGTTTAATATATTTACTAATGTCACGAGAAATTATCCCACGTTTAGAGCGAGAACGTTTAGTCCGTTTGAAGATCATTTTTATGACCCGTATTGTCTGGCAGGCTGCTCTAGACGTATTGGTTTATAACTGTCCTCGAGTGGAAGTGTCCTTTGTCACATTATGCCGACGTTCTAAATTAATAGGTTAACTCTCTAAGCTTTATGACGATTTCCGGCCCATTATTAATGAAAGATGCTAGCGTATTGTGCAATTTATTCAAGGCCCATCTAGTCGGGGGAAATTATTAGGAATTACGACGTAAATGTATTAAAGAAAGTAGGTCCGTGAATTCGGCCATGTGGGTTGTACTTGATATAGCCTTTTGTAATCACCTAAAATAAT
Organism: Halesus radiatus; assembly: GCA_022606495.2. NCBI lineage: Eukaryota > Metazoa > Arthropoda > Insecta > Trichoptera > Limnephilidae > Halesus > Halesus radiatus. The sequence goes on from JAHDVE020009317.1 coordinate 26,801, forward strand.
TGACCAAATTCACCGAAATATTTAGCTTTAAAAGGTGCATTTTAAATAATAGGAATTCCCAGATTAGACCGGCCATAAAATAAATTTAGTACAAAGGCTAGCCGAGCCTATTGTTAGAAAAATCGTAACTAAAATAATATAATCTTAACTGCTATTTTGGGAAAACCCGCAATTCCGTTGGAATTTTATGAGACGGCAATAAACACCTCAAAGGAATTGAGCCGAACGACGGAACAAAGGCCGCTGAACAATGCGGATTAAAAGATAATACCTACAGGTAGACAGGTAGACAGAAGGACAGTGGGCTCTAGGGGACAGTCGATTGCCAGAGTCCGCCCAGGACGGACAGTCGAGTGAAAGCTTCCACCGAGGAAGCACGAGTCAGGTGCAGTCTTCCACCGAGGAAGCACGAATCGTTGCAAGAGTCCGCCCAGGACGGAGAGTCGGTTGCAGTAGTCCGCCCAGGACACACAGCCAAGTGAAACCTTCTGCACAGGAAGGTTCCTATTCTCGCTCCTTGGAGAGGCCGCCCAGGTCCTCTACGCTCTACGAATTCTACGCTTCTATCCCAGAAGGAAGTAACTGATCTTCGCCCTTCGGAGATCAACATCGGAGACCACCCAGGCCTCTGATTATCGCCGCGTTGCACCTACTCCCGATCCAGAGGTACACGAATACGTAGTGCGAACGCGAGGACTCTACATACAACGCAGCCACTGGACCCTGGACAGTCATCACCAAAAAGGGAAGTGCCTCTGACTCTATTGATAATTCCTCCCACAACATAAGCCAGTGAACCTCTAATTTTAAGTACAAAGACTTTAACAGTAGAATTAAGTAATTGCGTATCTAGTTTTATTAAATTTATTATGTCTAATTAAGTTTTACTCTAGTTTTAAGACTAACCCCACGACTATCAAAATAAATTACTTGTAACTACCTAAGATCGCATTTCTATTCCTCCCTTTTTGCGTTATTCCTAGAATAATACCAACTGCCCGACGCACCGTCATATCAAACTCTAGTTTTAAGACTAACCCCACGTATATCAAAATAAATTACTTGTAACTACCTAAGATCGCTTTTCTATTCCTCCCTTTTTGCGTTATTCCTAGAATAATACCTACTGCCCGACGCACCGTCATATCATACTGATGGGTATATCAAGTGCAAATTATTTTTTCGTTGAAATTATATTGTCTATGGTCGTATCTTTCGTTAAATAATGGCCTTGAGGTTCCTCTATCTTCGTCGATGGTGTATGACAGAATCGGACAATAGTGTGGCCATAGGTCTAAATTGTGGATAAACAATAATAAACGCCATGGCCATTTTAGTATAGGGTACAATCACAAAAAAATAAATAAAAAAATTACAAACTGGAATATACAAACGATTTTTTTACCATAGGAATAGTCCTTCAACAATCTGATATAGCCTTTTGTAATCATCTAAAATAATTGACCGAATTCACCGAAATATTTAGCTTTAAAAGGTGCATTTTAAATAATAGGAATTCCCAGATTAGACCGGCCATAAAATAAATTTAGTACAAAGGCTAGCCGAGCCTATTGTTAGAAAAATCGTAACTAAAATAATATAATCTTAACTGCTATTTTGGGAAATTCCGCAATTCCTTTGTGATTTTATGGGACGTCAATAAAAGATAATACCTACAGGTAGACAGGTAGACAGAAGGACAGTGGGCTCTAGGAGACAGTCGATTGCCAGAGTCCGCCCAGGACGGAGAGTCGAGTGAAAGCTTCCACCGAGGAAGCAGGAGTCGCGTGTAGTCTTCCGCCGAGGAAGCACGAGTCATTTGCAAGAGTCCGCCCAGGACGGAGAGTCGGTTGCAGTAGTCCGCCCAGGACACACAGCCAAGTGAAACCTTCCGCCCAGGAAGGTTCCTATTCTCGCTCCTTGGAGAGGCCGCCCAGGTCCTCTACGCTCTACGAATTCTACGCTTCCATCCCAGAAGGAAGTAACTGATCTTCGCCCTTCGGAGATCAACATCGGAGACCGCCCAGGCCTCTGATTATCGCCGCGTTGCACCTACTCCCGATCCGGAGGTACACGAATACGTAGTGCGAACTCGAGGACTCTACATACAACGCAGCCACTGGACTCTGGACATCCATCACCAAAAAGGGAAGTGCCTGACTCTAATCATAATTCCTCCCACAATGTCAGCCAGTGAACCTCTAATTTCAACTACAAAGACTTTAACAGTAGAATTAAGTAATTACCTAAGCCAGTGAACCTCTAATTTTAAGTACAAAGACTTTAACAGTAGAATTAAGTAATTGCGTATCTAGTTTTATTGAATTTATTATGTCTAATTAAGATTTACTCTAGTTTTAAGACTAACCCCACGTATATAAAAATAAATTACTTGTAACTACCTAAGATCGCATTTCTATTCCTCCCTTTTTGCGTTATTCCTAGAATAATACCAACTGCCCGACGCACCGTCATATCAAACTTTAAAAAAGAATGAATTAATTTAATAATTTTTTTTGAGGTTTTTAAGTACGATATTCGAATTGAGTTATTTTTTTTTACATATATTAAATCCATTGAAAACACTATATTACAGATACTGCATGTACCCTATTGTGGCCCAATACTAAAATAGCCATGGCGTCGAAAGGTTCGACCACCCGGTCGTCCTTTCCTAAAGTTGGTAAGCTCAGAAATGTGAGAATATTTAGATACGCTGGCTTCTGATAGCAGCTGATCTAAGAGTTGACTGTCATGAATGCAGTTTCAATAAGTAAGCCGGAGCCATTCCATTAATCGGTTTAAATACCACCCCGCAAAGCTTGAACTAAGTACCAATATAACTTCTTTTCAGTTACTGACTGCAAAGAAAAATGGAGGAAAGTGAGATATACATTTATTCAAATTAAAAAAAAACTCTCTTAAGAGTGGATCGAATGCGAAGAATCCTTATTATTTAAGTGATGAATTAAATTATATTTTGCCTTTTGTTAAACCATTTAACAAAACGGAAAACACTGGTAATCTTCCGGAACATGGTGAAGATGCAGCTACGGAATATGACATTGTTCCATTAATGGAACGTGACCAAAATCTATCAATGGTACGTAAAGTTTTTATTGAAAGTGAACCATCAACAGAACCATCAACGTCCAGGAGCATAGTGAGAGAGCTCCAACGCCTGGATCGATAATATCAGAGTTTGATAGAAGTGGTCGGAAAAGGAAAAAGATCGATGCCCGATCGATCGATGAAGTAGAAAAAACTTTTATAGAATTTTTAAGAAATAGACAAGAAAATAAAGAAAACCGTATTACAATGCACCTATCACCTGCTGTGTCCCAGGTGGATTATTTTTTCAAAAGGATTTTAGGTGAATTTGAGAGCAGGCCTGAAAGTGACATAAGGTATTTCAAAATTGAATCTTTGAGACTTATCTAGAAAATGAAAAATCAGAAACCGGTCTCACCAGCCACTCCACTTGCTTCCGATCAACCTTTTCAATATCATTGTTCTCCTATATTATGTCCTTATCTGTCCTATACAAATACAGAGCCCCAGCAATAAAAAAATCCAATTCAATATTTTATTTTATTTATTTATTTGTTTTTATTTTTTTAATCATTGAAGATTGTATTAACCCATCGGCATATCAGCCGCCAAGATATGGCGGTTTATAATATTTTACGCTGGCATACCGGCCGCCAAACGCTGGCGGTTTTAGCCACTCCCCCGCCCGTGTGTAGATCATATTATACAGTTACTTTTTTTGTGTGACATCTAGTTGTAGGTTTTGAGACAGTTTATTATTATAAGTCGGTTGAATTTAAATGCTTTTGACGTTTCAAAAGTACATGTAAGCGTGTCGCGCGTGAGCGTTCTGATTGGTTCGACTAATTTTTACCACAAAAATTAAACTGTTTAGTGCGTGTTACCCTTTTCTGCGTAGAATATTTCTATATTATCTCGTTTTTTCGGGTACAAAATAAAAACCATAATTTTATTATAAGGAACTAAATATATTTTAAACTGTTTTGTGTTTGTGAAATTATTAAAACTTTTTTATACCTACTGGTGACTGTTTTTTTAGATTGATTTATATATAAATAGAAGTAGTTAGTATTTAAAATCCATCAAAATGAATAGGAGGTAACAAAATAATTTAACAGAGGATGAAATTCTTTCTAAATTGCTTTTATCGGACAGTGATACTGAGGGTCATTCTGAAGATAGCATTGATCCTGGTTGCTAGACTGAAGAGTCTGAATCATCTGAAAGTGATGATTCCCAAACTGAATCTGAAGCTTGACCCTCAAAAAAGCAAAAAGTAAATCTGGAATCAGTGAGTGGAATCCTACTTACCCGCCTTCTGACGTTCCTACCAAAATCCAATCATCGTGCTAAGCCAAAATTCATCAATGTCAATGAAAAATTTCCCTATTTATATGTTCCCGAACAAGATATTGCCATCGATGAAAGTCTTATGAAATTTCGTGGTGCACTTTCATTTATTCAATATAATCCCTCAAAAATGGTTCGTTTTGAATTAAAATAGTACAAAATGTGTGAATCTGTCAGTGGATACTGTGTTCAGTTTCGTATTTACGCCGGGAAAAAATTGGAGATGCTCAATTGCCATCTTCAGATGCTATTGTTATGGAGCTGATGACACCTTATCTCTCCAAAGGATACACACTATTTCTTGTTAATTGGTATTCCTCGCCACTGCTTTACCAACGTTTACAAGAAAGAGGGCCAAATGTTTTAGGAACAGTGCGAACGAATAGAAAACAAATGCCGCCCCATTTCAAAACATTAAAACTGAAAAAGGGTGAGTTGAAGCCCTATTGAGTCACAAAATGATGGCATTGAAAAGGCAAGATAAAAAACCAGTTTGCATTTTATCCACGATGCATGATTCTGCTTTTCAACACGAAAATGAAGATCAACAGCTACAGTGATGAAACCATTCCTGTTGTTGAATATAACAAAGGTATGGGGGAAGTAGATAAAATAGACCAACAACTGGTTTCGTTTCCATTGATGCGACGATACTTGAAAGGGTATAAAAAAATATTTTTTTATATCCTTGATATGTGTCTTTTCAATTCGTACTGCTTATACAAAAAAATCACCAAAAATAATTTGATGTATTGTCAATTTCGGCTGATACTGGCAGAGCAACTTATAGAAAGTGTAAAATTACCAGCTTATGCCAGGATAGGGAGTCCTGCGGCTGACAGTGAAATGAGACTTCAGGCAGCCCTTTGGGCACACTTTGCTCGACCTATACCTGGACTACACAAGGGAATGCCTTTGCCAAACGCCAATGCAGAGTATGTTCCGCAAAAAAGAAATGAGCACTAGCAGATGGGAGTGTGAACGTTGTGGAGTAGCCTTGCATGTGCCAGAGTGTTTTAAAATTTATCATAAGCAAAAGAACCTAAGTTTATAAGTTTATAATTAAAGTTTCATTAGTATTATTTTTATTGTATTATTGTGAATTTATGTACTTTAATAATAATAATAATCGGATGATTTTTATAGTGCCGTTTTTGTAAAAATCACCTCAAGGGCGCTGTACAAATCTTACTTCCTATTCTTACATTATTCCTATATTAATTAATTTTTTTTTTTTTTTGACACTATCATTACACATTATTTATAGACCATATAAAGAGATGCAGTTAGATTATCAAAATTAAATACGGCTTGGTCTAAGTTTTCATACATCTTTAATTTAAAAAAAGAAGAAGCTAACTGTATTTATTCCTTATGATATATTGCAAGACGCTAATACAAATGATAGGAGTTATGTGAAGTTGGGCGGCGGGTGGGGACTGGGGCCGGGGGTACTGATCCTTTCTTCCAATCTTCTTTGGTGGCGCTCGTCGGCCGGCTTCAGGATCTGGAAAGAGTACATCAGCGTGTCGTCTATTTCTCGCCCCAGCCGGTGGTATCCTTGTCGGGGTCGGGCCACAGCAGGTCGCGCAACCTTGTCGGGCACGTCCGTGGGCCGCATGATGCACCGGATCTGCTCCGTGAACTGGAGTTCAGAACTCAGGTCGCCGTGACAGCAGAAGATCTTCTCGTCAAATGTTTTTATTTCCTATTGCGCCTTTCTCGGTAGCCATGAAATCTAATTTTGCGGATTGCGGTTGTGGTGCAACGTTCAAGGTTATACAATTATATCTTTGCAGCTATTAAAGGCTCCAAAAAAGCACATTCATCATTAAGTTTGAGTTTGGGTTGTCTAGCTCGGTCGTATATTGTTTACAATCACTATAGTTCAAAGAATAACATTGTAAATCATCCACTCTGGGACACTTTTATCAGGCAAAGGTCTTTTAACAAGCACATGTGGCGAACGCCTTCGGCCGATGACCGATTCTTTTTTGGGTTAATTTAGAACAACGTGACAGATTTGAACTTAAAATATTTGGTTTTTATTTGATTTTTTATTATAAACTTGATTTAAGCCCGAAACGGCCACACTAAAATTATATGATTTTTATAAATGTAACCTAAAAATTATTGCGGTTATTTTATGCTATTTTTACACCGGGAAAATGAATAACTTCCCAATATTTCCGAGATAAATCAGGAGCGACTATAAAACACAGCCGGCAGCCACGGGGGCGCCTAAACTACTTTATATATAATATGAACTCAAACAGTTTTTTTGTGAACCAAAACTTATAAATTTAATATGTGTCAAGAACCAATCTACTCACCAATGTGTTTGTGTAACTAATACTTTGAAAATGACCAAATTTTCAGTAAAGATTTTCTTCTGGTCAGTGAATATACTGTATTCTGTTTTTTTTTGTCACATTTAATACCAAAGTTTAGCGCGCCACAGTTTAACAAACCATGTCACACCTCCTCCGGGCGGGGCCACGTTTGTGATTTCGGGGATAAATTAAATTAGTATATTTGTGTACATACTTTATTCAAAATAATGATATGCGGATGGGTTAAGAACCCTCAAAATGAAACATGAATGTCATCTTTATTTAATTCCCATATATTTTTGGCTGCTTCTTTTTTATCATTACAACAAGATTCTACCCTAATTTATTTGTAATAATATTCTCGTACTCTGTTGTTATTTGTACCTACTTGATATTTAATTATTTACACCCTTAGGGTCTAAATTGTTATATTATAATATCTAAAATGTTCATCTAAGTGAGTCCTGCTACTCGTGATAATTGTGTTTTTAATTTGCATGCATGTAACATATGTTATTTTCTAATTATATTAGGTTCGGTTATTTTGTGTAGATTTTCTTACTCTTTTGATATTTGTACTTTACAATCAATTATTTATATCCCTAGTTTATTTATTCTAAATTGTTATATAGTATTCTAAATTGTGCGTGTAAGTGAATCTGCTGCTCATCAGCATTTTATGTCATAGTTTTAATTTGTATATATATACAGGGTGGCGCAAGACTACCGTTACGATTTGGAATGAAATGGCATAATCAAGCCGTTGTTGGTAGTCTATCGGCTTCAATTCTTGCACGAGCTGAACCTTATACGGGAACATGTGCAATGTGGCCAAAATCCTCTGAACAGACTTCCGCGATAGCCCCAGTTGTGCCGAACGTCTTCTTGTTGATGTTTCTGCACTGTCCTGCACACTATCCACAACGCGTTGGATATTTTCTTCCGTGTGGACCGCACGTGGTCTTCCGGTGCATGGAAGGTGTCTTACTGTACCATGTTGTCGAAAATTTGCAACCAGGCGGTTTATTGTTGGTGCTCAAGGTCCAGTACGCACATTAAAAAAACGACGATAAGCACGCTACGTCAAAACAATTGACCGTTGATTTTCAAAATAAAATTCAACAATTGTTGAGCGCTGTTCTGTTGTGTAGTGTTCCATTTCAAATTCCCCAAGTTTTCTTCCCATAATTCTGAAATAAAAATAAAAAATATAAATAAATTTAAAAAGTTATTAAACATTCAAAGTTTAACGTATTTAACTGTATTATATATGTTTGGCGGTATGTTGTGTATTGTGTATACTTACCAATACTTACCAAGCGCTTTCGTTAAAGATTGTCGCGGAGATATTAATAAAAGAAGTGTCACCATTTGATTAATTTATTTCTCAACGCGTACAAAATTCAGAAGGTAAATTTATAAACTAGAAGTGATGCAAATGCAAATCAACAAGTTACTAGTATGTTCTTACTACACGACTGATTCAGCAAGAGACAGAAAAGCGAATGAATTCACGGCTCTGTGCATAACAGAACGACAGTCGATTGTCCCCTGCTTGTAGCAGGGATACCATATGTAAAAATAAACTTTATGGCTAATAAGTTGCTTGCATATTACAAAACCATAACGGTAGTTTTACGCCACCCTGTACTATAATTACAACATTATTTTACAATTATATTAATTTAGGTTAGTTAGTATAAAGCGTTTACTATTATATTACGTTTATTATTATTGTTATCTAGGAATCTCCGAGACACTATTGTATCAGATATTCCTATCCAATATTTATTGACAGATCTTAGAAATCAAAGTATGACACTGATAAAAATGACGGAACGGAATGAGGTAGGACTGTAAAATTCTGCTACTTCATAAAATCAGGGTAAAATAAAAAATAAAAATAAATTAACTTATTGTATTTATTAAAAATATCATACAATACTCATGCCATTAGTAGTAAGTAGGTTCGTACCTATTTCTGAATACTGTCAACATTTTCTACCTCCTAATTAATTATAGTTACATAAATCTAATATCTATTATTATTTGTACGAAAGTAAGGTACCGCACTAACACGTGCCTTTCACTTCAAAATGGTTTTAAACAATTGAGATTTTTTATTGTTTTCACAATGGCAACTCTGTTCTTTGTATGTATATGGATTTATAAAAAATCTATTCTAGATCAAAAGTTTTCTTCCATTACTTAAATGACACTCCAGGGTTACCATATATTTAAATTATTATTTACACAATTCCTTGTGGAAAAGTATAAAATACATTTTACACACAGTACTTAAATTAATGTCATATATTAATTCTATGCATAAACCCGAAATAAGAATAAAATATTCATTCATCTGTAAAATATTTGGCCTCCTTTAAATTATTTATCTGTTGCATTTCACTTCAGCTTTCTTTGAATTTTTTTTATAGTAACACGTGAAAAAATTGTTTGTTTTGTTCGTGATATGTTATAAAATGTATAATTATTGTTAAAATTTAAGGCGTGTGTAAGCTTACGAATATAAAATTTTAAAGAAGCTAGGTAACATATTATGTCATCTTGGGTATGGGAAGGCTAAACAACTCTTCATATTATTGTTGTCCTCAAAGAACAGAATGGCTGCCGTTGTGCATATAGTAATGGAATATCAAAAAACGTGGGCAGCGTAGGTACTGATCCATCCGGTCATCTGAGTCCAGTCTGCGAACTTATTGAGGAATCCCTTGAACTCTAGAGTACGCTGCTCATCATTGTTGATGTGATTACCGGCCAGGCCGACGTCTACCATGGGAAGGGCTGAATCAGTTACCTGGAAAGATTAACATTATTATAGCTAGACCACAAGCAAAAGAAGGTGCACAGAAAGGGCGTGATTTATTAGTAGTTCACTAGTGACGTTAATGGATTGCCACGCAGCACTCGCTTACAGCACTGCATTTCATTCCGAATGACACTGGGTCTTTAGGTTTTATTCAAACTGTAGCTATCTGCTGAACTGGTAACTAAGATTGACTATTTCGACAGCCATCAAACATGTGAAGTACGGCGACACTAGTGACATCTATGTGTCCTATATAGTCGCCGGTTTTCCCTAATACATATGGGTATATTGTTTATTGTATATTTTGTTTAACCTTTTAGATGCGCGAAGTACACGCCTACGCCGCACCATACATGCCATGTACGCGGCTCACCCATGCGCCGCACAGCTTTTATAGCTTAAAGAGCTCTGCGTATGACAGAAGTGATACATATTATTGATGTGTGAAAAAGGTTAACCATATGTAATTACTATTATGAAAACTTAGATATTTACTTGGTGTTTTTTTTATTTATTTTTTATTTGTAAACTTTTCTAGCACAGAAAATAAAAACTACATACATATTTGGAAATGCTGTACTCTGAAAGATAAAAAAGTACATTTATGACATTACTTGCGATGTTTGTGTATCATTTGTAATATTGTTTGTGTATTTTACAAAGTACCTACACCCTCGTAGAGTAAAGTAAACTACATATTTGGGAACAAATCACTATAAGCATGCGGGGAAAATATAAAATGTCTGTTATATTTTCATAATATTTAACATAATTTACAAATCAAAAGAACAATTATTTTCAATTTAAAAAATTGTCGTATTCGTTGAAACTAAAGTTCTATGTGGCTTAATTACTTACGGATTCGAGTAAGTTAACATGTAGTATAATTGCATAAACTGACTTGTGTAAAATCTTTTATACGCAGACATTTCAATTAACCTCATATGCTCACAACATTGAGCAAATGAGCTTCTGACAGCTTACCACCGTATTTATGTCCTACCATATTAGAATATACAATTTTCTCGATCAACGGTCGTTTTTTGAATTCCAAGTTGCGCTGTGAGAATTGTATGTATATGCTCAGTAAAATAAACAAACGTTACTCTCTGGAAAAGTCTTTAATTACTTTCCCGCCTTCACCATCTGCCGCCTCTACCTCGCCTAGACTCAGTCTGGAAAATTCTGGGAAATAACTCTTGGAGAATAGTCGGCCCTGTTCGAATACCAGTAGAGGCAGCTATGTAATATAATTTCTTGTCATCTCTGTGCCAAGTTCTGTGATCATTCTCGAATAACAAGGAACACTTGACTTACATTGAATGTTATTGAAATGGGGAAATCTTCCGTGGCATCTCCTCTGACAATGTGGAGGAAGTAGGTAGGTCTGCCCTTCCATTCTGCCGAAGCTATGGGCTCCGTCGGTAAGCTCCAGTTAGCCACTGACACTCCATCCCTTGGTGCGAACGTTAGTGTCACTCTTATGGGACCTGCAAACATACATGCACATAATTAGGTAATGCCTTACCTTCCACTTCCCTATCTTCTTCTCCTCCCCACTCCATTCAGCCTCACAACATATCACAATTGGGGATGCCATAGTCCCACTGGCTACGGGTAGTTGGGACTCTTGTGTGGTATTCAGATTTAAAAAAAAAACTTGTATCCGGTCATGTCTAGAGATGGAATAAGAGAAGAGTATGTAATGATAGAATGTATGAATGTGAATGAAGCAAGGAGCGTGTACCAAGACAGAATTGTGAAACAGTGTTAATTAGAGTTAATACTATTAATATTAATATTAGTACCAGACGTGTTGAACTTATTGGTCGATCGTCCATCCCATTCTCCGCCACTGGTCACATTCCTCAGGAGTGGGACCACCCAGGAAGCTCGACACGTGTCTGACTCCGACTAGGTAAAATACCGTGTTGTGAACTTCCTTTCATTCTTGCATTATTATCTATTGATGTTTGGATTTTATTTCATTTTCTTAACTTTTAACATTCAATAACAAATTTTATTGCATAATCATTCTCCATTCCTGATAGTTATTATCAGGAATATGAAAGTTGAAAATCACAGATTTTTAAGAAAATCACAGAACCCAGGTAGGACGACAGTACCGTGTTCTGACCCCTCATTGTTTAAATTTGTAATCACAAACGGAAAAAATAATTATTATTTACAAACTATTTCTTATAATTTAGTTAAAATTGAACTTGTAAATCTCCTCAAAGCGTCATAATAAACCTTTTGAATAATGCCGTAATGAGGAGATGCCTTAATGTTTTTACATAATAATTTGTTGTGATTTTTTTATTATGTTATGTGTCTAATTGCAACTTGTCCAGCCCAGTATAATAAAATATTGCGCTGGGGTAATCAATTCTACTTAAAAGTTGTACTATAAAGTTGTATTTCTGTTTATTGCTCCCTACGACCAGATAACGAAGCCACATTTGAAAGCGCTGTGTTATCTGGACGTGGGAAACTTGACAGCAATAGACAGTTATAATTAACCTGAAAAAACTAAAATTGTAAACCAACCTGATCACTACACAAAACCTTTTAAGTAATTTTTTCATGTAATAACATGTTTTAGTGTTTATATATTGGTCAGGGAAATCTTTTAAATGTCGAAATTCTGGCGTCCGCCGACCTTGAAGAATTCGGTCAAATGGGTGGCCGACAGTTTTACGCAGATTATATACACTGCATGCCAGTTTGGCAAGCGCATCCCCCCCGCGGCAAGGAGAGGGGTAAAATGCTTGTCGCATTCGACAAATCAAATAAATATGTCAACTTTTGAAAAATAAAGTCAGTCTTAACTCGTCGTAACTCACCACAACTTGTGAGCAGAATAATAACAAAGTCGTTTCTTCACCTTTTCCCTCTCCACCATCTGCTGCCTCGCCGAAGCCCTCTGCCTGAAGTCCTGGGCCCACGTCCTCGAGACATGAGGACGTCACTGCAAGGCCAGGACCCGGTAGAGAAGCGGCCCACCTAGTACCCCATACACAAATCACTGCGCGACGACCAGCAGCATCCACCAACCCGATATCCCTCGAAGGGAACGAGAGTTTTCACGCCGAACAAGAAAGTGCCGAAAGCCTCGGCCCGCCGTCGGTTACAACATATTTATATTGTTCTTGAATGGAATTGTGAACAGTCAATTCTCTTTAAGTTATTTTGATATAACACGGCCAACAAAGTGTAATGGTAACACACCGGATCTACCATACGTTCATATTGTTCAAAAAACAAGCATAATTTCTGAAAGGGTGTCGAAATTACTCCCTAAATCATTTAAAAATTACTCGCAATGGTCCCATAAGATGAGATAATTATGTCTTCGTTGGCAACATTTCAACTCGCCTCTAAGGTAGTTTTTAGCGCGCCGAAGTGTGCAGTAAATGATTGTCAAAAAATGTATAAAAAAAAATTTCTTAAGCAATTTTTTTTATGAATTGTATAATAGTTAGTCGGATGTAGAGCCTGTGTTTCTATGAATTATTTTCGCGTGCTTTACGCCCAAATCGACTACAAAAACTTACCTTTGATGAGGAGTTTCAAATTGCATGATGTCATCGATGTACAGTGTCTTTCTGCCGTGGTGAATGCCGTTGGGGAGGGAATCATCGGTGGGGTTGAAGGAATCCAACTACTCGTTCGACTATAAGACAAAATACAATTACATATTCAGTAAATAATAATGATGATAATATTTATTATACTGGTTGGTCTGACTGTAAGTGAAGAAGAACAGTAAAATAATAAATCTATCCTAACCTAACCTGATCTAACGGTAACTGGACAAAACTGATCAGTGACAAAACAGAATACTTTTGAAAAGTGTTAGATTAATATTCTATGTCATATTTTGTCACTTTTCATGATTACATCGCTTTTTCAAAGTTTTCTGTTTTGTCATGGAATCAATCCTAACCTAACCTAACATAGGCTGTCACTGTTATATTTTATCCGGTTGCAGTAACTTCTGGAGGTGATTCAATATGAGATAGTACAAATATAAAAGATAAATAACTTTACAATATAATCACATATATTTGTTTTAAAATACTTTAATTTAAAAGTACCCTTCCTACGTCAGGACAATATTAAAACTAACATAAGATGTAAAATAATGACAGACATACATAAATTTTAGGTGGCAGATAATGACAGACATACATAAAATTTGTGGGAAGCAACCAAAAGGGAAGGGGTAATTAGGGATTTTTCGGGAGAAAACAGAGTGGTTCACTGGAAAAATATCTAGAATAGGACTATAAGATAAATTTACTTATTTATTCAATATGGTAGAATTAATATTAAGGGATTTTCTAATTTCGAGTGCTTCTAATTCAGCTAATTTTTTGCCTTTATTTTTATGGTGAAGACTTTCAACCCCTGTATTAAAAGTATGATCGGTTCAGATTGGCAAACTAAACAAAATTATTGCTATTTAAACAACTTAAATGTTCCGTGATTCCGATATTAACATTACGGGATGTCTTACCTATGTAGAATGAAGGACAGTCATTGCAACATAGTTTGCAAATGCCCGAGTGGCTTAATTTATGATTCCAATCTTCAGTGTTTTTTAGTATTTTAGTGTAAAATGCGAGTATAATGTGAGCAGGTCAAAAAATTTTGTGCTGAGTGAAGAAAAGTTTAATATATACAAGATTCTACACCATAGAAAGGAATTTTTTAAGATTCTATTACTAGTTGGAGATGTATCGAATAAAAATTTATTAGTAGAAATGACTTGTTTTTTATTTAAAATTTTTTCAATTAAGAGGAACAGCATGTTTCATACAAAACTTAATTTTAGATTTGAGGCCAAAATACTCACCCAAACCTAACGATCTTTTTTTTTCATCAAAAAGTAAAGTAAGTACCTACTACGGATTAGAAGTAATTTTTTTTTTTTTACATTATGAAATACAGGATATTAAAAGAATTGATTTTTCGCAATTTTAGAGGTACATTTAACAATTATTTGGGGGCTAATGGTGATTATAAAAAAAGTTTTACCCCACCTACTTAGAATATATAATGAAATATAAAATAAAGAATTTACAAAAATATTAAAATAAGCATTATGGTGGACTTTAAATTAAATTAAAAACGACCAATGGAACACAATTGGAACACAAATTTGCCATACATGATTTAAAATATCGACCAAAAAAACGTTTTAACCACTTTTTATTTTATACACTGCTGGTTTTGGAACAACCATTCCAAAATATATACAAACTTAACAAATTTCAGATTGTTTTTCGATATAAAATGAACAGTCGTTACAATTTAGTTTATATCCCGAAGTGAGTCAATTTATGGTCTTTATCTTTAGTGTTCCTCAAAAAATTTCCAATATTATTTTTTGTATAAAAAGCCGGCTTAATATTAGAAGGGAGATTTATGGAGCACTGAACAGAAAAAATATTTTAAAACAATAATATTTCTGATAAAAATATAGGGATCAATATTATTTACATTAATAGTGAAGGTAAATGCTTAGATAATTCAGAAGCATTAGAAATTAAGAAATCTCTTAATAATAATGAGTCTATCATTAATAATAAAAAAAATCTGTCTTATAGCACCATCTTAAATATGTTCTCTTTCACCCCTCCTTCAATCTTTATCTCTTTCCCCACTTTATACTAATCCCTAGTCACGCCCCCACCCCCACTATGACACCTATCATACATGTTCTCCCATAATTTCATAATATTAAGTTAGGATACATTTTACCTTGATGAGGAACGGTTGTTCCGAAACCGGTCGGCGTATAAAAAAAAATGGTTTGAGCAAAATTTTATTTTTTAATTTAATAAATAACTTATATTCCAATTTTTAAGGTACTTTTCAGGCTTTGGGTAATTGACACTCTTCTATGGTTCATCTCTTCAGGCAATGAGAGAAATAAGTTTAGGAAACACTGGGCTGGATTAATATTTCAAATAAATTACCTGAGAGGGACCATTCGTGCCACGTACAAGGGCACTCCGCAGTAAAGTTCGTCATCGCAGTCTTTAGCCAGATAAGATATGTTGCGGCCTTCTAAGTCGATGGTGCGAGGACTGTTCCGGTCCAGATTAAGAACGAAATATCCCGTCTCGTGTCTCCTGAGCTCTCTCATCTCATTGTAGAAGGACCGCTCTGAATGCTAAATACAGAGAAATGCACAATTTTATTGTCAGTCATCATGTTTTGTTTAGTAAAGGGTCTCACTGATTATATACATACCATAATCCAGTATCTTTGCAGTCTTGGAGTATCAGGTCCCGCCCTGTAGGGGTGTCCAATGGATGTGGTGAGAGTGATGGGCAGCATCAGAATTCCGAAACCGAACAGCAAGCCCAGCACGAGGGCTGGCTTTCTTACCAAACTTATCAGCGGGATCTAATATAAAGAAATGGTTGATTAACTATAATAAATTCAATCATTGTAGAAAATAACATTAACATAACCCAAACGAAATATGAAAATGGAAAAAACGACAGAAAATAAAAAGATTTCAGTCGCATCTGGGACTCGAACCCAGGTCCTCTGCCTATCCGGGGCAACCGCTTAACAGAAGACACAGGTTGATATGTATATGTCTTTTCCATTTTACATATACATATATATATTTTCCCTAGATCTAAAGGAATTTCTTCATAACACTGAACCAGAGATTACCGACCTAGCTAGCAGCAATTTGTGATTCATTAAAATGTCTGTGGCTAATGAATAATATAATGTCGTAGGTAACAAAAAATAGTTTTAATTACGAAAATCACAATTTACACCACGCATTATTTTTTTTTTTAAATATTAAAAGTCACATCTTCAGTAATTGTAAATAACTTATTTTAATAACATCATAAAGCAGGATTATCAAAGAAAAAATATAGTAATTCTTGCCAAATTCTATTCCGTACAAAATTGCTCATAGTTGCAGTTAGTAGATTCCCAAGGTTTGTACCCTCGCCACGGTTTGTCGCTGAAACGCCAGAAGTATGTTTTGTATGAATTATTTCTTAGGGACAGAAAGTCACATCATCACTGAATTTATAATGCACACATAGAATTCATTTTGGATGCGTTCTCGGGCAGTATTACCTATACTGACGGATGAAATTTTTAGCACAGAATTTGAATGGCGCGCTGTTTAAAGTGTGATAAACTTATGATACAAGTTGTCTTATTTTCTTATCCTTTTACCGCCAGTGCATTTGACGACCTTTAAAGATTAGCGCCTCGTCTCTCGGCCCATTTCAGGTATTGATAAAATTTTGATCAGCTGATTGGTGTTTAATTACATTAGAATAACTTACGGCAAAGTTCAGCAGATACAGGATGAGTATAGCGGACAAGAGTCCTATGTACATGTCTCCGTTAACAGTTCCCGAGCGGCCCATCACAGGGATGAACATCATGTAGACCATCAGCACGATGTACATCTGGAAGATCACGGAGGGGATGTGGCAGGCCAAGTACACCCACACCCACTTGTTGACTGGAAGAAAGACAGAGTCATCATTGAGCGCTGTCAGAGAATTTGTGCAAATTTCTACAGAAATGCCAGAACTCATCAATGCGGAGGTTTTCTGCTTTATTGTTAATATTTTCGGGTTATATATTTTTTTTACACTTTTCCACACAGCCCCTGAGGGAAATTATTTCCCTTTTCAGGGCCTATGTCATATATGGGGATGCTGTGTGGAGGGTGTTTTTGAGGAAAAAAAGGAGTTTACCTTGGTCGTGAAGAGACTCATGTTATAGAAGGGAGAAAACACAGAGGCTGGTAAATCATTCCAGAGCCGAGCCGTTGAACACAAGAATGAGTCGAAAAACTAGTGACAAATGTCGTGCTCCTGTTTGGCGTATTTTCCAATTATGTTATTCTATTGAATATGAATATATAATATGAATATATATATATATATATACATATATGAATATTCTATTGAAATACCGGTAGAACAAGGACAGCATTACCACCTTATGTCTGTGCTCCAAAGATTACCATCCGTTTATTAAGATATGGGAATTTATCAAACGGACCTCCCGTTTCTGCACAGTCAAGGATTTTTTCAGGTATTTTGGAGCTTCAGACCAAAGGTTATGCATTCTTTTATGTTACCATTACAGTACAGAGGCGTTAGACTTATTGGGAGGGATTATTCTACTATGAAATTGCCATTGTTATTCTTTTTTTCTCACTCTCCTCACCCATGTTTAATATACCATAAAATGAGGTTATACAGATTTGAATCTTACCAGTGCGGTACAGAGGAGTCAAATGTATGAGGAGATTGGCCAATGCGGAGAACAGTACGGGGAGCATGACTATAGCAGCGGAACGGTAGCCGGCGCAGGTCATGATGAAGAGAGCGAGGGTCCAGGGTATCTGGGTGGCCACCAGGTTCAATTGTGTGGTCATGGATAAAGATAGTCCTCGCTGGAATGAGAGAATGTAAGAAACATGCATTAACCTTTTCACTGGGTTCTCGATGTACATAAAATATCACTAGTACGCGGCTTTTTTTAAAACTGCTATAACACTCTTATTTCTTGACAGATTTATGATTTGCTTATTTTAAAAGGTATATTATAAATAATCTGTATTTTATTTATCAAAAAATTCTGTCAGAAACTAGTGATAATGTAGTAAATTTTTATATTCATTGTGGAGATATGATGTTTTAGCACTCTTGTATTCACAATTCCTGCAGTTATATATCAACTACCTATGCTAATGTGTTACCGACTGCATGCGATCTAGGTACAAGCGAGTATCTGAAAGATTCCGTTCTGAAGTTGTTGCCACAGATAAATTAGAATTTTGGATCGAGTAGTTAATAAGGTTAAGTAAATCAGGGCTGTCTTTAATACAATAAAAAAAGTCAAATAAGTCTTTCTATCTGACAGTTTTAATAAATTTAATTACTTCATTGAATAATTGTGGTTCATTGTTTCAACGGATAGTTTGAGCTTATAGTTAACTTACTGAAGAATCCGGCATTGCCTGGGGTTATGAATGGTTAGGAGTAAAGATTTGAGGTTATGATTTGTTACCCCTACCCCAACCCCTACCCCTACCCCTACCCCTACCACTACCACTACCCCACCCCTACCACTACCGCTATTCCTATCAAGTAATTTCCATGCTTTAAGAGGTTGGAAATGGGGTAGGGAGTGATTTTTCGAAATTTCATTTAGACAGTGATCTTCCTCTTGTCTCGAAAGTCAAGTGTTCAAAATTTCAAAAAGCTCAGAATAAAAATAAACACTGCCTGCCCGGGACATTTTTCTTTATATAATAAAAGATAAATCTTAGAAATATATTGTAATAATTACCTTCTTGTCTCTCCACCAATCAATTATAACCGGCACTAGTCCGCATCCAGCTAAGCAGGGGCACCAAAACAGCGGGAAGATAACCCACACGTTGGAGTACCACGGCATGGCCAAAGAGGCCGTACCGTCGATTATGGCAGCCATTATCACGGTGGCGAGCAGGCCGGCCAACATGCCGCCAATCCTAGCTCCCACCGCGTATGCCAATTCAATCCATGCCAACCCTAAATCACATTAATAATTCATTAGAATAATGGTTTCAAGAATGAGTGTCAATTAAGACTGAATTTTTTTTTTAAGATGGAGGGTGCTGCATTTACATATTGTTTATATAGTAAAACAAAGATGGATCAAAGAAAAAATAATAATATATATATTTTTTTAAATTGAGTTAATTGAATGAATTGTCAAATTCGAAAGTTTTAAATAACCTCAAATTTGAATGTTCTTTAAAATTTGTTCCAAAATCAGTGTTGCCGTAGAAATTAAAATTTTTAGTTCTTCTTCATTAAATTTGTTTTTCTTGTCAAGTTATATGTTGATAACTAGGTATTCTGTTATATGAATTTATAAATAGACTAAAATATGAATGCTTAGCAATAAAATTGCAGAAAATATGTACTTTGAACAAGGAGAACTTAAATATAAAGAGGTTTTTTCAGTTTTCATAAATGAGGGATGCTGGTAAAAAATGTATGGACTATGTTTTCAAAGTATTTTTGGAATTATCTGCACACCAAACCATATGTCATTGATAAATAATAATGACTTAAGAAAACACCTTTAATGGCCTTGGACGCCGTAACAGCTGTCACAATAATAAAAACAAAACTGTTTGCTGAACTTAGTAACAGCATTATTAAAATTCTATTTACATAATTTAAAAAAAAAAATAATATTAATCAGAGCAGCGCTTTTTACAAGTGCTGAAATAGAAATTATTACAAACACTCCCTTATAGCCAACATCCGGTCACCATTTTTATAAAGCAACATAAAGCAGTAAAATTAGTTAGTACAAACCCATACTTTTTAGAAAACAGAAAGGATTATTTTAAATATTGAAACATTATTAATAATCACATATTATTAGAAAAACAACCAAGAAGGTTACTGTCGCAACATGGAACAGAAAAATAAGCCAGGCGATTGCTCTAATCACTGAGCCATTACAGTAATCTTGTGATCAGACTCGTGCTTGTCCAATATATATAGCGTTTGATAATAATATGATAAATTATTAATATTGCTTCAAATTTTGCTCTACAGAGGCAACCACCATTATTTACAGCACCACTTTTTGAAAAATCTTGGTAAAAGACTTTTAACTTCTAGTGTGCCGAGATTGCCCATCGGACACGCAAAATTTGTATCTATTGAACACCGCCGTATCCGATGAGCAACGTAAAAAAATACTCACGGTAGATATATAATTTTTTTTATAAATATCTAAACATGTTATTTGGTAAGACAGTACAATTTACAAAAACATCATTTTGCGAAAAACAGGTAAGTTATCACGAAAATAGCTTCAGCTGGTGCACGGTGGGCTGCGTGCTAAATTTTACCCTCGACACACAAATATTAGGCAGCGGGAGCTCGTCGTTCCAAAGGTTGATCAGCAATAAAAATATAAAGAAAGCAGTATTTTGAATAAGTTATTTCCCAGCATAGTAAAGCAGAAAAGTACCTACTGTTTTTATTAAAACATAATAATGACTTATAACTAAGATATTGCATCTCCTTAAACCATTATTTTGGGATAAAAAAAGTTAAAATTTGAATCGCTTGGGAAATTTTGTTGAAATATGTAAATATCTTTGGAATGATGTGAGTTAAAGATGCCATATTTTTATACAAATAGTGGATATACAATGTCTTTGCTTTAAGTCATTGATAATAAACAATTAAAAGTAAGTAGGTACCTAAAGTTAAACGAGATACAAGAGTGCACATTGAAAGAAATTTTAGAGTAAGAATAAGTGGTTGTTTAGTAACTTAAGTAATAATTTTGGCATTTATTTTAAAGAAATGTATGCAATATTTATATGAGAGAGAAGCAATAGAAATTTTAAGATGTCTTGAATAATGTGAATAGAATAATATGAATAACAAAAAAGAAGAATGTCGAATTTTTAAGCATAAGTTTTCCTGAAGTTGGCATTACTTTTGGAAGAAATTGAATAAGAAAATAAGAAATACGAGAAACAAAGAAGAATTGCTTAGAATTCCCATAAAGAAGATTTGCTGAGAATTCGCACAAAGAAGAGCGGAAAGAAGAATACGATGTTACTGAATTAATAATGTGTTAATTAACAATGAAGGCACAGAAGATAGAAATTAGAGAAAATTAAAGAAGATTTGCTGAGAAATCCCACAAAGAAGTAGTCAATGTGGTTGAATTGATAATGTATATATGAAGGCACAGAAGATAGAAATTAGAGAGAATTAAAGAAGATTTGCTGAGAAATCCCACAAAGAAGTAATCAATGCGGTTGAATTAATAAGGTGTATATGAAGGCACAAAAGATAGATATTAGAGAGAATTAAAGAAGATTCGCTGAGAATTCCCACAAGGAAGAGCGGAAAGAAGAATTCAATGTTGTTGAAATAATAATTTGTAAATTTTTACAGGGGTTTTGAGTGAAAATACTCCGTGCTGGGATGAGTATTGCTTTACTGTCTATGGTGCCATTTTCCACTACATTCTCGTCGTTTTTAGTGCTAGTCTTCCGTTCAGCATTTTGGTCGGGTTCATCACCTAAACATGCATCGGGGAACTGGTTTTATAAACATTTGTTAAATAAGTAAGTCAGTAACATTAAACATCTATATAAAAACATCTTTATCCTATCCACTGGACATATAACACCTAGATGTGTGATCAATATCGATTACATAAGACTTTTTGATTCAGACGGGCCAATTAAATTTGTTAAAAATATGAATTTTTGATTAAAAAACGTTTACTTTAGGCCCAGAGATACATCTACAATACACTTCGTTCAGTTTATCTCTTCAGTGCTCAAGCAAATGATATTGTGAGTAGAAAATAGTGGAGATAACCTAGAAACTCAAAACAGAAATAACTGTGCAAACTTTATGAGGCCAGAACATAGCGTATGAAAGTTTTTGCTGCTTCACCAAACAAATTTCTGTTTCATGGAACATTTATGCATCTCGAACTACGAAATTCTATGTCTATAAAACTTGTTGATTCTCTATGAAAGTTTGATTGAGATGTTAAATATCGTCACCACAAAACAAAAAAAAAATTGGGCTTTAACAACATCAATAATGTCATATTTTTCATTCTTAGTACTGTAGCTCATTAAAAAGTGATGATATCTGTATTATATTTATATAAATCTTATCTAGAAATATGTAATAATAGAATTACAAAGATCGATATCAAAATGCAATGTAAAATTAATTATAATAAATATTTTAAAAACGGTGAACAAAATTCTCAATTTGTCGAATTGGACGATACCGATAAAAAACACGCGAGGAATACATTAAAGACAAGTATTACAATTAAGTTAATAAGCTTCAATAAGTTATTCAAATAAAAATTGAATAATTTTTGTTTGATAGCTTAGCACATCAGACGGTTCTACAAAAATAGATAATACATTCTGGAATTCATCAATCATTTCAAGACAGTTAACGCATGTTGCAAAGATATTAAATACTTAAGCTTAAAGATAAAGATGTGATTCATATTCTAAAAAATGTCTAAATCTTTTTATCATGTAAGTAGGGGAATGCCTTTAATTACGTAAATATATAGCCAATTAAACTTTTTTTATTGTTTTTTTTTTTTTAAATATTCCCAGGTTACGAATAACCTGACAATATTTGAAAATCTCCCACTACCATCACAGTAAGCGGAAGATGTTGCTTGTGTCGTAATGGAGGACTTAGCCACTCACAACGCCTGGGTGTGACCCGAATACGATGCCAACTCAGCCACTGACCGGTCCCAACCACTGACTGTTGGTACTACATGTTCATAGAAAGCAAACACTTGTTGTAAAACTATATATAAAATAAAACCCCGTAGCTAATTTTGTACATCATGACTATTTATTCATTATATTGTGCCAACCAGGTATCGGCTTCATCAGAACTTAATATTAAGGTATTTGTCGTATTATCAAAGACCCTAGATGGAAATAAGCGCAGCTTCTGACATTTTTCATATATTGGGATAGTAACACGCTACACTAGCGCCTCTAGTGGCCCGACATGTACGAATTTTTTTTTTTTTCATACATTTTAATAAATTTTCTGTGAAACATAATCTTAATAAATTATAGAAGTTGAAAATTCGTAAAACTAATAACAGATTTTTTTAAATATTTTTTTTATATGAATACCCCACAAGAATCCCAACTACTCCCCTCCTCTTTTGGTTTAAAGTATCACATTTCATTTATATATGCATTAATGATGACAATTAAACATTTATATCAATTTAAAGCATAATTAAATAAAATAAATGAATGATAAGACTTGTGATATGTTAACCCAGAAGAAGTCTAAAAATAAGAAATTAAATATTTTCCATTTATAACTGTTATGAACCTAATAGAGTTTTTAACATTATTTCGTTTACGAGAAAAATAGCAGTAAAGTCATGTGTAGGTTACCTAATATTTGTTTTATGAATTTTCGATTTGTAAAATTTATTAAGGATATATTTCACAGCAAATTGATTAAAATGTATGAAAAAAAAAAACAATTCGCAAAACTCGGGCCGCTAAAGGTGCTAGTTCAATATGTTGCCATCTCAATGTATGTAAAATGTCAGAAGCTGCATGTATTATCATCTAGGATATTTGTAATTACTTACAACTTAAAACTTTTTAATAACATGTCATTTAGAATGTATCACTTACAACTAAACATTTATTAATAGCTAATATTAAGCCTTAATTAAACCTGAGCAACAGCAAAACCCGGTAGACATAAAAAATAATAAATAGTGATGTAGAACAAAATTAGTTACTGTGTTTTGGTGCAAAAAACAAAATATAAATGCCTGTTATTTCAAACAACATAACCTCAATATTTACTAGTTATAAAAACAACACATAGCACTCCAAACTATTGTAGATAACGTAATGTCTAAAGGCGTGTCAGTAAGGGAAAGGAGATGCGGTAGAAGAAGGTTGAGGAGTACCAGATTATTTAGATCTAGTCACTAAACACGGCTAAAGCCATCTTTTCCCAGGGCGGAACTGAGAGCATCTACCACTTTGATAGCGTGAGTGGTTAATTACATCAACGACACCTTTAGACAAAATTTTATCTCCTGCCAAAAACTATAAGCCACGTCCGAATAAAATGTGTGTGAATTACCTTGATTGCTTCCGCTGTAAGTTCCCTGGGCATGTCCGTTCATTTGTCCCACGTGGGAATACACGGCATCGTTCTTCCTTATGCCATCCTTCTTGAATTTCTTATCCCACAACTCTCCAGCCTTGCCCATTGATTGGGGTAGCCATTCCCCTGCAAAACCATACATATTTTATAAAATAATGTTATCCTAGATTGTTTCCCCAAATAAATGCATAAGAATTTGGGTTACTTAGAAATAGATCCATTTCGAGAAGAAATGGTTCACATTAGATGGCTAGGAACGTCGTCATTGAAATGAGAAATTCTTCTGTAACAGTGACCTTATACTAAATTTTACCGAATTAACGAAATTACGATATTTGTAACATACCTATGCCAATAGCCCGAAATGTAAGATAAAAATGATTTAAATTCTAAAAATTATAATAAACTACGCTTGTAAAGTAAGTAATAATAAACTGCACGTTGTAAGTATGTGTGATGCACCTGGAATTTGTAATAATACTATGATAATTAAACCACAAACTTTTTTTTAAATGCATTGTCATTGGCATGGAATCGGAACTGCAGTTAAGCAAAATGCCTTTAAGCCTAAGGATAAGGACAATAACTTATCCTTAAAAAAAACCACAATCAGACCCAGATCTACTTTTTAAATTTCCATTGTTGCAGAATAGCATATATTGTATGTACATATCCACAGTTAATAATTATTACTATATATATAAAAATGAATGTTTGTCTGTCTGTCCTCGATTTTCTCGAAAATTACTCGACTGATTAATAGCACAGTTTGTTCTTACTAGTACCAGGAATGAGATCCAATATGTAAAACTGTTGCTATAACGTTTTAAAATTAGTATTAAAAACATTGAACCCCGCAATTTTGTATTGGGGCTAGCCCATAGATAAAACACTCTGGTTAGCCACAGATTACATATTCAAAAGAAGAAAGTTTCTTTGGGTAAGAATATTTTGAAAATGGAAAACACCAATGGGTACCTACTTAAGAACTTTTTTATAGATATACTTTGACAAAAATAAATGTTTGGAATGAAATAAAATTTTCAAATTGTGTCTTTGTTTAGAGATAGTAATATTCGTCACGAGGCATTACTTTCGGTGTGAAATCAATTCTGGCACCCAAATGACAAGCAAGAATTCATAACTTTATTAAAAAAAAACAAAAATCCCGAGCAAGGCTGGGTACATATCAGTATACTTATAAAGATCTATGCAATGATACTACAAACATATAATGTCATTGGATATATGGAATTCTTACATTCGGACATGCGACCAATGAAGACTACTACACTGAAGATGGATATCAGGACCACAATGATGTTGATGGCAATTCCAGCTCCATAGGAGTACCTCACCATGAACCATCCCAGGTAGTCAAAGTACACCACTTGCCCTTCTGTATGGTCCTGGTAACACGGAAAACAAAAGGTCTGGTTAATATCTTAAAGAGGTTTGATTTTGGTTGTGTCCATAGGTTATAGAAATAAGGGAGTTGGGCCATGAATCATCAGACGCACACAAAAATATCGCCAAAATTGATCATTCATATTACTAAAAAATCTCGTTGCATTTTGGGAGAAGGGTTTGGGTACCGCCGTCCCGGGAACCATTTATTAGATATCCAACACCTATGCCGTAGGTTACCCCTAATGGTTGACTATGGTAGGTGACTTAGCAGGGGTGCCCGGGCTCTTGGGGTGAGGTTTACCCATTGGCGGCGAATACGTCTGCCCACCAGCTGCGTTGCAGGCCGGATCGGGAGACGCTGGTTGAGGGAGACCCCTTGATATCTCCGGACGGACTCTCTCAACTCATCGCTTTGCACCGTGGTGAGAGTGATAGATTAATACGTCTATCACTCCTGGACACACTGACCCCCAAATTCCTACCCACCACTCATAGCTTTTTTTCCTTTTCAGAACTTCCTCTTCTTCTTATCCCTAAAAAGACTAACATAGCATCCTTAAAGACAACATAGTGTGGAGTTAATGTTAAATACATATTTTTTAAAACACGACCCATCTTTGTTTCAACCTACACATCAAACGCATAACATTCATTGACTTTGCCATTTTGACAGTTCATACAGTTTCATCGTTGGTCAGCGATAATTGGCACGTTTCCATGCTATATCTCCCAATGTCTCTATTATCTAACAATATATTTCGGAAATTTACCTGGACATTATCAATCTCCGGAGCAAATCCAAGCGCCCTCAGCAAAGCCAAGGTGTTGTCTCCCATATGCTGGTGGCTACCTGTAGGGATGTACTCCTCCTTATCATAAATGGTGTGGTAGGCATATCCGTTGCGACTGAAAGCGAAATCCAAACCTGTAATTGAAAAAAATTAATTATTGTGGTGAACGTATGTCTAAGTGTGTGAAAGGGACAATCGAGTATGAGAGAGGCAGCATGACTTATGAAAGTATATCAGGGAATGATAGGTTGGCTCGTCCTTCTTCATACCTCGGCTTCATACCTCGGCTTCATTACTTGTAACATTGCGACAGTGAAAATTATACCAACCTACCAACATACGAGTTTGATTCATCACCATGCAACTTCGATATTATTAAAGACCATAGTACCTTGGCGTGGCCATCACAATTATTAACGTGTTTATGTTGTGGTAGGTAGTTAGTATCACGTTTATACAAGTCCAGAGAATGTGTTAAGATTAGGAATCTAACGATACTTGTTTTTAGTGATCTGATACTAATACCGATTGCAGTCAATTATCGGCGATACCGGCACCGATGTGACCGGTACACTATTACTCATAAAACAATTAACATAAATATGAGAAAGGAGGTAAGTTGGATGAGGAAGATAAATGATATTAGGATTAATTTATTAAGTCGGTATTACGCATGAAGTCTATGTCGATCCTTACCGGACCGTCAGAGAACGGCCTCGCAGTGTCTGCAGTAGTGAGTGAAATGTTAGTTCCTTACCGGACCGTCAGGGAGCGGGTTTAGATGCATTCTTAAAATGGAGGGTTTTTGCGAATTAGATGATAGTGTAAAAAACAAATTCAACAGAAATGTTACCATTACTGTGTTGACATTGTCTGTAATTACTGTCTCAGATCCAGGAGATTTCAAAGTCAAACTCAAAACTACTCACTTCAGAAAGTCAAAGTCCATAAATAGATAATAGATTTGAAACATCATTATCATCACTGCACTACATTCCAGGGTGGGATTTCGCCTCCTCAACGAATTTAATTTATTTTTAATATTAAATGACACAGGAGGCTCTCACTCTTATGGATGACGTATGAAGGTTTATTTTGAGGAAAGGTAGGAGAAAATCTTATTATAGGAGGGAGGAAATATAGGAAATACAGGGCAGATAAATCATTTCACAGCCGAGATGTTGCACACAAGAACGAATCATATAGCAAATATACTAAACATGTACTCTTAAGCATACCTAAGTGTGTTTAAATATGTAGTAATAAAACATGTATTTCAATGCAGCTCCATTTTGGAAGGCATTAGTAACTAGTGATTGAAGAGCCAAATGACCATAGATTTAACAACCGCTTTAGTTACAGTTATAACAATAGTTTAAAGTTATTTACTACCCCTTGAAAGCACTTTTGAGGCGATATTCACTACATAAATAAGTTTTACTCGTAATCTTACCAGGCATGTTTCCATAGTCTCTGAATATTCTGTAGTCAGAGTCTGAAGGGAGGGCTCCGCTTTGGAAGAGTTCTTCTCCAACAATAAGTCCGTGAGGATGGGGTACATTACGAGCATAATACTGAAACAGGTAGTATTAAAATTTTAATTTAATGGGCAATCATTGAAAGTGTACTGGCGTCATTAATGGAGCTAAAACTCTACACGGCCATTGGTAATTGGCAGTAAGTACGGTTCGGATTTTTAGTAGCAAAGGCAGTGCCTTCGCACTAACACAAAGAATTACGGGTATAATCTACAGTAACGACCATAGAAATATGTTCAGCCTTAAAACATCAGTTTATTTGTAATACATATATTATCAGATGTCTTTGTGATTTATTGAAACCTTCTCACGAAACATTCATACGATCTATAACAAATTCTTAACCTAAAAAAATTTGCACTAATTTAAGAGACTAGGACAATTAACTAATATACGTTTTCCTCCCGAGGTTTTTTTTTTGAGAATCTACATACATACTACAATAAAGTAACACTAAGATTTATCAAAAAATTAATAATATATCAGTATCTTCTTTGTTGTTCCTCCTATATTTTTAATAACGGCTTCAATACGTTTTGGCTAGGATTATACAAAAACAAAAATTGTGAGTCTTCTGTGAAATTCTCAAAAACTTAAAAAATATTCTCCGGGATTAAAAATTAGAAAAAAAATGGTGCGGGGAATGATATTATGTGTATTATTTTTTCACAGCACAGAACTGGATAAACGAGTTTAGCTACTCCAAATTCATACAACGGTAATAATATAAGTTTCATTGAAATCTTGTGTAGATCTACAATACTTATAGGTGCAGTTGGGGATGTCAGTACTGCGGATATTGTGGATATTGCGGATATAAAAAAATCAATATATTATCATAGTACTTTGTTCGTAACATTAAAATTAAAGATAATTACTCGGAAAGGCGATATTTTTGTATCGAAATAACCATGTATTTGATGTTAGATAAATAAAAAAATAAATAATAAAAAAATCAAATTCACAAATCAAAATTATAATTAAAAAAACTTTTAAAAATGAATGAAAAAAATTGAAAGCAGTGAAGAACTGGAAGAACATATTTCAAAGACAAAGTAAGTAGCTTGGTGTTGCCATAGTAATGAAAAGGTTTACTTTCACTTAATTATATGTACACAGGTAATATATTTATGTCACATCTAACCTTCCAAAAATTAAAAAAAGTAAAGTAAAAAATAACTCCCATGTGTAAGTAAGTAAGTTGTATTTTTTGTTGTTTAAGTAATACTTAAAATATTCACAAGCAGATAGCTTGGCAATAAAATGTTGATATTAAGAAGTAGATGCTCACATTGAAGATCCAAGAGTTCTTGGGTCCCGACTGGAAGAGGATAGACCTTCCTCCTTGCCCGGCGGCCTCCAGATTCAAAACAACTCGACATGTCTTGGACCATTTGTGTTGCAGGAACAAGTGTGAACCCTGAAATTAATAAACGAGTCGTAAAATAAGCATGGACTGGGTAACAAAGAATTTTACTTTCACAATAACCAACTTCAGTCCAATTAAAAAAAAAATTATCATTAGTGATCTTCTAACTTAAATACCAGTATTATTATATATTTTTTTAAAGTTCGTTTTCATAGTAAAAATAATGTTTTAAGTTTCAATTTTCTGTTCGTAGTAAACCGTCACTAAACAAAAGTAACAAAATTATGTACCTGGCTGTTTAGTTCCTAGTCACTAAATATTTCTGATATCGTTTTAAGCAACCTTTCAATTCTATCATATTAATATTTATATTACCTTCATATTTTTATTTCTTGAACACAGTTCAACAATTAAATTAAAGGTTTACGAAACACCTTAAAATAGTATCGACACTGTCTGGTGTGTTACCTTTAAGTTTTGTGGCCAGTTCTGATGAAGATTGAAGAGAAAATTTGTATGAACTCGTCATTGCCCCCTGAATAAAGTAACAAGATTCGCAGTTATTCCAGTGCCTCTATAACTCCATCTGCTTTAAAATGCCTAGGTAAGTGAAATCAAAAACTATACCCAAACTATATCAAAAACTATACACATATCTGTAAATTTTGACTACAATACCTGTTTCCACTGCTATCCCGGAAAGGACTTTCTCAAGCCTAAGGAGACATAAAACTATTTCTACAACACTACAACTGAAAATAGACTTAACGCCGATTCACATCTACCAGCACCGCTCAGTACAAACACGTAAAGTGGCAACAATGGCACATAAGCGAAAATTCATGCACGGTGTAATGTGAATACTCCCTTCAGTGCCGTACCTGCCACTGTACAAGTCTGCACTGCACGGTGCCGGTAAATGTGAATATACCTTTAACGGTTTGGTCCTCGTGAATATTCACTATGAGGTAGAAGTTGATCCGGACAACGTAGCGGATCAATTAAAAAAAGGGAAAATTACAAATATATTGGATATTTTTTAATGAACTTTGTTTTCCGTTTTGTTTTCTTGAATCTCCCCCAAAACCAGAACCTGGCTACGCCGTGGTACCTACTACTTTTAAAATAATTATATATAAGTACCTGTAATGAGGTTTCTTCAGCACCGTTGAATAAAAAGATAACATTGTGTTTGAGACGGGTTTCTGACTGCGTTAGAACTCTCACCAACTCCAACATCACTGCGCAAGATATGGCATCATCAGAGGCACCTAGAGGAACAAAAGAGAATCAGTATTAATATACAAATAGTTTAGGGGACCTTTACGGCACAGTCTGTCAAAGAGAGTGTAGAAATTTAATAAAATCTAACAAAAATTTTTCATTACTATGAGAACACCTATTTTAGAATAAAATATAATCGATTCAAATGTGAGGTTACAATTCACTCATGAATTTTACATTTTGACAGTGAACAGGAAAAATGATAAAATTTTTCTGAGCCCTTAGGTGGTGTTGCGGTTCACTAAGAATGACGTCAAAACTTCCCTTCTCTCTCTCTCTCTCATTTAATTCACCGCTGAGCCCCGTGCGTCTCAGTACCTATCTACGACATTTCATTTGACTGAGATCGCGCAGGAGGATAGACAGCTCTTTCACACAAGTAGAAAGTCTATTTACGAGAGTCATATTGCAGAGTAATTACTACAACTAGGTAACTTTAAAATCAGCGTTTTCGAGGTACACACATAATCATAACTTGATTTCCTCTCCCATGTATGCCACAACACATCGATATATGCGAGTTTTTCAAGATGCCTTATTGTGCATTTTACATATTAATTTTAGATCTAATAAATGTCTCTTTGATATATTAAATTATGATGTAGAATTATTTCCTTTCAGGAAGTACCACTAATTTCTGAACATCGTTTTGATGCTGATGTGAAAAATATTCACCATGACCAAGGAGCGGAAAAAATGCATGGAAAAAATAAAAAATATGCAAATTTTAATGCACTAAAAAAACATAACAAAAAATGCAAGAAATATGAAAAATCTTGGATTCACTAAAGCAATTGATTTATATTGAATTATGTTATGAAATTCTGAGTTTTTGGCAAATGTAATTTTAATAAAAGGAAACAACATTTTTAAAAGTAGTTTATTGATGTAAAAAAAAAAAAAAACAATATTAAAACGTTGTAATTTAAATTATCCCTTACAATTATAAAAACTAAGCATTTTTCAAAAATTTTCAGGAGGAAAATATGCTTGAAAATCAAAAAAACTTCTCCCTACAGCTACTGATGTAAAAAGAACATATTGAAGAATTAGAATAATTTTTGTTTCTAATTCCGGCACAATCACATTATTTTCAAAATCAACAACAAATATGTTCAAAATAAAAAAAAATAAAAACCTGTATTGTTTTCTATTATTGGGTAAAATTTGTTTAGTGCAACCGACTCCATTACTCCACAGACTTTTTTACAATCCGATTTATCAGAGCAACTGACTCTACTAAAGAAACAGATGTACTTTCTAAACTTTAGTGTTAGATATAACAGAATTATTTGTTTTCATAGATATTAATTGTTTCTTTAGCTCTGTATTTTAAAAAAAAATCCCTTGAGTAAGGATAGAGCGGCGGAGGAAGAGTCGATTACACTTTTAATTTCGTCATAATTATTAACATTAAATATAGCTGCGTCAACCCATGTGCCCCAATGAGTTATAATTGGTTGTGGAGGTAACTGTAGATTTGGAAATTTGTCTTTGTAAAATTGAATGCTTGTTGAAGCTTTTAGAAAAAACTTTTTTTATAAAGTTAATACGGTCATTCACCATGAACGTATGTTGTTTTACTGAACCATGTAAAAAATGCATTTCGTAAGAAAAACGATAAATAAATGCAAAATGCATTTTTCCGCGCTCTAACCATGGCCATAGAGTTTTTTTAAAGTTACCTGCATTATTTTTACTTTGAACCATCTTAGTGTTGCCATTTAAAATGATCGTAATGCCCTCCATTTTTTCTAGACTTTTTGGACGGACTTTACATAGGTAGTTTTATTAATGATTACTGGGGTTTAGTAAATAAAAATATGTAACCATAACAGAAAAAAAATGTATAATCAATTTTAACTTACCATCGCTGGTAGGTACCGTATCATAATGGCAGTTCACCAGGATTCCATTGGCTGGATCAGTGCCTTCTAGTATTGCTATGACGTTCTGGATACTGTCATAAACATTGGTGAACCGAGGATTGTATTCCAGTGTGTAAGCACCACTCCCCCGTTGTGTCTGAAAAAATGTACAAATTTTTCCTTTTAACATGGTGAACAAAGCGTAAAGGTAATATCCGTTCTCATTAGAATCCTGGATTTTTCTCACCCAGACACTACTCAATAATAGTGAAGGAATATAAAATACAGAGTTTTTGTTGTTTTTGATATCATGGACTGATTTTCATACATTACAACCTATCTCCCATTTTTCCATACATTATATACTGTATTTTTAACACTTTTTTTTTTACACGGTTTTCTGTGGAACGTGGCGACACAATGGCGCTATTTGTGTAATTGATGGTTATAAAATGTGAACACACCAACCTAAGGAGCGAAATTAGAAAGGATTTATATATTTCTTAGAAATCGAATTGCATTATTTTTATATATTACATTTAACTTCTGGCATGTAGATAAGTTGTACCTAAACCAAAATTATTACGAAATTTAATATTTTTTCAGCGATCAAATTAATTAATTAAGCATCCCTGGGAAACAGCGTTTTGTCTTTCTACATTACAGTTGTTTGAAAACTTTACAGTGTGCTTTTTTCGATATATTATAAATGTTAAATTTTTCTCAATTTCACATTTATTTCTTTTTCTGTAGCCGAATAAAAAATTTGAAGCATGATGTTTGCAAGAAATGCATCTGTGGTAATATTGCAATATCTATAGTAATAACTTAATTTGGCTGTAATTAACAAGAAAGTCCAACATTACTGGGCCACAAATAACCTAAGCAGTCGCAGAACGGACATTGTCTAGTAAGGCGAGTAAACAACATCAAATACCGTAGTAATATATATAATACACGCAGCATCTGACATTTGTGTATATTGAGATGGCAACATGGTACACTAGCCCCCCTAGCAAATACATACAGGATGGCGTAAAACTACCGTTATGGTTTGAATGTTTAATAACTTTTTAAATTTATTTATAATTTTTATTTTTATTTCAGAATTTTGTCAAGAAAACTTGGGGAATTTGAAATGGAACACTACACAACAGAACAGCGATCAACAATCGTTGAATTTTATTTTGAAAATCAACGGTCAATTGTTTTGACGCAGCGTGCTTATCGTCGTTTTTTTAATGTGCGTACTGGACCTTCAGCAACAACAATAAACAGGCTGGTAGCAAATTTTCGACAACATGGTACAGTAAGACACCTTCCATGTACCGAAAGACCACGTACGGTCCACACGGAAGAAAATATCCAACGTGTTGTGGATAGTGTGCAGGACAGTCCAGAAACATCAATAAGAAGACGTTCGGCACAACTGGGGCTATCGCAGAGGTCTGTTCAGAGGATTTTGGCCACATTGCACATGTTCCCGTATAAGGTTTAGTTTGTGCAAGAATTGAAGCCGATAGACTACCAACAACGGCTTGATTATGCCATTTCATTTCAAACCATAACAGTAGTTTTGCGCTACCCTGCATAAATAAAAATGAATGATAAGAATTGTGATATGCCAAAAGATGTTTAAAATTAAGAAATTATGAGAAATTTCTCACAATTTATTAAATAACTAATTTATTTCCTTTCTAAACCACCAGCCAGAGCACGAGCGTTGAGCGGCGAGGCTTATAACTGTTAGTAAAAACCCTATAGCCACTTTGAACAAGTAGGCTACCTAATATTGATTTTATGAATTTTCGAATTGTATGATTTATTAAGAATATAAACAGAAAATCTATTAAAATGTATGAAAAAAAAAACTACCTCCAATTCGCGCCGCTAGGGGCGTTAGTGTACCATGTTGCCATCAAATCTTAGGAACTGCGTTTATTGTTATTAAAGAGTATATGACTACATCTATTCTATAAAATTATTTTATGTCAAAAAACGGCCGGGTTGCTGGCATTAAATTTTTAATTTTAATTCTCTCTATTGCCATTATAAAAAGCTGAAATCGTTCCTTGTGCAATAATGGAGACCTTAGCTCGAACCCACGATAACTGTATATTGTAATTCAATGTGTACATACTTTAATTTTTAAATGTACGAGAAGTACTAAAGCTGGAAAGACAAATTTAATGCCAGCAGAAAAGAAAGTCTGAAACAAATACATTTCTTTATTAATTTAAAGAAAAATGTAAAACTTTTTTCGCATGCAAAAGATCAATCCTTTTTATTTATTACGGATTAAATTTTTATGACAGAAGTGATAATGTACTATTGATTTTAAGTAAGTGTTATGTGCTTCCATAGGAAATAAACCCGTAGAATGTCAACACGGGTTGTACATATAATATGTAAATATTATTTTAAATGATTGCTGATGACAAATAAAATTTACCAAATGCGTATTTACTTATTTAAGTGTTTTAAAAAAACGGATATGTAGCAAAGATAAAGGTTATTTCCTATTACTCACTCGGTCATGACTCGGACAGAGAATTCCGTTAGATTTTCTAGAATTTACCTTCTTCTATATTTAACTATCTACACATTTGGTTGTAGTTTATAGAAGCAATTCTTAAAAGTATTTGAGAACTCACTGTTAACCTTTGGAACGCCGAGTTCCCGCGATCCAATACTTTGGTAGTGTGCCGAGAGTAAATTTGTATATATTCATGTGTGAGTATATGTTCATAATACCAACTTGTTTTTTTTGCAATTGTGAATTGTACCGTCGTACCCGTATAATGTGTTTATATATTTATAAAAATTATATATCTGTCATGAGTATTTTCCCCAGAACAGCTACTTATATTCAGAGAAATGATTTTTTGATATTATCGATCGGATACACCGGTGTTCAACGGATACAAATTTTGTGTATCCGATGAGTAATTTCGGCGCAGTAAAAGTTATCCTTCTATTTTTATTTATCTACACATTTGGTTATATTTTTATACAAACAATTTTTTAAAGTATTTGAGAACTCACTGTTAAGTTGTGCATATGTACCTATGTAGATATCATAAGTTTTGCCCAAAGTGTAAACTTATTAAGTAAGTTTCTACCTAAATAACTTTTGTACAAAATACAGCTTGATATGCTTACTTTTGTAGTCGATAGCGTAGGTTTTTGCCAATTATAAAAAAGTATGGATTCTAAAAATAGTTCTCATTAATCTTTAACACAAAGTAGACAAACTGTTTGCATGATATGTATTTTTTTTTCTATTTTTCTGGTTTTCATCCTTCAAGGGTGTTCTTGGTCCTCGTTTGAAATTGTGGAGACAAATATACATATTAATGTTATTCATATTTTCAAATTTAAAAAATATATGGCAGATTGGAGTCGAGTTCAGACTTAGAAGAGATGTTGAACGGAGGGGATGCAATTTTAGAAAGCGCTTGATAGAAGAGAGAATATTTGTTTAGATGGGGACAACCTTTAGACCACGGAAAACAAAATCTGGGAAGTCAAGTATGTAAATTTTCAAAAGGTGAGAGAGAACGGAGCAATGTCTAATTCTCAATCGAATAACAGATGAAATAATTTTTTTGAAAAATGGGGGAATTATTGAAACCACTGTTTTGATGGGATAACCATTTGAATTGAGGCACAGTAGGCTCCCTTGGAATGACTAGCAATAAACCAATACTCTACCCAAATATTGCGGGACCTCTTTTTAAGGATGGAAACAAATGTGGTTTAGGAGGGCAATGATAGGTATGATATTAAAATCAATCATTAGTCTAACTTTTTGTCTTATATTGTAATTGTATTTTGTATATAATTTTGTAAGTTAATAAAAAAAAAAAAAAAAACTTGCAAATGGTTGGCATCATGAATTTTTACACAGCTATTCCATTTACGATATTTAGTTCAATGCAACTGTTTTCAGTTTTTAAAGGCATTTCTCTTACGAGCTATGGAGCTTTAAAATATCCATTTATCTGTCAAAAACAATATAAGGTACCATATTGCTTGCTCCACATTTTTCAGTACCCAATGGGCCTATGGCTAAGACCCAGATCAACTCCATACCAAAAATAATTATCTTACCTCATATTGCAGATTTTGCGCACTGTGAGCATTCTTCTTGGCGGCTGCCAACTCTTCGGTGATGATGGTGGGAGCCAGAATCCTGTTTTGAGGAGTGCCGACAACCCTCGGTCCCATAATGGTCAGTCTCCGGAGGGAATCTCTCGACCTCTCTCCGCTGAACAGGTAATTTTTTTCAATCTGCAAATTGAAATAATGATAAAATATTAAGTTTTTCAGGTTTCCGACCGATCGACCGCGATCGACCATATATTGACGAGCGATCAAAGTAAAAAGTTTCACAAGACAAAAGTCCTCAAGCTGTAATCTTTAAATTCTATGCAATACATCCCAAAATGTCTGAAAAAAGGTGCGGTTTGAAAACCAATGAAAGCAATTTTGAACATTTTATCTGATTCTCCAGTACGTATTTAATGCAGAATTTAGGATTACTGTCTTATGAAACCTTATACATTTTCGAATGGTAATACTTACAGAGTTCTTAAATTGTGTAATTTTATTAAATTAAATAAAACTTGTGAGTTTGACCCAGAGATGATGATTTTTTGAAATATTTTTTTAGTGTAAAATCATAAACGCCATTATTGAGTGTGATCTATTACCCTGTTAAATTTTCATATATCTACTAAAAACACTAGGCAGAATGTCCTATTTCACACTACCGTTACATAAAGAAAGACTCCTAGTCCGTGGTAGTGAAGTAGTTAATACTTAACCGCCCTACCTTTGGGTTGTTATTCAAAAAGTAGGTGAAAAAAATTATTTTTTTTCGTTAGATTTCGCAATAACAATAAGTGTTTACAATATACCAGACAAAATTTTGGTATGTCTCGTTTAGTATTTTGCGTTAAATACTAAACGAGATGACGCAGGAACAAAGTTGATGTATACAAATGTTTTGTGGGTTTCAGGTATAGTTTTTTTGTATGTGAATGTACGGGATATGACTTGTTGCGTTCGGCGATAATATAGCGGCCGTATCACGTACATTCATATGGGTAGGGCGGTTAATATTAACATACATACATACTTTAATATGTCCCTGAGTCAAGTAAAACCACTATATTAAGGCATATCATGTTAAATGTGTGATGTTTTTCCTTTTTGCCTTGTAAATTAAAATCTGCATGCACTTTGCTTTGTTCTTTGCTGCAGGTATAATCACTGCATTTAAAGTGTACCCAAAATAATTATTTGTGCATATGTCTGTATATTATTCTGTATTTTGAATATATTTTTTAAATGTTTGTAAATCTTCATTGACTGTAAATAAAGAAGAAAAAAAAAGAAATGATTTAGGAAAAAGATTTGATGGTTATCAAGTGTAACGGAGATTGAGACACTTCAATCTTAGATGTTATTTAATTTAGTTAAAGAAGTTCCTACCGCTTCTTGTTCGGAAACCACATATGGAAGATGGTTATCCAGGAGGTGGACAATGTAGTAGGTGAGGCAGCCGATCATCAGTGCAATGATGGGCCATCTCCAGGATACCGAGTGGATGCTGTGAAACACTACCTTCCTGGGCTTCTCCAACCGAACCTTGTCACTGTAAGGAATCGGCTCTAAGCCTAGGTCGTTCATCTCGGAAATTTCCATCTGTTGGAGAAAAATGTTATTAGTAACTGTTATTAGTTGTACTTAACGCTAAATGAAACGTGACACACGTTCACAAATGGCGCTAATTAAAAGATTATAGAAAAAAATACTTTTAGCACTTGAATTATTTGTTGGTGGGTGTACATGCGGAATATGAAATGGAATAAATTGTTTTTGTAAGTTCTCAAGTCCTTCAAGAAACCTATAAAATCTGTTATAAGTTAATTTTACAATAATATATTGGTTTTTTATAAGTTTCTACAATAACATTTTTTTCCATTTCATATACCGTGTGCATACCTGTCTACTTTTTAAAAGGATTATGTGCAAAAAATCTTTTTTTCGCGCCTTCTGTGAGCGTGTATTACGTTTCGTTTAACCTTATTGAAAAATACGACGTTATTGATGATGTTAAAGCCGAAAATGATTTTTTTTTTTCGAAAAATCAATTTTTTGTTTGGAGAATTTTTAGCTATGTTTGGTGACCAGATCTGAATAGCCAGGTATTTCAGAACCTTCCTCACTCCATCTCCTTCCATTCTCCACTCTATTCAGCCTCACAATACCCAAATTGGGGATGCCATAGTCCCACTGGCTCTGGACAGTAGGGAGTATTTGGGACTATTGTACAGTAATCAGAACAACCAAAAAACCCCTAAAAAAGAAGTCAATAAAAACAATAATTTAATTTAATGGCTTATTCTTCAATAATAAATTACCTTTGCAACTAGGAAAGAACAAACACTTTTTTTAAGATATCCATGTATATCCGGTTAAACCATCGATATATCACTACTAGATTTGGCATGTCATACAAATAAGTACTCCAATTTTTGCTCACCTATGGTATGAGTAACACAACTCCCTCTTGAATTCCGTTGCCTCACTTCGAAAGTCTAGCATGCTTCGCTCCAAAATAACACCCCAAATTTAGTTAACCCCAAATCGCATGATCTATTTTTGTCATATCATAGGAAGCCAGAAAGGCACGAATGATCTCCATAAAGTTAGCCACTCTGTTGAAGCAAACTTGCTGGGAGACAAATTTGCTCGATGTAGACCAACAAAAGGTAACAAGTGATGCTTGTTGCGATCTTTTGACTACGAAATAATGCACTTTCTCTTTGTTAAATGTTTTCGGAAACTAAATAATTTTGATAATTGTAGAAAATAATATTAACATAACCTAACTGAAAAATGAAAATGGAAAAAACGACAGAAAATAAAATGATTTCAGTCACATCTGGGACTCGAACCCAGGACCTCTGTCTATCCGGGGCAACTGCTTAACCAACTTAGTTAATGAGACCAGTTCAATTTATGTCATTTTCATCGATATCATAATCGAGTAAAATTCAAGATTTGTCAATATTATTCTCCACTTTTTATCCCATATTATTATTTTCTGACATTTTTCCCGTTTTCGTGTTTCATTTAGGTTTTGTTAATATTATTTTCTACAATGAATAAATATTAAAATGAGGTTTTTAAATCTCAGTAAAAATAATTAATAATTAAAAATTAAATAATTTTGGTTTGGGGTGTCATTTTTAAGATTCGCATGCCTGTCTAGATATTGTTGGTCGATGTATTAAACAGATATATTTGTATATAATTTCTTCAAAAGATTGTAAAGATTGATTGTATTTACTTTATGGCATCATTATTAATAAATGAATTAAAAATTACTCTGTAATCACCACTTTATCAATATGTATATACATATCAACATGTTTCGAAAGCGAAGCTTTCCTCATGAGGAATTTACATTGTAAATATTGTATATATATATATATATATATATTGTATTCTGTATATTTCTGATGAAACATGTTGATATGCATATATTAATAAAGTGGTGATTACAAAGTAATAGATAAGTTTGTATTTACTTCCGTAATTACAATGTTGTAAATTATTTTTCTGATAACGATCAGTGCAGTACAAGTTGCAACAGATTAATGATATAAAAATTTGTAACAATCTGATTCTATAGTATAATAAAAAATGTATTATGTAGTTTTAAATTGTCCAATCTATTGACACAGTGAGATACGTATTATAAATGGGAGGTTGTAAATTTAGAGGCATTCAAATCAACATTCACATTTTAAATATTGTATGCACAGTTATGCTATAGTTAAGGTCCGGCGTTAAAACCACATATTCACTGATGTTAGGTATTTTAGACACCAAACTCAAAACCACGGACCACCGCAACCTGCTGCATGGTCGCGGCTTGTTTGAGGGAAATGGGGAAAATGTAGACCACGCCGGATTGGAAGAAAAAGGTAGCATATTGATGAAATACGTGATAAAAAAAATTAGCTTTGCAAAGATTTTGTTTTTTCGATGTTTACAAATAAATTAATAGAAGCTTTACAGATTTAAATTTGCAGTCCGACAAAGGAGGAACAAGCAAACCTACAAAAAATTTTAAATCACTTCTTGCTTTTGAACGAGCAGTGTTCGCGGGCGGCTCATGTGTCGTATCGCGCCAACCCGAGTACTGCTCGCGTGTTTCGACTTGTTTGTGTTACATAAGAAAAATAAATGAACTGAGCTCGCCAGTTGCCACTTGACGCTCGTAGGGATTTACGCAAATTGTTTCTTCGGTTTTAACTTATAATAGATTTGTTTTATCATTTTTATTTTTATTATTATAGTTAAACTTATATTACTTTTTAAATTTGTTAATTTTTACATTTTTTATTGCTTTTTTTTGTTTTATTTTTTTTAATGGACAACTTTTAAATTATGTAAACTCTAAAAATAAACATTAAAAAAGTAACCTGATGTTTTTAGTTCTATTTTTGTGAAAAAAACCCGAGCATGAAGCGGTTAATGGCGAAGACACTGTCGAGCGTTTTACTTAAAATTGCAGAAGGTGTTTAATACAGAATGTAAAAGATTACATGATTGCAAACCTTAGACAATTTCGTAAATTCTCATTTAGAAATTGCAGATTTGTTGTATTGCTTACGTCAGCAGATTGCAAAGTGACGTTTAGCACCTTACTTGAGTCTTCGCCCTTAAGTAGTACTGTTTGACGAAAAAATTCGAAAAAAAGGCCGACACCGTTATTGTTACCGATTGTTGCCTGTAGAATATAATTGTTGGAAATAACGTCCAAGTTTACTCAAACACTAACCAAAAATAATAAATAATGATCGTAATAATATTACGGAATTCTAACATTAGAGAGTTTCAACTGTTTGGACGGTGGGACTGTTATAACGAAGAAAGCTTTTTTTTTTTGCCACCGGTAGAATCACTTGATGCTAGGCACCTTGAGGTGAAGTTAATCACTAAACGATGCTATAGAAAAATTGACCATTTTATTATATCTATTATAGAAGGTAAATAACCACCCGAAATTACGAATAATATCATATCATTGAAGAAGATAATATTAAGAAATCCAATGAAATATGAAGCAGAAAAGCACAGATAATAAAAAGGTAACGGACATCACTGGGACTCAGACCAGATCCTCTAGTCTTACCGGGGCAGACATACCCACCAATTGAGATATTGAGACCTAATTATTTTTCACCATATTTCTATCTATTAATAAATTATCAATATTATCCCCAATTAAATGCAATATTTTTTGTATGATTGCAAAGTTTTAAGCGAAAATATTTATTACCTAGATAGTTTATCGGATATACCTATCCGATTTTTATTTATTATTGACTTTTTCTATGAATATTCATTTTTTAAATTAAGAAAAATAATTAAGTAGGTCTCGATGGCTCAACTGGTAGAGACTCCAGTCGTGGTGAGGCTAGAGGATCTGGGTTCGAGTCAATCAATTAAATAATTATAAAAGACTTGCTCAAATATGCAGAGGTAAAATAGGAAGGGTAAGATGGTATCCAAAGACTTACCACTGATCCTTATTTCTCCACAAGTCTCTTCTTTGGCTGTCGATGCACTGAACACATAAATAAAATAATATGAGTTCAACATAAAAAACACAGATGATATTCATCTGCGGCGGGATCACAATACAAAAGCAATCGCGGCTGTTACAAACACAATACAAATATTGAGACGAGTTGCAAGTGCGAATAAATGCTTAGTGAACGAAATAACAGCGGACAATGACGCCGGTAAAATCGATGATCTAGGTATGGATTACAATTGAGTAGGTTTATATAATGGTGCATATTATTGTGCAAATCAAACATAAGGCTATCCAAGTCGAACCGTAACTGGCGCAACCGAACAATACATGGTTAATTAACACTGCGTTGCGTTGTGTTGAATGATATTCGCACGTACAAGTAGTTACTGATATTATCAATAAATTATATTCAACTGTTGTCGTAAATTTTTGTTATTAGCGTTGGGCGTTGATGCCATTTAGCTGTTATTTTAACGGTTAGTAATATTTTGGCTCATCATAGTATCTTAGTATATACCACTGCAATAATTAAAAGTTTGAGAATTCTTTGGCTATTCAGATTTACTCTTAAGGGTCAACGACACGTAATATGCGCTTACGGATGGCGCTAATTTAAATACTTATTTAAAAAAACACTATTAGTATGTAATATTTTTAAATGTTGAATTAAATTCTTTGTTGGCGGGTTTACTCGCGGAATATGAAATGGAATATTGTAAGTTTAAACCTCAAGTCCTTCAAGAAACTTATATAAATACTGTACATGTTAGTGTCACAATAATATATGTGTATATATATATTTTTTTATGTTGCACCTCACATGTTTGTGTTGATATAGTTCCCCTGTCTATACGGTGCAAAGACAGGGGAACTATATCACCACCCGGCTGGGCAGCGTTGAGAGGCGTGTCCAGACACTGTGCTGTCGGAACCGATTTATAATGCGAGTCTTGAAGAGGCCCGGATTATATGAAGGGAGGGAAAAGTAGATGTTGTTAGCTCGTTCCACATGCGAGTCGCCTTACACAAAAATGAGTCAGAGAATCGACCCGTTCGAATGAAGTCGACATCAACTGTAAACGGGCGCTCGGCTCATGTCCGTCGAGTTTCGCGTACATGCACTGGTACATTAAGGATAATTGCTCCTAGTTCCTTCGAACAGGCTCCATTGATATACCCGTAGAACAGACTCAGAATACCTACATTGCTTCTATTCATCAGAGATGGTACTATATATTGTACTTTTATATGTTTCTTGAAGGAATTCAGCTTTAAACATACAGTAATATTTTATTCCATTTCATATTCCGTATGTACACCCACCAATAAACAATTCGTCTCAATGTTTAAAAGAATTAAGTGTAACATGTTTTTTTTTTTTCGAAAATATTAGCACCATTTGTGAGCGCGTATCGCCTTACGTTTACCCTTAATAATGCCTAACATAGTTTGCGGGCTTGCTGTCATCACTACCAAGAAGTTGATACTAATATTAAGAACATAGTTTACTTAAATAACTTAGATTATATTATTAGAAGAAGTAAATTAGCCAAGATAAAAAAAATTATCATTCTTAATGGGTTACTCTACCTAGAAATATGTAAATAAATATAACTAATTGGTCAAATGTACTTGAATGATATATTTTGAATTTCTGCGAAAAACTTAAGTATCTCATATTATTTCAAATAAATTGTGCGTAATTGTAAATTGTACGCAATTATTAGTAATCCCGTCTATTTAAAGAAATAATGATACATTTTACATTTGAGGAAGTAGATTATTTTTGGTAGGTAGGCCATTTTTAACCTTGGCTTAAAATCATAGATAAAAAAATCTGATAAGGATATTTGTATAGGTAGGTACTATTGATTGATGACTACAAATATATTGTACAAATATGGAAAGGAAAAACTAATGCAAAGTAAATACAAAAAATCTCTGAATTTCATTTGACGACAGCTATTCTTGGAATTAAATAAATACATTATATCATCACCGTAGACTGAAAATTCACTAATAAATTAACAGTTTTGATATAATGGATGTTTTGTGATTGAAATTTTTAATATATTTTCATATGAAGCGGTAACTTGGTGATGTGACATTATAATTTAAAAAATAAAACAATAACTTTGTTTTACATCACTTTTATTTATACTTAAGTCGACCGGGTTTCGCTACTACCGTAGCTTCTTCAGGGCAGTATACAACTAAACTATGAACTAAGATGCACATGTGTTATAGATTGATAGTGAAGGGCCAAGGGTGGGAGATCAGCAGGTACCTGCTGATCTCCCACTCCCTGCTAAGAGATGGTTAGCAAATTCGGAGAAACCATTATTATTTAGACATTTTAAGTGTTCTTAAGTGTAAATTTTTAATGTTTATTTAAGGATGCTAATAAAAGTTTTTATTATAGTTGTGTTTTTATTCAATAGTTTTCTAGTCTTAGAATGTAATGATGGCACAACTAGATTTTTAAACTCCGTAAGTATATAAAAAAAATATGAAAAATACATTTAGTGATTTTTTGCAATAA
Organism: Halesus radiatus; assembly: GCA_022606495.2. Lineage (NCBI taxonomy): Eukaryota > Metazoa > Arthropoda > Insecta > Trichoptera > Limnephilidae > Halesus > Halesus radiatus. The sequence continues at coordinate 71,545 of JAHDVE020009317.1, forward strand.
CGGTTTCTTCGAGTTTAAGTATTAGTGATTTTTATTTACTGTTAGTGATTTTTTACATTGATGTTTTTTTCAAGTTAAAACTATTCGTGATTTTTTTAAACTTTAAGTGATTTTTATGAATATTTTAGTTAATCTAGGTATTTTGTGTTAACCGCCCTACCCGTACGAACGTCCGTGATACGGCCACTATATTATCGCAAGAACGCAACAAGCTGTATCCCGTACGTTCAGGTACAAAAAAAGCTATACGCAGGAACAAACTTGACGTATATGAATGTTTTATGGGTTTCGACCATAAAACATTCATATACGTCAAGTTTGTTCCTGCGTCATCTCGTTTAGTATTTCGAGGCTAGCCGAATCTAACGGATGTGTTCGGGTATTTTCATCTCTCCCATACAAGTTATGTCACTAGTCACACATATTGTTTTTGCAAAATCTAATGAAAAAAAACCTGATGTTTTTTTACCTACTTTTTAAATAATAACCCAAAGGACGGGCGGTTAAAGTGCGCAAAGTCACTAAGCGAATTTAGTGTTATTTTTTTTAAGAAGGAGATGACTTTTTGCAAAATAAGTGAGAACGTATAATAACTCAAGGTAATTAGTTAGTTTAAGGACTCGATATGTTTAATTAAGTTGTTTGGTATATATATGATGCCTCTTATTAATTTGGTCAAATAATATATTTGAATATGAAGTAGATGTGATATATATCTAAGAGGTTTGATGACTTTCGAAAACTAAAGAAATCTGATGCCGTTAGTGACTTACCATATACCCATGACATAAATCGATGTAGGGAATTTTCACGGAGGTATTGACTTTTCCAATAGATGCGGGGGTTCAAAATTATGTACTTCGACTTATTTAACTAATTTTTACCAAAAATGTTAGTGACTTTTCACTCCACGGCGACGATATGTATCATCAGAGTATTTTTGTGAGAATCTAATAGATTCTTATCTATTCGATTCTCCACTTCAATCAGTGCTTACCTAATATCCGTATTTAATCTTTTTTTCATATGTATAATATCAATAGCTCAAAGCTGTTATCATTTTATTATATAAGTGTCTTATTCTAAATTAACTTGGTTTCAAACAGACTATCGAACAAAGTAATATATTTTTACGTTGAACTAGCTGTGTACCCGGCCTCGCTCGGGATATTTTTTTTTTTGGAATAAAGTTATGAAGTTGTGAATTCTTGCTTCTCGTTTGGGTGAGATAATTGATTTCGTAGTGAAAGTAATACCCTATGATGACTATTACTGTCTCTAAACAAAGAGACATTCATTTAAAAAAATTATTTCATTCCTAACAGTTATTTTTTCAAAATTGTGTATCTAAATAATAAAGTTCTTAAGTAGGTAACCAAACAAGCCATATTCTATTAAATATGTAATCTGTGGCTAACCAGATTGGTATATCTTATGGGCTTACCTCAATACAACATGGCGGGTTTAATGTTTTTCATACTAATTTTAAAACGTTATAACAACAGTTTTACATGTTGGATTTCATTCAAACTACTCGCTAAACCTTCCCGGCACAAATAAAAATAAACTGCGCTATTTTCAGTGAAACGTGTGAGTAATTTTCAAGAAAATCGAGGACACACAGACATACATTAATTTTTATATATATAGATTTATTAGTTTTATTACATGGTACTTTTTCTCTTGATGGATATTAAAACCTCTGGAATGCCAAGCTCAATCAGCTTAATATTTCCATAGTGCCCTGAGGAAAAAAAATTGTGCTGTGCACCGGCTGAGCCTATTTTCGTAATAACTTACTTGTGTTTGCAAAATTATGTTTTTGTAAATTGCACCATCTTACCAGATAATGCATTAAGATATTTATAAAAAATGTATATATCTATCATAAGTAGTTTCCCCAGAATAGGTGCTTATATTCTACATATTGTAACGTAAATACTGACCCCGCTTATAAAGGCACCACTTCCATTGTCTACGACTAGATTTGAGGAAATGTCTATGGGAAACATCCGGCGGAAGAGGGGGGCAGTGAAGGCAAGATGGCGCGGGACGTGACTTGACACGGCGGACAGAGCCGGGAGTTTTTTGGAAAGGGAGTTAAATGTTTAAATTGTGCTGTGATTAACATTCGCCAACGAGCGTTTCAACACCATCTACCCGAAGTGGGTAGGATGGTCCTATAATTACGGATGGTGACTTGGAGTGACAAAAGTCCAACTGCGCGTGCAGGAGCGCTGGATTTAAAAAAACCATGCCAATGATGACCGGGCAATAACGACGTTTGTACGGAGCGAAAGGTACCATCTTCTCGTATTGTTTATTGGATTCTACGGATGAAGTTTGCTGTGGCGGATGGCGCTGCCGTGAGACGTCTCAAATCTTGCGGATGGTGTATGGAGGAATCGACAATCATCGATGGTGCAGAAGACGAGATGCCGTCCACAAGAGCCATCCTAAATATTTTAATACATTTCGTTGTAGTTTTAATCCTCCTCTCTACTCTTTTACGGTAACGACAATGTTACAATTAGTATACCAATAAACCTCATGTTTTATCAATACTGGGGTTTTATTTCTGTATCAGGAAATACATTCTGCTTCCCGTGCTTCATACATCAATTTCAGCCATGAATCCTGAGAGATAGAGTCGAGCATTTAAACATACTAGGGAAATTGTAGCAATATATATGAAAAGAAAGTATGTTTTTACTTTGCCCATTTGAAACGTCAGGGTTCAATGGATACAAATCTTGCATATTATCTGATGGGCAATCTCAGCGCACTAGAAGTTAATACTCAGACATGAGGACTAGATTCTACATACTTCGTCTGCCTTATATCCTTCCTCTGTCACATTTTCTTCAGCTATACAACAGTATTAAATATATTGGGCTTGCCATTGTTCCACTAGCTCCTGACTATTGTGTGATAATCATACAAAAAAACATCTACATGCTAGCTTTAAAATTTAATTTAAAAAATCTCCCTCTTTCTGACTATTTTTTAAAAATTCTATTGTAATCAAATTTAATCTGAACTACTAACAGCATCAGGACCTGCCACTTCAGGAGACACGTGCAGCTTTTGGGAGTCGAAAACACCAAAAGCTGTATAAAATGTGAAGAGATTTAAGAAATACTAACTTATCACTGACGTCAGAATAAACAGACCTGACTAAAAGCAAAATTTGCTGACTGAAATGATTTAGATGACTGGAGGCAAACTACGTGACAATCTATTTGGCACCAGCTGGGTTGACTGGCGTCTAGCATCTGTAACGCAGTAAGATGGTTTCCTGTGCCTGGTGTAAAATAGAAGTGGTAAAGAGAATAATCACAAATATCGCATTACATTCCACAGATAAACGTTATTTTACTTAATTTTAAGCTTATTCAGTATAATTTGAACAGTTTTAGTGACACTAATACTTACAAATCGGAATGTATAGCGATGCAAAGACGATCATGTGATCGTTTAATGTATTGAGTAAATTATAAAACAATTGTAAAAGGGTTAAACTAAATACATTCTCTAACAAAATATTCGGTCTTTGTAAACAAGCTGAACCTTTTTCACCCAATCTGAGATTTGTATTTATGGCTAGGGACGGATGAATAAAGTGAGAAATTTATCCACCGTTTTAAAAAGGACGTCTTGTTTGTAGGAAGATTTTCGAACACTAAAATACTAATACTGCAATGTGAGTTGCCTGCAGACTGTCGAATTCATTTATTCGTAAATCACTGAAAGGGACACCCCCACGCCCACCACCCGACCCCGCTCATGTTGGTTTGTTTCCCTCACCTGCAAGGGCAGCTCTGTTATATTCATTACTCTGTGTAATTTATCAATGGTTCTAATGTCAAAGCGTAATAGGAAGAAGGAACATCGGGGAAACCATGTTGTACAACTTTTACAGTTATTTGAAAACCTTGTTTAGGCTTTGATTTGAATGTTCTCTCAAATGTGTATTTTTGTCTTTATTATGTATTATGCATGTGCTGTTATTTTTCTGTAGCTCTTGTTTATCTCATTTCGTGTTGTATATTGTGTGTAATTGGTCAATGATCTATTAATATAAAAATAATAATAAAATAAAAATTTAAAAAAAAATAGCCAAGTCCAATACAAAATATTGAGGACTGCACAGTTGGTAGCCGAGTGGTTCAAAGTGTTGGGTCCCCACTCAAGAGTCACGGGTTCAATCTTTTACCATTAGGAAAAATTCAAATATTGTCAAGTTATTCGCAGCCCGAAAATGTTTGTCAATCTTTTATGAAAAGAAAAAAAGAAGCATCTGCTTTATTTTTTATTTCTGAAATCAGAAACTTGAAAATGGCCTCATAAAATAAAATTATTGTATGATATTTACGTAATCTATTAGATTATAAATAATGCAAAGATATGCAGACATAATGCAATTTGCGGTCAATGGCTTTGATCATAATTCTTTAATTCCGTTCAAACAAAATAGATTTGTTTGCGTATCTAAATAATAAACGTATTCGAAGAATGTCACTTTTATTGCACACTGATCCTCGGATGATCTCTTTGATAGCGCTAACACGTTGATAAATACTATAAATCCGGATAAACCAAAAATTCACGATGATTCTCCCAATAAACATCCAACTATTTAAAGGTTATTACATATCGAACATAAAATACTCGTTCTAGAACTGACTCATGCTGAAGTGATGCAAAGTTCAAAATAAAGTGGTCAATTAAAGTCAAGTATATATTACATAAATGTATGTATAACAAATATCAAAAATTTGATTAAACATTCTTCATTTATCAAAGGAAGCAATCACTTTGTGGCTTGACATTATAATTTAAATGAAATTTTTGTTTTGTTTTAAGTCACATTATTATATTTATGTATATTTCTGCATTCGACCGGTTTCGGTTGGACTCAACCTTTTTCAGGAATGTACACATATAAACTATATGAACAAACAAAAAATTTCATTTAAATTAAACATTTTTCAATTTGAACTAATGTATTTTAAGGTTATCTAGCATTTAAGAATACTAAATCATACCTATTTTTGACTTATGGCACTCTAGTTTGCAGGAATGCGATTTATCATCATATATATACCTGTCTCAGAACAGGTATCGTCTAGTGAGACGGGTAAAGTACATGTAAATGTTCAAAATGTTATGATAATAAACGCCCGGGTTGCCGCAATGAAAATGAAAAAAAAAAATTATATGGCTGTGGGGGAATGGTATATCTATGCTGTGGGGTATGGAACTGACAGAAAGGATGCAAGTAGACTGAATGCTGTAGAAATGAGATCACATGTGTGTTAAAACCATGTATCACTATGTTACAAATGGGGAGATTCGGAAAAGGTTGATAATAGCTTAATGAGGAAGATTTAAAAGCCAACAATTAGATGATTTGAACTACTGGCGACTCGTGACCTTTTAGTATGCTAGCGCATTAAGATTGAAAATGTCCACATTATTGTTGTTGTTGCACTCGAGAATGTATTATTTTATTTTTTAAAATCGATTTTTCATATGAAGATTTTCAGCACACCGCCAAAATTGATGAAAATTTTCAAATAAAAAGTCAGGTTTTTAAAAAAAATCGTTTTCGGATGCAACATAAATAATGTCGAACTTTTCAATCTTAGAACTTTAGCGCAGTAAAAAATACAAGTCGCTACTGGTTTGAACATCCAAAGTGGATGAATGGAGAAAGTAGCTGCAGGAGAATTCGAAGAAGTCGAGGACGCCCGAGAAAGATACGGTAAACCAAGTGAATTAAAAACTTAAGTTGAGTCATGTCAAGAGTTAGAATAACAGAAGAGTATGTATGCATGAGTTGATGCATGAATGTGAATGCGGCAAATCCTCTCTGCCATCCCCTCCGTGGAAATGGGGAGGTGTTTAGTTTAATTTATCATAAAATCACAATATTTTATGTGTATTTTAAACATATTTGTTTCACGGGTTGATTTAATGCAGTTAAGCTAAATCAAGGTTTCAAAAATCGCTGTATAATCACATTAAAGCTTGATATCTCAGTGATAATTAGGTGGCAAGTAAATAAATGATAATCTCACCAAAGCGCTGTTATAAAACTCACTCCCCGGGGTATGCCTCTCACACTCCACACTGAGTTAAACTGTTAAAATATACGTAAAGCTGTAAATCTTGTATTTTTTGGCTATACTAAATCAACAAGATAAGATATATATTATGATAAATAATGTGAAAAAAGTTTCATTGGTAAACAACCATTGATTATCAATATTTTTCAATAACCTTTTTTTTTTAAATTTTTTCAGTTTATTTTTCATTTTTAGATTTTTGATTGTTTATAAAAAAATGGTTTTGTTAGAAATATTAATTTTCTATTCATTCATTGACTTCCTTACTAATCTTCATGCCGTTAGCAAATAGGATAGATCGCCATACAACTTTGTCTCAGCACTCACTCATTGTTTCAATTACAGTCACGCATTATCTCATACATAATCTTCTGTTTTTTGTGACTCTTGACATCACTAGACTCAAGTAATTAATTCACTTTGTTGTGCCATGTCTTTCACATTTAAAAAAAAATTTAAGAAAAGGTATTACAGCGAGCTTTAATGCACAGTACTGCATTGTTTGCATACAACATATTTCACACTTGTTGATAAAAATATAATTATTTATGTAATAAAAAGAGTAAACTGTAAAACTTTTCAAATATTGAAATTCCATCGACCGTTAGGTATCTAAAAGGTATACCATTTGCTATCCTTTTTTTTTTTAATATGAATACCGCACAAGAGTCCCAACTGCTCCCAACCATCTGGAGCCAATGAGACAATGGCATTCCCAATTGGGGAATGTTGTGAAGCTGAAAGTATTGGGGAGGGGAAAGAGAAGGAGAAGAGAAAGGTGGGGAATACCTGGCTATTCAGATCTGGTCACCAAATACGGCTAAAAGCCATTTCAAGCAACGTTTCAATTCTGAATGGTGGTCTTTCAGCAGGGCGATACTGAGAGTATCTTCCACTCTTTTTGATAAAAAACAATAATTAAGCGCAAGACGAAAGGCTGTGGAAGCATATAAAGTATATATCGATGGTCTCAACGTAAGGTGTCAAATTTACAAAATTTCGATATTCATGTTATTGTCTTAAACTATCCAATTATAGTACATATTTTTAGATGATGCCAAAAAAGGTGAGTTTTCTTCTGAATTCTCCCTTTTTAGAATGAAAATTATGTAAAAAAAAAAGCATCCGGCGTAGAAAATGGAATCTAACTTTGTTTTCACTCTTCCTGTAAATCTTGTAAAATGAAAATTCAACACCTTACGTTGGAACAGTCGATATTGTATGCATCAATCCACACAATGTAGAAGTGGGATGTTACTATTCACGGTCTTTTTGTATTCCCTGAGGGTTGCTGTCTCTCGTCTTACAGGCCAGCCGCCTGACGTCCAGGAAACCTTTTTGGACTGAAAGCGAAAAACCGCTTCTATCACGATACTCCTCTGAAGAGTCGTGGCGAACTCACTGACAGACCTCGGATGTGAAAACAAGCACATTGTTGTGGACCCTACGATTAAGTAGGCAGGGTTCTCTCTCCCTCGGAAGACGTGGACCACATTAAACCGTATCCGGCGCAGTCACAACTGTCACGTGCATATATGATGCATAAATGGGGTCTAAAGGATTCCGAACGTTGTGAATGTGGTCATTTTCAAACAACAGAACACATCGTAGAAGAATGTCCCCTTCATCAGTTTCCCTATGGCACATCTGTGCTGAACCAACTGACTCCCGTAGCCGTCGACTGGCTGAATAACCTCGGCATCCCACTACGACTTTCACCGACTCTCCTTCACCATACGAAGAAGAAGAACAGAATCCACACAATCCTAAGTATATGTAGTTCACTTCTAATTATTATGCATCCCCTCGGGTCTAGACAATATAGTATCGTATTAGTTACAAAATCTGTCAGATTAGAGTTTTATTTGGAAATACATATTCCCGATTGAAGTTCAATTTCAAATAGATCCGCTGTATAGGACATTATACTAACTAAAACTGCATAGAACGGTTCAACCATCCGGTCGTCCTTTCCTAAAGTCAAGCCTACCAGCTTTAGGAATGGACGACCGGATTTCCGAACCTTTCGATGAGTTGGTATCAGTCACACCAGTCGTGTGGAAGGTCCATAAGGTAAACTTTAAACTTAAAGAAAACACTGTAAAACTGTTTGTATATTCACATTTGGTGTTCATACACTTTTGTCCCTTTCTCTCATAACAATAAGTAGGTGTAAGCAATACAAAAAGCTGTCGAAAGTGTATACATATGCACCAATACACATAATCATATGTTCATATTGTTAGCCTCAATTCCAATTGCGTGACCTGCACCAATTTTTAAAATTTCAATGCAAAAATTTTCAAATGTAAGAAAAACTAACTTTCATAATTACCAGTACTCTGATGGATGATGATGATATTGATAGGCAAAGACGAGCTCTCAGCATAAAATCGAACATACTCAGTAGAAGATTTCGCCTTTGTAGTACCGCTGTGAAAAGGACTTTTTCCTTGCTTTCTGCGCAACATTGTACACGTGCGAACACTGGGCAAACTATAAAAAGAGTAGTATGGAAAGACTTTGTGTACAGTATAATAATACCTTCCGCATAATGTTTGGCCTCCCTAGATACTGCAGCGCTTCCACTATGTTCACGGAGAGGCGAGTTTCCGGTTTTGCAGCCCTTATAAGATCCAGGGTGGCTGGAATGAGGGAAAGAATAAACAGGTCCAGGAATATCCTTATCATGGAGGCTGGGCTGAGGCGGGCCCGCCTCAGCCCAGCCTCCATCATCAATGTTTACTGGAGAAAGATATTGGCCCCTCACAATTTAAATGCCACAGCATCTTAAAGGCGTTATTTTGATGTATTTGCTTTTTATTATATTTTTATTTTACTTTTTTTTTTCAAATTTTTGTTTTATGTGTGATGTATCTTCACTTTACTATCTTATCATTATTTTTTTTTTAAACTTTTGTATACATTTTGTATATTTTTTATAACTATTGCATGTATATTTTGTATGGAATGTGTGGGACTGCACTAACCTTCCCACATACCGGAATAAATATTTATTTATTTATTTTTATAAACAATAATTATTAGCCTGAAACACTCATCCAAATTGAAAAAAACCTTTCCGAGCTAAGATAAATGTCGCCGACAGGACTCGAACCCGCACCCTTCTGATTGCCGGTCAGATGCTCTACCATTGAGCTACGTCGGCTTATCGCAAACCCATTATTGTTTATAAAAATAATTGTTACCCTTTGCGCGCTATGCACAAAAATCTTGTCTTAAGTTTTTAAGAACTTTAGTTTATCAATTAATATTTATTTATTTTTAATTGTTAAGTATATGAAAACATGAAACTTGAAAAAAATGAATACCCCTGATAATTGGAGAATATTTAGCTATGTGTAAATAATGATATCTAATATAAGCTAAAGTTTGGCTTCAAGTGTAGATAATCTACATATACAGGGTGTATCCAGCGATTTCTGAGCATATTTGGAGTAAAAAATGTACGTATCATTTTGCTGTCCGATGACATTTTTTTTCAAGTCTTTCGGGTATGTTCTGTTACATTCCGTATAATATGTCATCAACCTTCAATGGAAACAGAGGTAAAAATTATATATAATGTATCAGGATGTACCCGATGGTGACCAGATAATTCAACACACGTATGAATGATCATGGAACCGTATGATTGCTGAGCATATTTACGATACGATTGTTCCACCCCAGCCAGGAGGACTCCTATCCCGGTGCGACCTGTACACCAGGCGGCACAGATTTGTAACACGTGCTCTCTGAATGGGAAGGAGGTTGGAATTTAATCAACCGATATACATAGCAACCTAATAAGCCAATATTGGAATTAAAGATGGATAGGAATCAAGGAATTGGCTGAGAGTTGGTTATCGTTTTTCTTTTCCTGCTTCTTTTTGCTTCCAGTTTCTTCTTAATTCCAGCTATTCGCTTCTTGCTTCCCGCTCTCAGTTTTTTATATGTTTTGTTTTTGGTTGTTGCTTCCCGCTGCTTCTTGTTTCTCGTTTCCAGTTTCCCGTTGTGTTATGCTTCCTGATTACCGCTTTCAGCGTCACGTTTCCAGTTTCCCTTTGCTTCTTCCGACCCGTTTACCACTGCTTCATACTTTTCACTCCCGGTGTGTTTCTTGCTTCCTGTTTCCTGGTCCCCGCTTACTGTTTATTGCTTTTTGCATCACTCTGCTTCTCATTGGCTTAGAGCTTCCTCCGTCCCGCTGCTTTTTCCTTTCTATTAGAGCTTTCAGCTTCCCACTGCTTCTTGAATCCTGCTTTCTACTCCCACTGCTTCTTGTTTCCTGCTTCTTGCTTCCCGCTGTACCTACTCTATCGGGAGAAACATTTCAGACTACTAGGACACTAGGTAACTAGGACACTTCCCTGTTATGTGTCCAAAGTATTTCTTTTTCATTTTACTTTTGATTGATTTTATTTTAGTTAAAGGGATCTGGCAACTTCTTTTCCAAGTGTTCATTTACTTCTTCTTCCTTCTTGAGATAGTATATGTATCATTTAAGTATTTATTTATGGCTGGTAAGTGAGTTCTCTCCCAGATCTTAATCTTTATCCAGATTTAATATTTTCTGTGTCTCTTTCTAGTGATTCTCATGAACACAGAAATTTGCATGAGGCCGTTAAAAGATATGATTCCTGAGCATATTTGGAGTAAAAATTGTGGACGACATTTAGATCTCCGATGGATTTTAAAATTTTTTTATTTTTTATAAACTCAAACATAATTTTTTTTTATCATATATCGTCGTAAGTCACTCTACCGAGTAAACGCCGAACTCCCCGAACCACACTGTTTAATATCTACTGATTTTTTATATATTTTATAAAAAAAAAGTCACTAGAGACCAAAAAGCAAAAAGCCACTAACACTTTTACTCAAATAAATTTTACTCAGGAAACACTTGATAAAATTTTTCCGTTACTTCCAGATAAACCCTGTATAAAGAAAACACGAAATATACATTAAAAAATCAACAGTGATGAGAAATTTAGAATCATACAGATTTTGTGACCAAAAAAAATCCCCCGTTTCATTGTTTACATATCCACTTATATGTAAGTACGTGTTTGCTTTTCATGTAAGTATTTACATAGGTAATTAGTTTTGACTCGAACATTGAATATGCATTTGATTTTTGTTTGCAGGTGTGTTTTGAACATTGTACCTTTAACAATTAGTAATATTACCGAAATATAGGTTTATATACATTGGGGTGTTTCAAAATTGGTCATTTTTAAAATTAGGAAATTCCCATAGTCTCATAATGCGTCTTACAAAAAATAAGAACTGAATGTATATTTTTAAATTTTCCTTAGCTAGCTCAGACAACCTAAAAATTTAAAAAAATTCAAGCTATTTTGACATGGCTGAGTGGTTACGTTCCTCGGCTAGGAATTCGGAGGTCGCGGGGCCAAATCCCGGTGTGCGCAAGTAAATCTTATGTGATTAGTTTCTGTTATTATTTCACAATTTATTCATTAAAAATAATACATATGCGCATATTTGCGGCACGTTCCGGGGTGGTAGATACTTTCATTATCGCCCTGGTGACATTCAGAATCGAAACGTTGGTTGATATGGCTTTGGCCATGTTTGGTGACCAGATCTGAATAGCCAGATACTTCCCCATCCTCCTCTTTCATCTCCATCCATCCATATCCTTCACCTCTCTAATACCTTCAGCCTAACAACATACCCCAATTGGGGCTGCCATAGTCTCACTGGCTCCAGATGTATACATATATATCGACAGTTCCAACGAACAATGTCGGATGTGTAAATTGGTAACTTTGCATAAAAGCTGTAGTTGTTGCAATAACATGTTTTTTTCCTATGAAATACATAGGGGTTTATGCAAAATATTACAAACAACACCATATTTCTTTATCTCAAAAATAATAAAAACATAGATGTGAAACTCTAAATACATAGAAACGAAACTTTAAACAACTCTAATAAGAAGATTCCATTTGCATATCCGACATTGTTCGTTGGGGCCGTCGATATATACTGGTATTTAAGTTAAGAATGTCATTATTGATAAATAAAAAATGGACTAGAGTTCTTACGTAAGCCAAAAAATAAACATTTTGAAAAATAGAAATTCTTTCTTGAGCTGATAAACAAATTCATTAAGCTGTCTGGGGCCTAGGAGTCGGAAGGTATTATGTAAATTGACGACATCAGTTTTTTGTTAAAACTCAGTAAAGATCACATTTCTAGGTTTTATCTGTCTGGTGATAAAAATATCATGTAATAGACGATCAAATAATGTAAAGTGACAGATAGCAATTGAATTGAATTTGTCTGTGTATGTCACTATTGATAAGATTTTCCGTATAAATGTATAGATAATCTCCCAAATAATATTACATCATGATCAAAATGGTATTTTTAAATGATTTCAGCATTTCTGATATATATTATGACGAATCATAACTTCCTTTACACAAGTAAAACTTAATTAATCATCAATTACTAGACTCGAAAAATTTGCGTCATTTTGATAAAATTATGGTTATTAAAAAAAAATCTCAATTCTTGCTAAAATGGGGTAATTTTTCAGCAAAAACGGTGATATTTTGCAATAAAAGTGGTATTATGTTCACTTTTTTGAATTTGCAACAAAAGTGGTGCAGAGAGGAGTGTAAGAAGAATATATAACGCGAATGTGAATGGAAGAAGAAGCCGGGGAAGTTCGAGGAAGACATGGCACGATCAAGTGAATCAAATACTTGAGTCGGACCATTTCAGAAGTGAGAATAACACGAGAGTATGAGAGTATGAGACGATGTATGAATGTGAATGAAGTAAGAAGTGTGTGCCAAGATCGAGTTATTTGGCGGTCCGTCCTCTCTGCCTAATGGTTAGTTAGTCAGGGGTGCACTTAAATTTTTTTTTTTAATAATATACTTACTTTCCCTATATTTTAAATAAAAAAAAAATTACAGTAGACGGGGAATTCGACATGAAGTAAGCTGCGTTCAATTTAATAGCTATTCAAGCTTGTTAAAACCATATACGGTCTATGTGGTTGGGTTGTTACGATCTTGGCTACGAATCTGGAGGTTGCGGGTTAATATCCCAGCGTGAGCAAGTAAAATTTATTTGATTAAATTGTGTTACTTCACAAATTATTCATTTAAAATGATATGTAGTGTTAGCTGCACGGAGCGCCTCCGCCGGCCAAGCAGAGAACTACTCATCATTCGGGAAAAGCAGAGATTCTTCCAACATCCAATGGCTGGATTGGATTTGAATCAAAAGGATAAACATAACCTTACCGATCATTGTTGTTACAAGCGACCTAACTGAATATGTTGGATTCTAAACATTCGGCCTTTTATTTATCGCTAACAGTAGTATATTTGCGGTACCTTCCATAATGGTAGATATCGTCAGTATCGCCCTGGTGAAAGAAAACCGTTATTTTACTATATTTTTCTTATGGTTAATTTTTTTTAGTGCAGGTACAGCTTTTCTGCCTTTATGGACTGCACGCCAACAGTACAGGTATAGGTAATAGATAAAAGGGAGATTACTAGTATGAAACCGAGCATAAACGCCTCGTTAACATCGTTCACCCATTCTACTGCAAATCACGTCAGAGCACAGTGGTACCCTGCTTTTGTTTCTACCTACATACGAACGTGTAACTTTCATAATCTCCGCGGATTTGATAGTTTGTACAGTTTGGTCATAACTCAACAACAGTCAGTACACTTTCATGCCACATCTTCATTAGTATCTATTATCTATCGGTACGGGGATCCTGGTTTTCATGTAGAGTGGCATAATCCCCAGTAAGCTGCATCATACGATAAGCACTTATTTGTTGTTAGTCATTGAAAGATCAAGTATGAATACTCGTAGCGAATACTGACTTGCGAATATTATATATGATGGTTTTTTATCAATTTCGTATTTTTTTAGATTAACTCTTCACAGGAATCTCCGAGGAAAAGAATTTCGTTCAGGTGTAAGGGGTGGGTAGGAATCTAGGGGTCAGTGGGTCCAGGAGTGACAGACGTATGAATACATCTTTCCCACCGCAGTGAAAAGCGATGATAGGTCGATAAAGTCCAGCTGGAGAGCTCCATCAACCGGCCTCTCCCGATACTGCCCGCCACGCAGTCGATAGGCAGGCACATTCGCTGCCAAGACCTGGACAAACCTCACCCCATAAACCCGGATAACCCTACTACACCTACTGTAGTGTACCACTTGGGGTGACCTATGGCAGAGGTGTTGGTTATCCAATGAATGGTTCCCGGGGCGGCGGCACTCATACCATATCCGCCTCCCAAATCGAGAACAATGAAAAAAATTGACAGTCGCCTGAAAGTATTTTCTATAGGCACAAAGTAAACTTTTGAAAAATAACATTTCTGATATAAAAATAAGTATCAAAACATTTTAAAGCCAAAATTAGAATAAAATTCACTTCTACTCATTCCCCATTCAAAAAAAGTTTTATGTGCTTCCTTAGTTGCCACTGTACATGAAAAGTCACGGGATATTAAAAATAAAAATAATAAAAAAACGTGTTTTTTGTTTATTATAGAGCCAAAAATCGAACCTCAATCAACTGCTTGGAAGGCAACTATGCTGACCATTTATTACAACACCAGCTATTCTGAGAACGGTGGCATAAATTTATTATATTTATGTTCAGAATGAAAATAAAGATTATGTATTTTTTAATCGTATTTGAAATTATATTTTTTGATATTGATTAAAAATTTTGAATTAGAGTGTCACGTACAGTAACATACTCCGTACTCACATCACAGCCGAAATTATATTTATTAAATAAAACAAACTCTTTGTTTTAAACCATCAATTTTTTTTAAAAAACATATCATAACCAGTTTCGCTTATCTCAAGTTTCATCAGGATAAATCATGAAACTAAACAAAAATACATAGAGTGGGCATATATATATAAATACAGTTGGGATATACAAATGGAAGTAGACAAAGTATTAAACGAAACAGTGGAGCAATGGGACAGATATATGATTACTTGTAACAGAATGGCACAAAACATAATAAAGAAAGAGACGTAATGTCAAAGGAGGGATGATATGGACTGTATCACAAATTAAGTATATTATTAAGAATATTACTATCAATTTGAATGGCTTTCTTAATGGCGAAATCATATGGTTTAATAATAAAACTTAAAAGAAAAAAAATATATGTATTATTGATATTAGGAATGCTCCACAATGTTTTACCTTTTCTGCAATATTTTTTTTTATCACTAATTGTTAATAAAGTGGAGCGCAAAATTTAATTTTCTCTAAATAATATACAGAAAATATTGTTAGTGTTATTAATAATAAATTATCTTATTTATTATTTAAAAAAAAAACTGTTGAAGTTTTTTTTTTTTACTCTGGCACCACCCAGCCATTCAATTTGTCTTTGAAATTTATTCTGCACATTCAAAAATTTCACATTCGAATTTTGACAGTTCGTTTCAGTGGAAACAACCCAGAACTATATATCTCGATTACATAATTTTTTTATTTATTTATAATTTTGACCTCTGAATTAGATTTTGATTTAACATCTAGTAAATGGGTATTTTGATACGCACATTTCAGAAATTTATAAAAAATCGCCTTTCCATGAAATTATCTTACTTGCAAAGCGGTAAATAATAAAAAAAAGATTAAATATAAATGTGTCGTAGATTATGCTGTAGAATCATCTGTTTTCGGAAAGTACCACTAATTTCTTAAGACCGTTTGGTTAAAGTCAACAATATGCACTTGGACCATTGTGCTTTTTAAACCTATTTTAATTTTCCTATGAGCCATCTTGATGTTGTCGTTTAAAACGTTTTAAGCAATCGCTGCGCCCTCATTTTTGTCTACTTTTAAATGTCAGACTGTGAGTAGGTAAGTACCTATTTTTAAAAAAATATGTTTAAATGTAAGTACCTATAATAATTTTTTAATCGTTGAAGATAATCTTAATAACTATTATTAAAACGAAACATGAAACTGAAAAGATGCAGAAAAGAAAAAGATAACGGTAGCAACTTGGACTCGAACCCAGGACTTCATGGTTTATCCGGGATCTGCGCTTTTATCCAATGAGCTACTGCTACCAGTGACGCGTAGTCCATAAAGGCTGAAAAGCTGTGCCTTCTTTAAGAAAAACGAACCACAAAAATAAGAAAAAAAAATTAATTAAAAAACTGTGACAAACCTCTGATCAACATTCTTCATAAATTCACTCCTAGTACTTTTTGCATATAAAATGTTCATTTTGCAATTTGATATATATTGTTATTCCTCCACTAAAGGTTTTACTCTTTTCATAAAATGTCATTTTTGTAGTTTCAATGACTACCGCTAGGTTAAAGGATAACATTAAAAAAAATTCAGTGCCGCCATCTGTGGAAGAAAAAATGAATAAACAAATCTTTGAACGAAAAAAATTATTACCTCAATTATTATCTATATATTACAAACGTATTATTAAACTGTTTCTTTTTATATCGTTTTATCAAATCATTGTATTTTATGAATATGCTATACTACTACTCATTTATAAATATAAATATATATAAATGAGTATATTCAAATCGAAAAAAAGAAACTTGTTTATTTCATCAGTTTTCGAACAGCGTGCACATTTGATTTTCGGATTGAGAGTTTTCTGTTAACCTTCACATAGCCAAGGGGGGTGTCAAAATCTCCAAAATTATTTTCCTCCATGTATTATTTTAAATAGAGATCTTATAGTTATTTTTTGTACTCCTACAAAACCCATGAATACATAATTTACCATTCAAAAAATTAACTTAAGTACTAGATTAGTATTTTTTTTTTGTTTTTAATATAATATAAATCAAATTTTATATTGCAAGGATTTTTAGTTTCTATTATTGTGACAGCTCTTTCGGTGTTCAAAGCCATTTTAAAACTGCCTTGGTCTAATGCCCTTGAACGCCGAAACAGGTGTCACAATAATAAAAACTAAAAATACTTGCAGAACTTATTAAACATTATTAAATTTGATTCACATTAAATTTAAATAAAAAAAATAAATGAAGTTCTACGAATTAAACACAAAAAGAATTAATAATTAATTAACTAGATTAGTAGGTGTAATTCTTTGCCACAAATAATATTTGTTGCACACTGGAACCAATACTCGGACAGTGGTGGGTGATAAGCGCCATCTCACTCACTCGCATTATTACCAAAGCAGCGTGAGGGGTAAGGTACTCGGCTGCCGGACCGCTAGCAGGTAGTAAGTGTTCTTAGACTTGATATAGGCGGTAATTAAGTAGATCACCGACTACCACGTTAGTTGATGAATGTAGAGGTTTTTGATACAATTAACTACATATGCTAAGATTTTTTTAAATAGTAAAATTTATGAATACATGTAAAAAAGACATTATAATAATAAAATGCGTGGGGCAACTAAGTCACCCCTCATGGCAACATAAGTTTTGTTTTGCAACTTGGCATGCCGAAGGTTATATAATAGAATAGTCTACAGGCATAGAGTTAAAGTCTACGTAATAAAGATTTGATCTTGTCTCTGCTTATATGTATAGGAAAACATTAATCAATATTTTATCTAGTCAATTATCTACCCGTCGGAATGTACTGTTACTTTTTATTATCTGATATTGTTTATCATTTTTAATCAAAACAATCGGTGGACAATGCTCTCAGCATCGCCCTCGTCAGATACCACCTCGTCGGTTATTGTTCTAACAGAAGATTTAACTGACTTTCCAAATCTAACTTCTTGGATAGTCAGGTATCCATTTTATTTATGTGTATCCTTACTTTATAAATCATAAAAATCGGGTATTTTTTAAGAAAGCAAATTGATATAATAATATTTCCTTCCAAAGATACAATAATCTGATTTTTTAAATAGTGTGCTGTAAATAAGGAACTCCAGTGCAATTTTTTTTATCAATAATGACGTTCACACTTAAATAGCAGTATATTTTGTTTTTTTTTTCAAAAGTTAGTTTTCATGGTTAAAATAATTTTCAAAGTTTCAATTTTTCAAAGGCCGCCAAAACGCTCCAAATCTATGGCCCGTCGGTTTTGATCAGTTTTGAGGTTAGAATGTCAAATGTCAAAACGAGGATGAGCATTACCGTACATAATTGTATATTATATTCATGGTAAATCGTAACTAAACACAAGTAATAAAATTATGTACCTTTTTAGAAACTTTAACTCAAATAATACTAATCCAAAAATAGAATGCCCATGTGACGTCAGATGTTCCGAATGCAATGGTACCAACATAACACGTTGTTTTGATGAGCTGATTTTTTATTCATTTTTAAATGAAGATTTATAAATTCTCCATATAATTATTTATAATGAAAGTTAAATATTCAGAATCGGCATTTGCTGATATACATGAATATTATATTGAATAAAGTTATTATATTTTTCACTGGAGTTCCTTATTGGGAAAGTACAGTCTGACATTTAAAAGCAGATAAAAAATGAGGGCGCTGTGATCATTCAAAAGTTTTAAATGGAAACATGAATATGGGTCATGGGCACAATGGCCCAAGTGAATATTTTGTATTATTTAATTTAAGTAAGTCTAAAGTAATGGTGTTTGAAAGAGAGATTCCGAAAACATTGTGCAATATACGAGGTTTGTTCAAAATAAAAGGTCAATTTCGATTTTTTTTTCGAAAAGTATTTATTTATTCATCAATATCCATTTTCTCCCCTTCAAAGTAATCTCCCTCAGATATAATGCACTTATGCTAGCGCTTCTTCCAATCCTCGAAGCACTTCTGGAAAGCACTTTTCGGTATGGCCATCAGCTCGTTCTTCGATTCTGACTTTATCACATCAATTGTGGGAAAACGCTTTCCTTTCATTGATCTCTTCAGTTTCGGGAATAGGAAAAAGTCGCAGGGAGCCAAATCTGGTGAATACGGTGGTTGAGGCATGATTACGGTGTTGTTTTTGGCCAAATAATCACGAACAAGCATTGATATGTGAGCTGGTGCATTATCGTGATGCAAAATCCATGATTTGTTTTTCCACAATTCCGATCGTTTGAGCCGTATTGCTTCACGCAAACGTTGCATAACTTCCTTGTAGTATTCCGTAATAACCGTACGACCTGTTGGCAAGAACTCATGACGCACCACGCCATTGTAATCGAAGAAAACAGTGAGCAAAACCTTCACATTTGATCGAACTTGGCGTGCTTTTTTCGGTCTTGGCTCTTCTGGTCGCTTCCATTGGGATGATTGGGCCTTGGTTTCGACGTCATAACCATATACCCACGTTTCATCACCAGTTATGACCCTTTTGAGCAAATCTGGATCGTCGTTGACGTCATTCAACAACTCCTGAGCGATACTAATGCGACGTTGCTTTTGCTCAAAATTTAGCAATTTCGGAACAAACTTCGCTGCCACACGTTTCATGTCCAAAACATCCGAGAAAATTGCATGGCATGAGCCGATTGATATGCCAACATCCTCTGCAACTTCCCTAATAGTGATTCGACGATTTTCCAAAACCATTTTCTTCACTGTTTCGATGTTTTCTTCGTTTGTTGACGTGGTTGCAACTCCAGGACGCTCATCGTCATTAACATCTTCTCGGCCTTCTGTAAAGCGCTTGTACCACGTATAAACCCTTTTTTGAGACAAAGTAGACTCGCCGAATGCCACAGTCAACATTCCATTTTTAACGAAAAATTTAATACATATTCTTTGATCCATTTTTTTCAAAAGTAAAAAATCGAAGAACACACAAAAATGTGACTAACCTTTCCAGTTGTCAAAAACAGACCACTAATCCAAAATGGCTGATAACGCTAAGATATGATAAACATATGTGTACAAACATAATAAAAAAAATCGATAATCGAATGTACACAGCCCGCGAAAATTTAAAATTTACCTTTTCCTTTCAAAAAACCTCGTAGTTGTGAATGATGAATACTTGGAGCAGGTCGATGGGTTCGTATATTTGGGAAGTATGTTTACGAGAGATGGAAAGACTGATAGGGATATTGAAAGAAGGATGAATGCAGGAAACGCAAATGTGAATGGAAGAAGAAGCAGGGGACGCCCAAGAAAGACATAGCACGATCAAATGAATCAAATACTTGAGTCGAGCCATGTCAGAAGTCGGAATAATAGATAATATATGAGACGATGTATGAATGTGAATGAAGCAAGAAGTGTATGCCAAGATCGAGTTGTTTGGCGGTCCGTCCTCTCTGCCTACTCCTGCGGAGAAATGGCGTGATGGTTAGTTACTTAGATAAAATGATGCGACAAAGTGAATTTACAGCTGTTGAGGAAGAATATTTTTATTTTACACAAATGGTGTTCATAAATGTATATAGAATGATGGAATGAGGAAAATATGAAATAAATAAGTAATTTGGAGAAATTTTAAAAATTGTTAATAAAAAAATTAAAAAAATTGTTACCATGATAAAGGATAAGTAAGAGAACACTAAGTAAGAGTCCCATCGGGATACCAGTCACCAGGGACCAGGGTTCACTGATTTAGTTAGAATTTGGATTACATGCTCTAAGAATGAGAAGGAGAGAATTTAATTAGGCGGTATACGTGGCAACCTAGAGCCAATATGGGAATGTAGGACTAAAGTAATGGATTGAGCGTTGGTTTTAATTTCTTCCTTCCCGCTTCTTGTTTCAGTATCTAGCTTCCCACATTTGTGTTTCGGTTTTTCTTCTCGCCGCTTCTCGGTTCTTCTTCTTGCTTCTCGTTTCCAGTTTCCCGATGTTTCAGGCTATCCGCTTCCGTTTTCCTGCTTCTAACTTAAAATAATCAGATCAAAATTATACTAAAAAAGCAGCAAAATTTTACTTGAGTCGTATTTCTTCTGGAAGTGTTTGTTTACAATAAACTGTCAAATTCAAACGTGAAGCCTAACCTCAAATCTAAATGTACATTGCTATAATTGTTGAAAAAATCAGCATAAATCCACAAAAATATTATTTAAATACGTACGAAATTGATCAAATTTGTCAACGGACCATAATAACTTCCTAGTCATTTCAGTAGTGCGTTTGTAAACGTCTTCAAAGTTACACAGGAGTTTCCTAGCTTTAAATTCAGCTAAACGGTGCCGGAATACACAATAAATAACTTCCCTCCTTCTACTGTTTAATTAATAAATAACTAAAGTAAACAACAACGATCGGTTATGATAGTTTTTGAAAAACAACAATAAATATCAGATATTGGGGTTGCCATATAAATGACATCCTTTGTTCAGAATTTATTATTTGTCTACAATATTCTTCCAGGCTGTAACAATAATTAAGTACCTACCTACTTAGCCGATGACTTATCAGAATCAAAGCATTTCTTGAAAAAAGGTTTTATTAGTAATCAAAAGAGCAGGTATTTCTAATCTTTTCCTTTAGAAATCTCCCCCTCTCCCAACTTCCTTCAGCCTCACAATAAATTATCCCAACAGGATATTTTCACAAACTATGGATACCGTTAAAAGTGTGTGGAAGATTTAAAGCTTATATTTCTGATTCCGATCATAGCACTAAAAATATGGAATTTTAATAATTTCATTAATAATTAAATTAAAACGATTTAAAACTACATAATTCGAAACGGTTCGGGGTGGCAAAAACGTTACTATGATGTTGGACGACGTGACGTCAACAACGCGAAACGCCATATTCAAGAATAAAAACTAATACGCTTCCCACACGACTGGTTTGCCCGATGCTAAAAAAGCCATGGCGTTGAAAAGTTTTGATCATCCGGTCGTTCTTTCCTAAAGTTGGTAGGTTTGACTTCAGGAATGGACGACCGGATGGTCGAACCTTTCGACGCCATGGCTTTTTAGTATTTGGCCACCCGCTCGTGTGGAGGCCAATTAACTGCATAGATATACCACTCACGTGAACTGTGTAGCCACTCGTTATATTGTGTATTAGGGATGTTGGGTTTATACCGATATCTAAAAAATGACGATTACTCATACGTATTTGCATAAGTTAACATTTCTTCTTCTTTTTTTAAAGAGAAAGATGAACACTCCCCGGTTAAATATAACCTAACAATATTTGAATTTCTTCATCTACCATCATTATAAGCGGAAAAATGTTGCTTGTGCAATGATGGAGCTTATATAACAAATAATTAAATTCTTGACGCATGGGTGGAAACCTGGCGTATTTGACAATTCGGCTACTAAGCAGCCATATAAATTAGAAATGTATTTAGTTATAGAAAAAATATCAAAGCATAATTAAACGTAAATAACCATAGTAAATTTTAGTCAAGCACAAACGTACTGAGAAAAGTACACATTCCTGACGATATGCTATTAAACAAATCTAACATTATACTAGTTTGGGCGTTAGCCTTGAAAAGCATCGGTAATATTAACCTTTGTCATCGATTCCGACAAATGTAAAACTCGATTAGGTATAATGGATTACAGAAGGCCAAACTAAAATATGTTTACTAAAACGCTATTGAATTATTTTAGAGAATATTCATCTTGGAACTATTTTTATAGGAGTCAACTAAACTTAAATTAATTAATGAGAAATAATGAAGAAAATTGAAAACGAAACAAACCAATGAGGTACATGTGACCCATATGATACATTTTGGAACCAAGTTGGAGACCAATATTGCTTCAACAAGACGTCCAATGTTTTTGAAAGTCATAAATGTATTTCGAAAATGTAATCATTCAACAATTATTTTGGAACTACAAAATATCAGTGCTATGGTAATTCATACAAAGCTAGATATTCACTTAGAAATGTGTTCTTCTCATTAAAATATTTTCACGTCGCATTAGACAGTTAGTTAAAGAAACGATGCAAGACAAAATAATTATTTTTTTCACTAAAAAGATAAAATTTTTGATCAGTGAATTTGATTTGGTTTTTGTTCATCTATCATCTAATAAATGATTATTTCGACACATAAATTTAATGTCTAATAAATCGCCTTCACGTAAATATTCTACTTGTAAAGCGTTAAATAGTGAAAACAATTTGAACATAAAATTGTTTTTGAATATGATGAACAATCATCTCCCTTCGGAACCATCACTAATTTCTGAACACCATTTCGAAGTAAAAATATGAACTTGAACTATTGCGCTTTTTATTATGCAAATAACAATAATTTTCCTATGAGTCATCTTGGTGATTTGCCCTCATTTTTTTCAGTATTCAATGTAATACTATATTTTTTGTAATTTAGAAATATTTTATTATTTTGCTTTATTGTAAAAAGCGCGATTATCAGTTGGGTCGATTGAAGTGAACACCCCTAATACACAATAAGCGATCGACTTGAACTTCGTGAACATTGCTGGCGGAGAAGTGTCAGCTTGTTCTGTCGCAGCTTGTGAACATTTTGGAAATAAAATGGATGGCCAACTTTCATGCGGCGATTCCGTTAATTAGTCAAATCCATCTTTATTACACATCATTCCTGTATTAGGTAAATAGAAAAAGGTTTCCCGAAGATAACGAGATGCTAGATTTATGGTTTTATCAGTTCGAGTGTAGTTTACTCGGCGATGGCTCTCTTTGTACGGTGCGACAAACGGAGATCGGGGTCGTAGATTTCGCGAGGGAGTTCGGCGGAATGTTGTATTCAAATGTTTGAATTTTTACAGGCATCATCTATCAGTAACAGCTTTCTCAAAGGGAAACAAGAATGACGCACAGGCGGCGTGGTTATGATGATCGGCGGCGGTCTCAAGAGGGAGACGATTTCCGGGCGTCGCCGGGGCGCTTCGGAGACTCTTCCCGGGAAAGGGACGACCGGGGCCGCGAGGCTTATTACGAGGAAGACAATAGGAGGAAGCATTTTGGGAGGGACGACGGTCGGTCAGAGGGCAACTGGGAGGAGCAGCCGCACCAGAACCAGAGCCGGGGGCCGAGGGCGGACGATGACACTTGGGACATCGACCAGCAGCAGCCGCAAGATCAAATGGAGAACCGCAGAGACCGACGGAGAAGAGCGCAAGAGCAGATGCGCGATCGCAGGCAGCAACGCCACTCTCGCTCCTCCGAAGACGTAGACGACTACAGCAGCAGAGATCAAGACTTCAGAGATAACAGAGACGATTACAATAGCCGAGATGGCGGACGAGACGATTACCGGGATCACAGAGGAGACAGGGAGAGAGAATGGCGGGAGAGAGAAGGTGGTCCCGGGGGCCGAGATCGCAGCAGACGGAGGTGGAGGGAAGAGAGTCGCGAAGGCTCACCGCACTCTGATTCTTTCGGTGACCCCAACGGCCAACTCGGCGAGTGGAACTGCCGATGTGGAGCCCTCAACTTCAAACGCCGCTTCACCTGCTATCGCCAGTACTGCGGAGCTTCTCGTAACGAAGCTGTTTCAGTTAAGTTTCCCATTGAGAAGCCGATCCTTCCACATCCGTCGTATCCCCCTCAGCACCGCCCCCCGCATAAGAGGCCGCCAAATCTTCAACAACATAACGCCCCTATCCCCCCCAAACAGACGTACACCGTGGAAGATATTCCTCGACTTGCCGCCTATAGTGCTCAAATGTACGCTGCCAATGTGCAAGAACAAGCCACCTACCTCAAATATTACACCGACTATTACACTCAGCAGTTAATGCAACCTTCTGAATCTGACAAAGTCAACGCAGCGGCAGCCGTGGCTCAATCTGCTATTAACCAGCTGCAAGCTCGTACCGCCGTAGTTACACCGCCCAACGGAACCGACAATCGCATGTATCCGGTCCCCGACACCTCGACATATCTATATGACGAGACTTCCGGATACTATTACGACGCCATAACGGGTTTGTACTATGATCCCAACACCCAGTATTACTTCAACAACCAGATCAATCAGTACTTATATTGGGATATGGCCAAGTTTACGTATTTACTTGCGAGCTCTGCTCAGCAGAGTGTGGTGGCCCCTCCGCCCCCGGTGATATCAGCCCCGCAGGCTCCCGCCATCGCAGAATCGGCCCCGGTCGAAGAAAAGAAAAAAGGAGAAAAGACAGACAAAGTTAAAGTTGCAAAGAAAATCGCTAAAGACATGGAGAGGTGGGCCAAAACTTTGAATCAAAAGAAAGATATAGCCCGCGGTAACATGATGCCTGAAACTTCTAAGTCATCTCTTGCTTCGGTCTCGGCCGATATCGGGTTCTCTGTCTTGGAGCAAAGGGTTCCAGTTAACAGTGCTCCTCCGGTTGCTGCCCCTCCACCTCCTCCAACATTGGTGCCTTCATACGGAGCTGGAAGTGACAGTTCTGGCGATGAATCTGAAGGCATCATAGACTGGAACAAACTAGCCTGTTTGCTGTGCAAACGTCAGTTCCCTTCGAGAGAAGTCTTAGAAAAGCATCAAGTCATGTCGGACCTTCACCGTCAGAACTTGGAAGCTCTGAAAACTAGCAGAAGCAATAAAGACTTATCGTATCGGGATAGAGCTGCCGAACGTCGAATGAAATACGGAGAAGATGAACCCATCATCGTGAGGAACGTTCGTCCCGATCCGGTAATGTCAAGCGTGCCGCAAGCAATTGGCGAAGAGAACATCGGTAACAAGTTGTTGCAGAAGATGGGGTGGACTGCTGGGCAGGGTTTGGGGAAGGAGGGTCAGGGTAGGATCGGGCCTGTGGAGGCGCAAGGCGGGGGGCTGGGCAGGAAGAAGGGTATCTACACGGCAGGCCCGGGAGAGACATACAAGGAGTGTGTGAAGAAGCTCACCATGGCGAGGTATCAGGACCTGATTGGATCTGAACACACCTGAAGATGGTGAGATTATTATTTTGATTTCTCATTCTATTAAACCACACAATATGGCTTATTTTCAGATTGACAACCAGCGATTGACTCGCCGAGACCCTGTCTCGTTGGACTAATATTTACTTCCTTATCATCGATTTATCACATTTTGCTTTTTCCTTCCAAGGTTTTAGCAGGTCTGGTGCCGCTGCTTTTGCTGAACAATGGCTTTTCTATTTCCAATCCTCATTATATCATTTTTCGTATGCCAGATTAATTCAATTTTATTATCTCACAATAACCAAAAAATAAGAAGTCTAATTCCGATTTACCAAATTTAGACTTTGAACAATGTTGGAAACGGCTTGTATTATCAAAATATCTTAATTTTGACCACATATGTCTTAATTCTATTTCATTTTATGTAATAATATATCCAGCAATGTTAGGAAAACTACATAACTTTTAATTTCACCTCCAATTAAATAGCCATTCTTCCACCATATCTTAGTCAGCTCCAGTCCACTTATTCCTTGGTCTGCATTTGGGTCGCTTCCACTATCATTCTTTCCTTTTTTCTAGTCTTTCCGACCATGCAACGAATCTTGCAATGGCTTCATACTTAATTTGATTCTCCAATTAATTTTAGCTCTGCGTTATGAAAATATTTTGTAATAAAATAAATGTTCTTATTTGGCTTCTTCATCGTGGGCGAGTCACCACGTCTAACCATAAATTAGTTTTATTTTGGTTCTGTTGATAATGAATGATAAACCAGCGTGAAACATATTTTTCAAAGCGATATTAAAAATTAGTTTATCAATTTTTACTGCTGACCCAAAGATAGTGTGCTATTGTTTTATTAAAAAGTATATATATATTTTTTAATGGTTTTTGGACCTTTTCGTAATCAGAGATACGTAAAATGATATAATTTTCTACTCTTGTTATATGTTGAATATTGATTTATTATGTATTCTTATAGCAGTGTTATATGTCGTGTTTAGGAACTTCCGGTTAATCATGGCTACATAAAATGATATGATTTTCTATTCTTGTATGTATTATTTTCAGCATTTTATTAATTTTTTTTCTTTGAAAAGAAATATAAATATTCTTGGGTTACGAATAACCTGATAATATTTGAAAGACTCGTACAACATTGAACCCGCAATGCCTGGGTGGGAACCTGATTCATTTCTCCACCCAGCTACTAACCACCGAGCTATTTCAGCCGTGCCAAAACAAATGTAATTTATTTATTGCGCATTATAGCTTTGAGTGTTATATTACAGACCCCGTGCTTGTGTGCTAGAAGTTGAAGGACACGTTGAAACAATTAGAGTATTGATTGTGAATATACCCTGTGATTTAAGAGACTTGCATGTGATTTGACCGCAGAAGTGGACCTGCGATGCTCCGAGCCTGGTTGTGGATTGGATTTCTGGTTGGCTAGTCATTTGTGGCTTCAGAGCAGTCGTTGATAAGATTTTGTGGTTCCTGTTACAGATACCATGGCTTAGACATGAAATTCGAGCTGGCCAAATTTGGAGTGATAACCTCGCGCTCCAAACCCTTTTTGTATTGTATAAGTTTACCATTTAACTTTTTATTATTCGTTTCCATGAGATCTTCCACTGCGGGTGTTTGCGGTAATGCCAATGGCACCAGCTTTAAGTTTTTTTTACCTTTTAAATAAAAATTAAACGAATTTTATTCTCTTTTTACTGAATAAAGCATAATTTATATCTTGTTTGAGATAACATCGCTCTTTAATAAAAGGCTGAATCTTTGTTCAAATAGGTCTTTCAATACAGTTCCTGTTTCTTGGTTGATCTTGACATGAATAATCTTGAAGCATTTTACAAATCTGCTACTTTGTAGGTGATAATGAATACATAATTTATGAAAAAGCTGTATGTATTATAAATTTGTCATGTTGAAACATAATTACAAAAATTATATTTCTTGGGAGAACTTTTTAATGTTTTAACAATGGTCTCCGTAAAAAGATAAATAATTATTTATTCGGTTTGGCGAACATTTGCGCATACGTGTGTATGTTAAAATGAAAGAGGACACAAAATGACAATGATTTTAGCATCTTATAAAACTTCGATGTAAACTAACAGATTTGATTAATTCAATAGAGTGCTTTACGTAGATCTGTTCTATGATCTATAAATTTATGCTCTTAACGTATGAATCATAAATATGTACTTCTTATGAATTGAGAAAACAAGAACCAGTTTGTATATGGAACCTCTCTTCCCTGTAAAAAGATCATCATCCGTTTGCGAAATGTCGCTAATTCTTTCAAATGGTATTAATCTCAAAATATGCCAATCTCGTAATATAAGTCTCTATATATTTGCCTTTGTGTCCGGTGATTTTGGGTTAGATTCCCGTTGCAGTACAAAAATATTGATGTTTTTCACATAATATGGAAGCTGCTCGCCTGGGTACCTTACAAAAAAATGCATTATAGGTTTCGTAAGAAACATATATATATATATAAATGTAATATTTTGTACATATAACAAAACAAAAAATTGTTGATGATAACTACGGCATTTCGCATTATGAGGATTTTGATTATAAATTTGTACTCATTGCTTCCACCTTATCACAATAATAACTCTTCAGAACATAGATTCTACTTATGTAGAAATAATAATTTTGATAAGTTAAGTTTATTAAATAAGACTGTATCATAAATTCCTTACCTTTTATAGATTTATTGATCTTTTGGTATTGTTTCCTAGCGTAAATGTTGTAACATTATTGAGATTATGTTTGATGATCAAAGATTTTAAATACAAGGTGTTTGGAAACTTTTTGTAACCCGAATGCGGCCCACACGCAACCACACTTTCTGGACACCTTGTAACATTATATTAATTCATTATTTTATTTCACATTTTTTTCAGAATAATCTGTTTTGTCAAAAACATCCATAAAATAGTATAATGTAATTGTTTAGTTAGTTTGAAATTTCTATGCAAATATTTAGATTCTTGCAATAGTTACTTAGTTTCACAAATTTTGTAATTATAGTATAAAGGTTTATTCCACTTTTTACATATTTATGATAATTATAATTCAAAATAAAGGTTTTGTTTTCTAACATTATTTGATTATTCATATTTTTTGCTTGAAATAACTTAAATACGCTTCCTTGTGAATTAAAGAGTTCACTGTAAATTTGGATACATCATTTCATTTATACAAACTGGTTTCGCCATCATCATGCTTTAAAAAAAAAACAATAATTTCTTCATTAGAGTTCCAACTGCCTAGAGCCATTGGGACTATTCAGATTGGAGTATGTTGAAAGGCTGAAGGAAGTGGGGGATGAGTAGAGGATTGTTGGGAAATACCTGGCTATTCAGATCTGGTCGCTAAACCATTTCAAGCAATGTTTTTTATGAACTCTTTATAATAATCACAATACATATTTATTATATACATTAACTGAAGTTCCCGGGTTTATGCCCCCACCCCTACCACTACCACTACCCAGTAATTTGTTTCTTATTTTGAATGTCAAGTGTGCATCAAGAAGTACCAAAATTTTGCTTTTAAGGGGTGGAAGAGGGGATGGGGGGTGTTTTTCAAAATCTCATGTAGACAGTAACTTTCCTCTTGTTTTGAAGGTCAAGTGGACAAAAATCTCACCAATCTCTTTATAAAACTGGATACAAAACAAACAAACTCTGCATGCCCAGGACATTATTTTTTTATATAATAGATAATATTTATTATGAATTGGCTTATTGCCTGGTGTCTGAAATTGTCATGACAGTTATCTATACTTCGACAAAAGCGCATTTGTTCTGAAACCGGTTTCCAAGTTTCTATAAAAAAAATGAAGTACACAATATTACAGTGTTCCATTTAAATCACAAACTTGGAGATTTTCAAAATCATCAACATGTCTTCTACTTACTGAATTAGATTTTTTCCGATTAATTAATTCAAGCTAACAAACAATAAAAACACTTATTTATTAAATGTAGTCTTCCACATACATTCATTTAGGTTAATATTCAGAAAACTACACAAACAGCGGGATGTTTCATAGAAAATTCAAATGCAATATTGTCATCAATCAGTGCCATTTTGTTTTTTACGACATTTGAAAGGGCCTCGTTAAATGTCAATTCTTGATCCATTTCAGCTTTTTAACAAATTGTGATCACCGGGAAAGCACAACTGCCATGTTAAGAAGATAGCGTCATTTGGTTTCCTTTCTATGCTGTTCATATTCATCATATTGAATCTGTACAACACCGATTCTTACGTGGAATTGCACGGAGATTAGGCCGAGAAAGAGGCGATTACTCCTATGATGAAATTGAACAAACCGTAAACATTTCTTCATTAGAAAAGCTTAGGAAAGACTTTGATCTCATTTGTATTTTCAAAATAATTCATTGTATTATTGACTCACCTTCTTTGTTGTAACTCATCCAGTTCAACATTCCTTGCCGTAGACTCAGAAACAATTAATTTATTTTCCTCTCACACTCTTCTAATTATGGGTACCATTCTCCACTGTCCAGAATTTCGAGACTTGTTAACTCAAGCCAGGGCCTTGAAATTTTTGGCACCAGTCTAAATGATTTTTTTCAGGCTTTACGAAATTAAACCTCGAAGATTATCATTCAGAATGTCTAAAATCATGGACTCTACCAAAATCTTGTTCAGGCTTTGACTTGAATGTTCTCTCAAATGTATATTTTTATCATTGCTCCATTCTTGTATTATGTATGAGTATGTGCTGTTCTTTTTCTGTAGCTCTTGTTTATTTCATTTCGTGTTATGTATTTTGTGTAATTGCATAATGGTCCGTCAATATAAAAAGTAAACTAAAAGACAATTTGATGAAAAACTAAAATGGACATAGAATTGGCGTTTAATGGAGACTTTTCAAATGTAAAAAGAACAAAATGGCACTGATTGACCATTTGATGGCAATGTTACATTTGAATTTCGTAAAACCCCCCACCTAAGAAATGGCAAATATGTATTGGCGTATTTTTTGTTACGACTTATACAGATGCAAAATGCAATTGAAAATCAAACTGATTGTTTTTGTGTGTCTGTATCGACACTCTCACAATCGCATTGTGCGTGCTCCTCTTAATCCAACGTAATTAAAGCGTATGTGGGGATCAGCCAAATGGGGCAATAAGGCAAGAAGAGGAACCCTGTTGGGTTAGGTTAAGGCGGGCACGCGCAGTGCGATTGTGTTATGCAGTTTTATTTTTGATTTTCTTTTGCATCTGTATAACACATTGATTAGATGAACCGATGCGACCTATATCGATTCTAAAGAAACCTGATGTTGCCAATTTACATACGACCAGTGAGATTTATATTCTTTTTGAGAAAGAATTTCAATTTTAGAAGATGTTTTGATTTTAGCCGAAGTAAGCTAAAATTGAACTTACATCGAGCGCGCAGGCGAGTCCTCGACACACTTCTATCGGTTTATCTCTTTAGTGGTAAAACAGTTCTGGGGCCCTAGCACGGTAGTCAACATAAACACGATAAAATTATTTTATCAACAATATTGGCGATTAGCCATAATTCGTTAAAAAAAACTTTCATGAGTTGCTTTTTGCTTAACGGTGACAGATTTGAATTTGAACAGAGTTTCAATAGTTATTCGTGATATCACGGGTATTGACAAAAAACAATCAACAAATGCCAAAATTAATTAATAAAATCGGTTTTAAAATATGTACATGTATTTTTGTAGTTTCAATAGGCTTACCACAGATCAAATAATATATAGAGATGCCTTAGCATGCGAGGGGAAGAAACCAAAATTAGGGGAGGCTAGCCTGGGCATGTCAGTGTTGTTTGATTTGCGAAAAAATGTATCCCGACAGTCTGCAGGCAACTCGTATTCCACTGCAATGTATTAGTATTTATTTTTTGAAAAGCAAATCCCTAATGATACACTCGTCCTTTTTACAATTGCGGAATTTATGGCAAATCTACTCTTTTCCCGTAGCTGTGGTAACAGATTCCAAACTAATCCAAACCACCAATTTAAGTTAAACAGTAAATAAGAAAAAGGTTCGGCTTGTTTACAAAAACCGAATATTTTGTTGGGGTATTTAGTTTGACTCTTTTACAAATGTTTTAAATTTGTTTACCGCACTCAAAATCACATGAAAGAAACGTGGGCGGCAGTGAATTAGTGTCACTAAAACTGTTCATATATTATATAATTGAATAAGTTTAAAATACAGTAAAAAACACTTTTCTGCGAAATGTAATGCGATAGTTTTGATTATCCTCTTTCATTTTTACAACGTTTCGTTGCGCAGGAAACCATAATTATTGTAATATTTAATCATTGAAGAAGATAATATTAACACATCCCAAATGAAACACGAATCCGAAAAAACAACAAAAATAAGAAGGTATCAGTCGCATCTGGGGTTCGAACCCAGGACCTCTGTCAAAGACTCATAATTATTGTTTTATTTCTCAAAATTTTTGAATATCCCTCGCTGCCAGTCAATATACACGAATGATGATGTAGTGTATTCAAATTTAGAATGTCACATGGTTTGCCACCAGCCATCAAAATGGTAGGCAAATTTAGCTATATGGCAAGTCTATCAATTCTGACGTCTACGCTATGGGGTGTTTTATTTTTGTTGGTCGCGCTTGGGACACCAATGAACAACGTTGACTGCTAAGTTTATCCTACCGATATCACTTTGTCACCGATGTGACCGTGCTAGGTCCCCTGTACCAATTTTTTAAATCTAATGTTTATTCCATGGTAATTTATCCACCGCACGTTACATTTTAATATCACGGTAAGTAGTTAGCTAGATATCAGAAGCTTTAACAATTTTATAGCAAGTTTATTTAGGTTAGTCAATCGAAAACATAGCTCAATCATGCCTGAAGCAATACCACAAACATATTTACCGAAAGGAGTGTATTGTGAGTTTTTTAGTATGGAAATATTAACGAAATGTGTATACTTACATAATATCTTTCACAACTTCTTCCCTCATATTTTGCCAAGTTAAGACCTCATGAAGTTCCTTTTTTGTAATTTGTGTTATATTTTATGAATTTGACAGTGGAAAATAAATGTATCGAAATCTATGAATAATAAAAAAAACGATTATATCCCTTATAAACTTGTTTTATTCTTTTTTTTTTGATGACAGACCAACATTCCCGTATTAAAAAAAGGGGGAGGCAGGGAGAATAGACCGCCACACAACTCTGTTTTGGTAAACCACACTCCTTCCTTTATTCACATTTGAGCATCGTCTCATGTATTTTTCTGATATTCAGATTCTTGACATGACCCAATTAAAGTACTTGATTCACTTGGTCGTCCCATGTCTTCCTCCAGTCTCCCTGACTTCTTCTACCGTTCGCTTTCACATCATATGTTATAATAATAATAAGTATTTGTTCCGGTATGTGGGGAGGTTAGTGCAGTCCCACACATTATAATATATACACATGAAACACAAAAAGTAAGTAAAATTATATGAAAATAAAGCCTTTAGGGAGCTGTGGCATTTATATTGTGAAGGGCTAATGTCTTTCTCCAATGTGCGTCGATGCTGGAGGCTGAACTGAGGCGGGCTTCCATGATAAGGATATTTCTGGAGGTATTTATCCTTTCTCTCATTCCTGCTACCCTGGATCTTATAAGAGCTGCGAAACCGGGAACTCACCCCTCTGTGAACATAATGGAAACTGCTGCAGTTTCAGGGGAGATCAAACATTATGCGGAAGGAGTTTTTGTATTGGACATGGAGTCTTTCCATACTGCTCTCTTTGTAGCTTGGGCAAAGTTTGCACGCATATAATGTTGCACAGAAGGTAAGGAAGAGCATCCTTTTCACAGCGGTACTACAAAGGCGAAATCTTATTCTGAGATCTCGTCTTACCTATCAATGTCATCTTCATCCATCAGATTACTGGTGATTATGTGTCCAAGGTAATTGGTTCCTTCAATCACCTTCAGGATCACACCGTTTAGTGAAGCTGGCTGGAGGAACACTTTTTGGTCCCTGATCATATCTTATGACCGACAGAGATGTTTTATTATGGGTTTATAGAACATGTTTGTTTCTTCAGCAAACTCTTCGCAGATCTTCAGGAGAATGTGTAGTTCCCTTATAGATAGTGCCATCAGTACCATGTCGTTCGCATAACTGAGGTTGTTCAGATACTGTCCTTGTCGAGGGGTAAGGCTCTCGACTACGAATCTGAAGGTCGCGGGTTCAAATCCCGGCGTGCGTAAGTAATTTTTATTTAATTATTTTGTGTTGTTCACAATTAATTCATTTAAAAATAATATTTAGTATATTTGCGCACGTTCCAGAGTGGAAGATACTCTCAGTATCGCCCTGGTGAAAGACCACCATTCAGAATTGAAACGTTGCTTGAAATGGCTTTTAGTCGTGTTTGGTGACGAGATCTGAATAGCCAGGTATTTCCCCACATTCCTCTTCCCCTTCTCCTTCCCCTCCCCAATACCTTCAGCCTCACAACATTCCCCAATTGGGAATGCCATAGTCTCACTGGCTCCAGACGGTTGGGAGCAGTTGGGACTCTTGTGCGGTGTTCATGAAAAAAAAAAAAAATGTGGCGACCTACCCCTGCATTGTTTAGATTTTTGGTAAGTTCGTCCATGTAAAGGTTAAACGATATCGGGACATGCATCCAGCTTGTCTGACGCCGCTCTTTAGGAGGAAATATTCGGAAAGACCATCTCCCTTCCTTACTAGGTTTTCCTATTATCTGTGCCACAAGTCGAGGATATATACCATCTCCAATGATATGCCCCTTTCCCTGAGTTTAGCCCGTGGCAAAGGGTGAGAAACCCTGTCAAAGCCTTGCTCAGGTCTAGGAAACATGCATATGAGATGGTCTTTTTATTTCTGTAATTTCGTAGTGTTCTTTTTACAGTAAATATGGCATCATCGGTAGAGGGCTGCTTTTTGAAACCCATTTGGTTGTCATTAGTTTCCATGCTGAGTCTGACCCGATCTGATAGTAATAGGCCCTCCACACGACTGGTTTGTCCAATACTAAAAAAATCCATGGCGTCGAAAGGTTCAAACACCCGGTCGTCCTTTTCTAAAGTCAAACCTATCAACGGATGGTCAAATTTTTTACACTGTGGCTTTTTTAGTATCGGACGAACCAGTTGTGTGGAAGGCTTATTCCCGTTCGATACGTTATTCTCCTGGCACTCCTGTCTTTGTTCATCCGCTCCACATGTCCAATTCATCTAAGCATCCCTTTCTCTATCTTGTTCACTACACATTTTTCAGCCTTGTTTTTTTTTTGAATCTACATTTGTAACACCGCACATACGCCTCAGGGATCTCATTTCTGCAGCAATTAGTCTACTTTTATCCGCATCCGGTTGGTATCAGCATTCCATTATTATTGGACAAGTTAATAAAGAATAACCTGAATAAAATTCCCACAAATACCTTAAAAATATATAATACGCCCCAGCTTCTGACGTTTTTCATACATTGAGATGGCAACTTGCTACACTAGCGCCTCTAGCGGCCCGCGTTGTAAGAATTGTTATTTTTTTCATACATTTTAATAGATTTTCTGTGAAATATATTCAAAATAAATTATTTCGATCGAACATTCATAAAATAAATATTAGGTAACCTACACATCCTTCCCCCAGATATAAAACTATAGCAATGGATAATGAGTACAAGTCAAGAATTAAAATCTTGCTGAAAGAGATTAATGAAATAACCTTAAAAACAGCACTACAAACGACATAGAAGACGCACCGAATTAGATGACATCCAATTAAACAGCTAGTCCACCTCAGCACGGGACCCCCTAGTGAGGAGGACTAAGAAAAATACAAAATAGTTTACAAAATATAATAATTAGTATACCATTCTGTATTTTAAATGACTACTGCTTTTTTGCCCACAAATGAAAAAAAAACATTAGGGGCTATTTGGTTTGTACTAACATTTATAACACTCGTCGCTCAAGCTCGGTCTATAGGTGGTTTAGAATGGGAATAAAGTACTTATTTAATAAATTGGGACAAATTTTCTTTGATTTCTTATTTTCAGACCTCACTTTTTGGCTTAATTTACGATAATTCTTATAATTATATTCTTTATTTATATATCGTCGCAGGAAAGCAATACTGCTGTAACCACCACTACCCACGAAAATGCTTTGTATACACCATTCTGCAGTTTTTTTTTTCTGCGTTGATCTATCTGGGTGCCGTGACTCTACAATGAAAAATAAGACCTGTACGAAGTTGTAAAAACTCTTCGTTTTGTCAATATTATTTTTTTAATTGATATAATAAACCTCAAAGTCCTGCATTTTTTTTACCTGACCTTAGCTGTTATATATGATATGCTTTAATAATAATAATAATAATAATGCCTTTATTTCAGCAGAACAAAGTGGTGAGTGCAATACTCTGTCTGCCATGAATACATTTAAAAATAATGAAAAATTACATGATGTAGAAGTAGAATATACAAAAATAAAATAAAATAAAAATAACATATTTAGCACTTATGCTACAGTGGCCTGAGGGAAATTCTCTATCTACTATGTAGGGGCGCGCTCTGCCACTGGGCGACGGCCTGGACAAGAGTGTTTTCCGATCTCCGGTAGCGCTGACTCATCCCGGCTATTCAGCGAACCCATGCACCCTTCCCTCTGCGAACATCTGCGAGGCGCTGCATCGCCAAGGGAGGCTGAACAGCGTCCTGTAAGTGTGGTTATATTTTACTCGGAGTGTGTCCATGACGTCTTGTGTATATCTTGTCCATAGTTCGCTAGTGTAAAAGCTCATGCAGTATGTCTGGAATAGTTGCTTCTTTACCGGAGGACTGCACCTGTTAAATCTCCTGGCGAGCATGTTGGTACGTACGCTCGGTGCTCTTCTTTGGCGTTCTATGTCATTTTTATCGTTTAGGTCGTGCCCCAATATTTGGTTTCGCTGCAGATTTCAAGATAGAAATACATATTTAAATGTCCTCATTAAAGCATACACTTATAAATAAAAGCGGATGGTTAGAATTGTGATATGCTAAGGCTAAAGAAGTGTAAACATAATAAATTGAAGAAAATTTTTCACAATTTATTAAAGAAACATTTTATTCCCCTACTAAACCACCTATAGACCGAGCGCGAGTGGTGAGCGGCGAGGCTTATAACTGTTAGTACAAGCCTAATAGCCTCTTTGATATTTTTTCATGTATGACTAAAAAAGAAGTAAAGTCTTGTGGGTTACCTAATATTTATTTTCGATTTCCATAATTTATTAAGAATATATTTCACAGAAAAGCTATTTAAATTTATGAAAAAAAAAACAATTCATACAAGCCAGCTCGCTAGAGGGTGCCACTGTAGCATGTTACTATCAATTATTTGTTTTTTTGGTATTTGGGTCCCACTTCTCATCATAAAAAGCTGATATTGTCGTTTGCGCAATGATGGAGGACTTGACTTGGAGAGGATTGAACCTGCAACGCCTGGATGCCAACCTGAAGCTTTAGACCTCTGCTACAAACCGGTATAGCAGGATTCTCAGGAAGAACTTGAAAGCTTGAAGCAATGTTACCATTGTAATTTTAAGACATATTATCATGACAGCTCAGTGGCGAGAGCAGACACCGGATAGCAGAAAGTCCTGAGTTCAAATCCCGGTGCTAATAATTTTTTTTTAATACATAGGTACATAAACATTTCTTCATTAGAAAAGCATCAGAAAGATTTTGATCTCATTTGCATTTTAAAATTATTAATTGTATTATTGACTCACCTTCTTTGTTGCAAATCATTCAGTTCAACATCCCTTGAAATTTTTGGTACCAGTCTAAATGATTTTTGACAGGCTTTATGAAAATAAATGTTGAAGAATAACATTTTTCAATATGTCTAATATCATGGACCATACCAAAACCTTATTTAGGCTATGACTTGAATGTTCTCTGAAATGCAAATTTTTGTCACTGCTTCATTCATGTATTATTTATGTGCTGTTCTTTTTCTGCAGCTCTTGTTTATCTCATTTTGTGTATTTTGTGTAATTGGACAGTGGTCTGTTAATATATAAATAAATAAGCAGAAGTTTTAAATAGGTAAATACAATAAATTGCAAATTATTGACTTTATTTTGAATACATACTGCAAATAATACTGTCGTTTTTAAAGTCTACAAAATTTTATAGTAGCACACAAATAGCTATTATTTAGTAAATCACCACAAAAAAATAATAAAATTTACCACAAAATCATTTGGTAAATTTGTACATAACAATTTGATGGCTAAATTTATAGCTTTAAAAGCCAAAAACACATAATATTTTTCAATTTGATAGTTCAATACATGGTTTGTAAAAATGTAATTCTACACAATAGTTCCAATTGACTGTAGCAAGAGGGACTATGACAACCTCGAGTTTGGAGAATATTGAGAGGTGGAAGGAAGTAGAGGAGAGGAAGGAGATAGGAAACATAGCTAAAGACACTTTAAGCAACATTGCGAATGGTTGTCTTTAATTATTATAAAAGCGGTCAAGTATCGAAGCATCGGTTTCTACGAATATTGCTAAACTTATCGCGATTACTTTACAAGAGTTGTTGTAATGTTGCTATACCCGCCATCTGTTAGGTTAATAAAATTGATTTATTAACCTTTACGTACCTAAAGGTAAAAGAATTAACGTATGATCCGAAGGGGGGTCATTAGGGTCCCCCATAAAATCGAGAAGCGACCGGGACTCTTAATATTCCTTTCGCCCTTTCCAGTAATACTCAGATATTAGTTACTACCGTTTTAACCGGACATTGCCCATCTTCGTCATTAAATAATGCACAATGGTAAAAGAGAGTATGAAAGCGAGCGTGCCATTTCTAGTAAAATACATGTTTTACGACCGCACTTGCGGCTTGTTTGCGGTGAGGATTTTGTTTTTAAAGTCGTGGGGATACAAACGGGGAAGCCGCCCATAATGGGGGAAGGAAGAGTAATGTTCTCAGAAATTGATAGATATTGTTTAATATTTTAAAAAATATTAACGGGAAAATTATTTTTTAAATGCAGATTGAATACTGAGTAGTTTTTCTAGGATTATATAAATTATAGAGTACGTGATGTGAAAAAACAACATAAATATCGCACAAAACTCTCATTTGGGGTGAGTGTAATTACCCCCCTTTGGAACGGGGGTGTTGATATCATATTATATAAACTAACAAATAAATTTAATATCACCCTTTAAAGTTTTTATTATGAGATGGTGTTTCATATACATATGTATTGCATTGTTATAGCATAATATTACAAGTATACCCTGTCATGGGAAGATCTTAAAATCAGCAATTTTTAATACTTAAGCTGCTTTCACGTCTCGTCTAAAAATAAAAGCTCTGAGAAATATTTCCATACAATTTCACTAAGTAATGACATCTCCTTCATTTAGAGAACAGTAATAAATAGTCCTATTGTCGCCATTTATTTTTTAATTGAAATATTACTTCAACAGCAAGCTGTCAGATTACCATAGACGTAGGTTGTATCCATAAATAATAGAAACAAAGGGAAATATGGTATGGAAGCGTGCCGATCGTCGCTGAGCTACGACCAAACTGCAGAAACTATCAAAGTGGCGGAGCCAATGAAAGCTATGTGTTTGGTGTGTAGATAGAAACAAAGAAGTGGCGCCGCTGTGTAGATGCGATTTGCTGTAGTATGGGTGAACAGTGTTGGTGACACACGTTGTGCGCACGGTTTCATACTAATTATGGTTTATGGTCCATTTCCTTTATTTCTATTATCTGTGGATGTATTGTAGAGTAGAGAAATTACAATAAGTGAGAAGCTTGACTATTTGAGATGAGATTAACATCGAACCCCTGCTACTTTTTATAGAAAAGTCACATATACAACCGATGTATAAAATACTGGCGGCAATTCCAAAGGGAAGACGTCCAGTCGGCCGCCTCCGACAGAGTTGGGGAAAGCAACTTCAGAAAAGAGGCTGGGGGGTGCCTTGTCGAAGCGAATTGGACAAGTGGAAGATGATGAGATGAGATGCACGTCAGAAAATACAATAGCTACGACAATGCAAAAAAAAATTGTAAAAACCACACAAATGCCAGTTTATTTTTTGCTTTTATTTTGGATGCAGCTAACTAAAAGATTTTTCTGCCATGTTAACTTATTTTATAAAAAAAAAAAATTCCTGGGACATTAAGGTTATTTGGCTTTGTATTAACCACCGAATAGATAATCCCCAGAAATGTGATCTATACCGTTTATATAAGACCATTCAACTCGTAGGCCAATGAAATTTTATTGTTCATCTGCTAATGAATGAATTTCGATAATTGAAAATGTTTTATCGATAACTGTTTCAACAGAAGTAGAGAAAAATAATTGAGCTTACTTCGAGCACAAGGACATGCCCACAACACATTTCGATCAGTTTATCTCTTCAGTGGGTATTATGTGACTCGAAGAACATCAGTAGTAAAAAAAAAAAAAGATTGTTTATAATATTATTTAAAATTCATCAATTGAACCTACACTAAAATCAGGGGTTTAATATTATTTATTGGAATGTATATTTGTGACAACGACAACATTTAACACACAATATTCTTGTGACATTTACGAAAAAATTATTACAAAAGCACATTGTGTAAAATTTCTGTAAGAATATTACCAGTGACAAAAATTACGATGATAGCAACACTGCAGACTATGTTAGGCACTATTAAAAGACTAAATCTGAATAGCCAGGCAATACTCAAACTTTAACGATCCTTTCATAGCAGTGGTAGATAGATGGCTATGGGGAGTGGAAATGTTGTGTCATGTAACATAAGAAAAATGCATTTGCAATTGTCTCCAATAAAGGCAATGATTTTTTTAATTTGAATGCTGTAAGAGTCGAAACTGCTATCCATTCTCTGTAGCCAGTGGAACTATTGCATCCCCAATTGCGGCATGTTGTGAGGCTGAAGGAAGTGGTGGAGCGAAAGAGATAGGTAGAGAAAGGTTGGGAAGTACTCAGCTATTCAGACCTGGCCACCAAACACGGCTAAAGCCATTTCAAGCAATGTTTAGATTTTCATAGAACGTGCCGTAAAGATACAAAGGTTATTGAAAATGATGGATTCAATATACTGAATTATATGTTATATGTGAATGACTAATTGAAAGAGGAGGTCTGAAAGTTTCAAATCCAACTGCTAAATCACTCATAGTTGTGCAAACGACTGCTAGAGTGTTCGCACCACCAAGCAGCCATTTCGCATCAGTTGTAAGTAAAATGGCTACTATGCAGGACAAGGTTTTCTGTGTTCGTGAGTTCTGTAAAACTGAGTCGGCAACTGTAGTGCAGTGTACCTTTCGATTGTATTTTAACATTGAACCTCCAACTAGGAAGAGCATTTGTTGTTGGTATCATCAATTTGAGTAAACTGAATGTTTCTGTAAAGGAAAAAGCCCGGGCCGACCCCGTGTATCAGAGGAGGGACCGCGTGTATCAGAGGAGAACGTGCAAAATTGAGTCCCATCATTTTGAATAATTCTGTACATACTACATATTTTTGAATATTAATTATAAGAAAAAATAGTTTGATCAAATTTACTTGCACACACCGGGATTCAAACCCGCGCCCTCTGGATTATGGAGGTTACCGAAGATATTTTGCCATCTGCGCAAATAAGTTTAGGAAAAATTATTAAGAATAATAAAATTACCACAAGGAGGGTATCTGAAGAAACATCATCTTTGTGTTTTCAGAGATGGCAAATATATATCATTGTTCTAGTACATAAATGAAAGTGAGAAATCATATATATGAAGAAAAAAAAAAAGAATCCCATAATATCAGCTTCTTTTTAAATTACATGGTTTTTGACAATCCCGGAGAAGAAATATGTCATTGTTGTGTCTCTGATAATATTTTAAAAGAAATTTGCCACATTTTGTAACTTTGAAATAAACACTTACAAATATTGTTTTCAGTACCTTGGAGGTTATAAGTCTTGTGTGTATATGACTTAGAAATACAATAATCAGTATAAATACATCACATTTACATAAGCATTTGGTCTATTTCAGACTGTATGTTATCTCGGGCGATTTCTTCGAATCGGATGCGGAAGGTGTCCGTAGCAAATATCTTCGGAATCAGCAGCAGAGTTTGGAGTATCTGTAAAAGAGACGGAATGTTTTACTATTATTTTTTTTTCAGTTTTATCTTGCCAATGATATTTTTTAAGGAATTGTTTTGGAAAATTTCTCCGCTAAACGCTAATTATCTACCTGTTTTGGGTTTTGATTGAATCACGATCGGTTAACAAACTTAACGGCCATTCAGTTACGCTTGTCAAGCGATTACAATTTGATTAAAAGCTAAAATGGGCAGAGAATTCGCGTTTAACGGGGACTGTTCAAATATCAAAAAGGCACAAATTGTCGATTTATTAGAACATGTTCAATTCTAATTGCGATAAACGAGCGAGTTCGGCGGTCACGTGTTCTAGTTACCCGTTTTCACCATCACAGCGGAGGTGCTTTAGCATGTCTTCACTACCAACCACCACACGTCGCTGCTGTCGCTTCGTCTGACATCGACATCAACAGCTGACATTTTGGTTTGTTTTGATTATTGTTTACAATGTGTTTTTTCTGTTTTTGAATTTGTTTTTCTCTCTTGGACTAATCCAGTCGCGAACCCATAACATTTTTTTGCAAGGCCTTTTTACGGGATTAAAAATGGAAAAATAATATTGATAAATCTTGAATTTGAGATATGATATCGATGAAGATGACATAAATTGTACTGGTCTTATTAGCTAAATTGGTTAAGCGGTTGCCCCGGATAGGCCGAGGTCCTGGGTTCGAGTCTCAGATGCGACTAAAATCTTTTTAATTTCTGTCGTTTTTTCCGTTTTCATGTTTCATTTAGGGTATGTTAATATTATTTTCAACAATGATTAAATATTAAAATGAGGTTTTTAAATCTCAATAAAAATAATTAATAATTAAAAATTAAAAATGAATTGGTTTCCGAAAACATTTATCGAAAATAAAGCGCGTTATTTCATGGTTAAAAGATCGCAAAACGTTTTCGTTGACCTTTTGTTGGTCTACATAGTGCAAATTTTGTCTCCCAGCAAGTTTGCATCAACAGAGTGGCTAACTTTATCGAGATCATTTTTCAAACACAAAATTAAGACAGAGATATTTTAGATAGGGACTATCACAGACTTAATTATTGACAATTTAATCAGCTATTTGAATACTTAAAAAAATATGTACATCATAGATCGTTTCGGGAGAGCGTTTTCAAAAAAACTAACAATGGATAAATTGTAAAATTTCTCCTAGCTGTTGTTGCATGGCGATGGCGATGTATGGGTTCGTGACATAATAATAATAATAAGAGGTAATTTCTATAGCGCAGTTTTGTGAAGGTTCACCTCAAGTGCGCTTTCATGTGAATGTATTCAAGTTACAACAGAAGTTTTACACTCAACAATGGCTTTGCGTATGGTGCGGTACATGCAGTTGGGTTCTTATGTTTAAACTTCAAATTTGTGTCTTTCTGGCTTCTTACGACGTGACCAAATTACATCAAGTGAATTGGGATTAAATTTGCGCTCTATGTTATTTTAGAGCTCTCCTACAAACCTTTCAAAATGCAGATTTGATACCTTACGTTGGGTCCGTCGATATGCATTATTTTCAAAGACAGCGGTTTAAAACAAAATCATTTTGTTCGGATGGGACCCTTCTTTCCGTCCGCATAGAGTGTGTTAACTACCAATTCAATCAACAATCCTCACCTTAAGTCTGAGACTCCTGTAAAGGTGCACTGGCTGCTGGGCATACTCCATCTCCACATCAGCGATGTACTGGATGTACTCGTCAGCCGGCAGCCCCAGGGGCGCCAGTTCCAGGTCCTGAAAGTAGGCACTGGCTCCCTCTCCGGCGCCCCCGCCACCACCCTCGCGTCCCGCTCCCAGGAGCCCTACCACCGAGGATATTAGGCCCTCCTGGAAATGACATATTAAACATTTTGGTAAGTTCGTTATATTTAGAATTGAAATGTTGCTTGAAATGGCTTCAGCCGTGTTTGGTGACCAGATATGAATAGCCAGGTACTTTCCAACCTTTCTCTTTCTATTTATTTCGTTTCACCACTTCCTTCAGCCTCAGAATATACCACAATTGGGAATGCTCTAGTTCCACTGGCTGATTGGAGAATGAGGAGCAGTGGAGACTTCTGTGCGGTATTAACACAAAATTTAAGAAAAAAGCCTTTGATAATACTTAACTTTTTGTCACGTTGCTGTTGTTTATTGGATAACAACTGTTGTACGCGGCACTTTTTGTGACATGAAAATGAATGGGCATTATACGGTTTATTTGAGCATATAAATATGTGTGCGCAGAGGTTAAGCACAAAGAAAATGTAATGTAAAGAATGGTTAATAGATGGAGAATAATTTAGATGACAAAAAATTAAAATTATTTTTACACGATGGGAGCTAAAATTTCTGCAAATGTTGAAATATTTTTATGTTCAAAGAATTCATTCCTTTTAGTAGGCTTCGGGAATATCTGGTGGGGTCTGTCCCGCT
Source organism: Halesus radiatus (assembly GCA_022606495.2). Taxonomy (NCBI): domain Eukaryota; kingdom Metazoa; phylum Arthropoda; class Insecta; order Trichoptera; family Limnephilidae; genus Halesus; species Halesus radiatus. The sequence goes on from JAHDVE020009317.1 coordinate 116,146, forward strand.
AACGTAACTCCCGGTAACGGACCGCCACTGGTAAATAGGTCAGAATAAAAACAAATTAGGTATTCAGGGTGTGAATGCAGTCACTACGTAAGATAGAGATGCGATCAATTGGATTACAAAACATGAATAAATAATTTACTATGTAAAACTGGTCACCTAAGTGAAACAAAGAGGCTAATTGCTTCATTGAAGTTGATAATATTAGCAAATCTCAAATGAAACATGAAACAGAAAAAGACACGGAAAATAAAAAAGGTATCAGTTGCAGCTGGGTATAGAGACAGAGGTTCTGGGTTCGATTCCCAAATGCGACTGATACCTTTTTATTTTTTGGTTTTTTTCTGTTTCATGTTTGATTTGAGATTTGTTAATATTATCTTCTTCAATGATTAAATATTACGAAGAGGTTTATAAACTTCAATAAGTTATTTTAATAAATTACTATTCGTTTGTAGAGAAACCTAAAGAAAACATATGCTAAAATTATAGAATAATTATGTAAATTGTGTAAAATATTCCATGTTTTCTCTATCCAATATGGAGAACACCAACCATATTAATTGTTAAGCATTATTTTAATTGGAATTTGATGAAATATCCTTGACATTGTAAATTATTAACGTTTTTATTCGGACTTACGTGTTCGATGCCAGCCTCTTTGAAGAATTCTTTGACATGGTTCACGTTTTTATCTATACACCCACCATACACATTGGTATCATATTCGAAATGCTGGAAAAATATGGCTATAACAAAGGCACTTCGTTCGCTAATATTCTCCTTAATCATATCCTCGTAAATCTTGAACTTTTGTGCCAAACACTCCATATTGTGGTAGATTCTCTTTCTGTCTGAATATTGGACTAGAATTTTATCCCACCATTTGCTGGCTATTTCTTTTGGGACGGCCAATTCGTCGAGAACTTCGTTCCAGATATCTTCCATCTTAAGATAAATATAATAACTGTTTTCCGAACAATTTGCGTAAAATCTAGAACGATTTTGACAGCACCCCTACCCTTACGAAATGCAAAGAAAACGTGAACGCCAGTATCGATTTTCTAGGTGTCAAAACAAGGTTGGAAAGGTCATAAATGCTTTGCTTTATTTCAGTACAAAGTTAAGCTTAAAATTTGAAACTTAATACACAAGATTGTATAAAATCAAATTAATTATTTGTTACTAACGTTTTCTACAATGTAACTATTGAATTCTCTTGCGTTTGACGTTTGGGCGTTCTGGCGCTATTTTTCAAATATTGTCATCGAATAATAAAATGGCAGATCACTGAGAAAATCAACGGCCAGGTCAATTATAATAAAAATATTGTGAGTACCCAAGTTGGATTATTTGTTTTGGGGTTAGTTGATGTAATAATAATAATTTAAGATAAAAAAATGTTATTTCCATTTTTATTGGAGTCTCCAAGTAGTCTTGCTTTCATTTAGAATATTTTAAAAGATAACGACTGGGAGGTGTTTAGAGACTTATATTTAGAAGACGAAAAATATTGAAATTGAAGTGATAATAATGATCACGGACAAATAAATGTGTTGAGTGCTCTTTTGATTTAAATAAATAAGGGTAATTACAACTAAGGAGACACCGCAAAACTGAAATAAAACAATTTCAATGAGAGTTTTTTGAAGTTCCACATATTATATAAGTTAGTATGACAATGTCCGGACAACTGAAGGGTCAATTGTTTAATGATTTACAAATAAACAGCCAACATCACAACAAATTTAAAAATATCTTTACATCATTATGTTGTGAAGATTTTTTTAATGAAATTTTCACCTTTGAACCTTTCACCGTCCGAAATGTGTTTCATCGTCTTCTAAAATAAAAAGGGAGTTATGATACATTTATGAATAAAAAAATGATTTTTAGGTAGGAAATTGATGAAATTCTTTAAATAAAACTGACTGCCCTCTATTTTTATGTGTCGCGATCATAATTACAGATTTGAAGAGTCAGAGTCTTCCTTAATTTCCCACCTTCCTCTTCCCCAACTCCTTCCCCACCCAACATCTTCGGCCTCGCTTAATCCTACAGGCTTCAGACGGTTGGGAGTAGTTGTGATACTTGTGCGGTATTCATAAAAAAAATAAAAATAACGCTGGTTCCTCTTTTGACTGGTTGTACAGATAAGTATTTCAACCTTACATTTGTTAAGACCTGAACGTTTTGAATATAACCAAAGGTACAGGTTGGCCAAACATTCCAAACATTAATCAATTTTAACTAAAAAAATCATTACAATGGCAATATCAAGCTACTCAGTTTACTTTGAAATTTGTTTTTTACATTAAAATTGTTCCCATTCGAGTTTGACAGTTCGTTTTAAAGAAACAGAGGAAAACAACATAATTCATTTATATTAACGTTTCAAAGAAATGTGACTTTTATCTGTGAATTAGATTTTGTTTTGTTTTGTTTTCATGTCTAATAAATCGGTATTTTAATACATACATTTTAGAAACACAAAAAATACCTTTCCATGTAATTAACATCCCTGCAAACAGTGCCGGTTCCACGACATCTCACGCCCTGTGTAGCGCCCTCCCCATTTAAAAAAATCAGGCTTTCAACGTTTGCCGGTTCAAGAAAAAAAGTTATTAAAAAGGAAAAGAAAAACACGATAAACAAGAGTCCATTGGGGGGGAATCGAATACGGGCCGCCTGCGTGGAATGCGAATATTCTACCACTGAACCACAGTATTACGCCATACAGTGCCATTATTATACTATAATAATATATTTTGGAAAAAAATATCGAGAATAACTTGATGTATCAAACACAATAATGCTAAAAATTGACAATAGAATTTCAGAAAACCTACCTTGCGATAACGAGGCTTCTGGGAATTGACAACAATACAAAAGCACAAAAAATATTGGAAAAAAAAAACTTTTCGTACAATAACTTACTGTAAGCACAACTTTACTTCGTATATATTACAAGAATTTTATTTACAGAACCCCGAAAAACGTTCAGACTGAACCGAAACTGGTTGGTTTATGTATTCAATAAAGTGGTGCTAAAATAAAAATATTTGTATTCCAATCAAATTTGGGTGCGCTGGTTCATAAATTAACGTTTCACAATTTAAACAATTACAATTGACTTGCTCAAATATGCAGGGGTAAACTAGGAAGGGTAAGGTGGGATCCAAAGACTTATCCTTGATCCTTATTTCTCCACAAGCCTCTTCTTTGGCTGTCGATGCACTGAATACATAATTAAATAATAAGAGTTAAGCACAAAAAAACACAGATGATATTCATCTGCGGCGGGATTACAATCCGATAGATCGCGGCGGTTACAAATACAATACAAATATTGGGACGGGTTGCGAGAGCGAATTAATGCGTAGCACAGCGGACAATGACGCGGGTAAAGCCGATGGATTACAATTGGGTAGGTTTATTAGGATGCATATGATTGTGCAAATCAACTATAATGCTATTCAAGTTGAACCGTTACCGTCGCGATTAATTAATTCCCACATATTTTTGGCTGTTTCCTTTTTATTATAACTATAACTCATCCGAGACACTATATGATGATAGCAAATAATAATAATATATATATACCTGTATACTCGTATATAAAATTTTCATTGAAATATATTTTTTTGCGAATATGTATTAAAAAAATATATGAATAATATTTTAGTCAGGTACTTCCCATTCCCCCCCCCCCCATTTCCAAATGGGATTTCTCAATATTGGGAATGTCATGGTTATGGTTGTAGTCCCTCTGGATTCGGACAGTTGGGACTCTGGTGTCATTATAAAAAAATGATGACAATTACTTTCTGTCCATGTTATACAACAATTGTTATGTATTTTTTAATACGTTTTCGAAAAAAATATATCTTTCAAGGTAATTTCTTTCCGTCTATTTTTTTTACAGTTATTCCACATAGGAGCCCCTGCGGGAAAAAAATTCTTTGAAGGCCTATGTCATCTTTGGGGACTCTGTGTGGAGGGTATTAGGGTCTTACGGAGGATAGGAAGGGAGGTAAGAGGGAACAAACACAGAGGCCGGCAGATCATTCCACAGCAGTGCTGTTGGACATAAGAACGAGTCGTAGAAGCGACCCTGTTCCAGACACTTCAGGGTCCGGTCCATAGACTATAAAAATAGGGTGCTGGTCAAGTTGTTATTGTATCCGTGATGTCTAGGGCGTCGGGCTCGCTCTGGATTCCTAAATATTGTTCCTTGCAACGGGGAAACAATGACGACTTTTGTAAATTCTGCTGTGGTCGGGTATCCAAAGGTGAGAAGTCAAAGGCAGTTGTAGGTTCCAGTTGAAGAGATAGCGTTGGGTTGAGCGAAGAAATGAGACTTTTTGACTTTTGAAATAATGGCATACAGAGCTCCGGGCCAAAAGGCCCCTTTCTCTTTCATCATGATTTTAAATAGTGGTTGTAGGAAAATAGATTTTATTTAAGTTGAGTTTTATTTTTATTTTGCAAGGGAACATGGCTGCAAGGAAGGGGGGATTTAAACTTTACGAAGGATTTGTTTGGGTTTTTTATGGATGGTATTTATGTTTACATCGTACTGGGCGAGGCAGTTGATGGACGCGTTTTCATGGGTGGGACTTCCCGCATAAAATGATTCCGCGAGACTTAAGATATGATCTTTTAGGAGGGGAATTTCAGAGTCCCGGTGTAATTGTGAAACCCTCATCCATTTAGGAGCTCCCAGGGCTATGCGAATGGCTTTATTTTGGACTGTCTGTAGTCTTTTCATTTGGGACTCTGAAGCGTGGGCCCAGATTGGGCTAGCGTAAGTTAGTTTGGGCCTTATTGTTGATTTGTAGATTAAGAGTTTATTTCTTGGAGATAGTTTTTTATTTCTTTTGCACATCATGGGGTAAAGAGCTGCGAGAGTTTTATTGGCCGAGTTGAGAGTTTCTGAGATGTGCTTTTTGCTTTTTCCAAGTTAATTTGCTATCAAGGGTTATTCCAAGGTATTTAATATTTTTTTCCAGGGGACGTTTTCTCCGAACAGATGGATGTTAGGGGGTCTTTTGGGTCGTCTACGAGAGAATACACAAGCGGCACTTTTTGAAGGATTTATGCTAATACGCCATTGTTTGAAAAATGATTCTAGTTTTAAGGTGTGGTCTTGGACGCGTCGTGTTGCGGTTAATTCACTTACTGAGGTCGACATGACTTTAGTGTCGTCTGCAAATTTGCCTATTTTAGTTTTTTTTGTGCGATAGTTATAGATACTGGGGCGGGGGATATCGCTTAGGTAGATATTGAAGAGGGCTGGCGAGAGAATAGAGCCTTGAGGGACACCAGCTCTTAGCCTTCTCACGGTGGAAAAAATTCCATCTAATTTGACACTAAATTTACGGTTTTTAATAAAATTAGCTATGAGTTGAAGCATTGATAGGGGGATACCGAGGAGGTGCATTTTATAAATGAGACCTCTGTGCCAGACTTTATCGAATGCTTTGCAGACGTCTAGGGAGAGTACTACAGTGTGTTGGCGAGCGTTGAAACCGTTTGTTATTTGTTCGACCACCCGCAGAAGTTGGTGGAGAGTGGAGTGGCCCGATCGAAAGCCGTGTTGAAAGTCCGGGATTAGTTTTAGTTCGTCAACTATTTTTTTGAGTCTGGCGAGGATGAGTTTCTCAAGTATTTTTCCCGCACTGGGAAGGAGGCTTATAGGTCTGTGGTTTATGGCCTGAAGGGGGTCTTTACCAGGTTTGGGAATGAGGATAACATCTGCTGTTTTATATTCTTGAGGGAATACTCGCATTCTGAAGGACGCGTTGCTGATGGCTGTGAAAGCGCAAATGGCTTTGGAGGGAAGGCATTTCAAGATTTTATTGGAGATTAAGTCGGGACCGGGAGATTTTTTTGTTTTGAGAGATTTAATGATTTTAGAGATTTCCTGAGGGGTTGTGAATGGGATTGGATTTTCTGTGGGAATTTTAGTCAAGATGGATAAAACTTTAGAATTTACGGTTTCGACGAAAATGGGGTCATCATAGGTAGTGGTCGGGGAAAATTGATCTTCGAGACTGTCAGCAAATGTCTCGGCCTTGTCTCTAGAGGAGTAGACTGCCTTTTGGGCCCGTAAGGGGACTTATTTTGGTTGGAGGTTTTCTAAGGGCTTTTGAGAGCTTCCAAAAGGCCGTTCTGTCGTCGTCGAGAGTGGAGATGAAGTCGTGCCACTGTTCGTCTCTGTATTTTTGAAGTTCGACTTTAACCTGGTGAGCGAGGCGGTTCATGCGAATGCGATCGATCGGGTTTGAGAATCTTTGACATTCTTTTCGGGCGAAGTTTTTCTCTCTAATAAGATCTTTTAGTTCTGCGGGAAGGTCTGGTCTTTGTTTATCGTTCGCGACATCGACGGTGGCAAGGTCTACGGCTAATTTTATGTCGTTTGTGAAGTTTTTTGTGGCTTGATTGAGGTTTTCTTCGTTGGTAATTGACGTTTGGATTTTAACTGATTCTAGGAGTTTAGGGAGTTTATGCCATTGAATTTTTTTTACGTGAGGAACTGTGTGGTGGTACTGAAGGTAGGGAGCCGTCGGATAGAAACAAGAGAACTGGGTCGTGGTCGGAGGACAATTTTTTTACAGTTTGAAGGGTGTATAGAAGGGGGCAGTTTTTCATTATTATTATGTCTATAACGTCTGGGTTGTGATTTTCATTTTTGGGGAATAATGTGGGAATGTCGGGGGCTGATACAATGAGGGATTTTTCTGTTGCGTAATTGAAGAGGAACGTACCCTTGTTATTAAAGGTCCGGGAATTCCAAGAGCCGTGTTTTGCGTTTAGGTCTCCTGCTATTATTGTAGGTAAGGAGCTGTCTAGGAGTTTATCGAGGTCCGGAGTAGTAAGTTTTCTCTTGGGGGGGCTATAGGCTGAAATGATTCTAATTGGACCGTTATTTAAAGTATTTATGACTATTGAAGTGGTTTCGATGTTTTCATTTGAGGGGCAGTTTACATGACAATGATCTATAGAGTTTTTTACTAAAATTGCGGTGCCACCGCCGGAAGTATGTGTGCGGTCGTTGCGGTAAGTTATATAATTCGGAAATTTAATTGTTACGCTGGGTTTCATCCAGGTTTCGTTAATTAGGAGGACGTCTAGGTTAAAATCCATCAGAAATTGAAGGATTTCACCTCGGAAATCTTTTATTTTACCGTCTGCATTCCAGTATGCAGCTTGAAGGTTTGATGGTTTTCTAGTTTTTCTGGACATTTTAGTAGATTTGAATGGTTGTTGGGAGTAAGACTGAATTTAAATAATAAGAGTTAGATATATGTTTTTATTTTTATTTTAATGTTGTTGATGGATGGAGTTTAGGAGGATTTGAACGTTTGAGAGCAGCCTGGAGTTCATCTCCATGGCGGTTTTAAGCTGCGCAGCAGCGTTAGTTAGAGCCGCGATAAGTTGGCTTGAAAGGGTTTGGGGTGGGGGTGGGGGAGCGATGGGTGAAGTTTGGGGCGGGGTGATGGGGTGGGATAGGGGCGGGTATGTGACGGTGGTGACGGGCGGGGGGATAGGAGCTGGGGTAGAAGCGACGGCGGAATTTTTTAGAGGTTGGGATATTTTAGTTTGTGTGATGGGAGGCCTTTCAAGTCGATATTGTTGGGAGGTTTGGGGGTTTCTGATTGCATTGAAGTTAGTGAAGGAAGGGCGAGGCCAGGAATTTGGGTTTTGGATAGGGTATTGCATAAGGGGGCGGATAGTTTGGGGATTTACAAACTTGAATCTGTTAGAGAATCGGGAGATAGGGCGCTCTGGGCAGCCTTTGTAGTTAGCCGGGTGAGGTCCTGAGCAAAGGGCGCATTTCGCGGGAATTGTAGGAGGTTTGGTGCATTCACTTGTTGGATGATTTTCGCCGCATTTAACGCAGCGAGGGGTTGCGTTGCAGCACGATGAAGAGTGCCCGTGAAATTGGCATCTATGGCATTGGCCTACAGATAGACGCTTTCTTTGGGGCTCTACAGAGATTTTTAAATGTAGGATTTGAGTGAGCTCAGTGAATATTTTTTAGCGGTGTCATTCCTTGTTAGGTTAACTAGCATTAAAGGGATTTCACGGCGGGTTGGGCCTGTCCGCATACGATGGACAGAAAGGACTGGGTACGTTAGACCTAGGACATCGCTAATTTCCTGGCTTGTAATATCTTCGGGGATGCCCCTAAGGACAACCCTGAGGGGTTTAACTTCGCTCAGCTTGTAGGAGTGGTGGTCGATATTTTTATCTATTAGGATTTTAGTGATTCGGTGGTGGTCTCGGGGAGTTTTGGGGTGAATAATAATGTTTTTGTTTTGGTTTTTTGCGTAAAAGTCTATGCCTTTGTCCGATAGTGACTTCTCCAGGGCTGCCCAACCGTTTTTTGAGTGGAGCACCACTGGAGGAATTCTGTGGTTTGTGACCACAACTTGGGGCGTGTTTGGGGGGATCGGGGAACTTGGGGGAGAGGTGGAAGGTGAGGGGGTTGGAGGGTTGTTTGTTGGGGGGGAGGGAGGGGTGGTTTGGACAGCCACAATTGAATTGTTAGTGGTCTGTTTTTTTTTTGATGGGGAAGAAGGTTCGGTATTATTTTTAGAAGGGGAGAAAACGGGAGATGTCCTGTCCCGGTTTCTTTTACGGGAGAGTTTTACGGTCTCCCATGCCATGTCCTCAGCACTTGAGGCGGCTTCGGACTCCGAATACTCTGATGTCGAGTCTTCCGCGTCGGAATAATCGCTGGGATGGGTGGAGACTGAAGAGGACCGTCTGTGGCCGCTAATGAGGGGGACTGTCTGATAATGACCAGAGGAGGTGGAGGCGATTGGGTGAGGTGAGGGGATGATAGGGTTTGTGGGGGTAACATTCCCTGCGTTGGTGGGAGAGCTGCAAGGAGAGCTATGGGTGGGAGAACGGGCTAACTCGTATTGCCGGTGGGTTAGGTTGAAAACATGAAGTTTTTCTTCTAGCGTAAAGTTGTTTTTATCGGGGCGAGAGTCAAGGAACGACACCAATTCTAAATCAATGCGTTCGTTTTCTATTTCGATGGGGCTAGAAGTTTGAGGGCGGGGGGAGGCCATGGTATGCTTAGACGGGGATAAGATTTAATAGAATAAAATAATTAAAACTTGATAAGGGATTTGAAAAGGAAATTGGGTGAGTTTTACTGCTTGGGGAGATTGTATGCCAAATAAAACAAAAGACAAAAGACTTACAAGGTTGGTGGGTTGGCGATGTTGCGTAGCTAGGCTAAATCCTGGAGATGCTGGTCTGGATGGTGAAGTTGATCAGATCTGATTTTATGGGACGCAGTGGTCTGGTGGTGAGAGGTAGCCTTACTCTTCGTTCAGGCGGGACGCACTCTATTAGCAAACGCAAAGGTCACGGCACAAAAGTTCATAGACTCTGAGTAGAATAGTTTGTATGTTTTTTAACGCACAACGGTCGCTATAGGAAGCTTAGCACTTAACTCTAAAAAATTGTAGACACTGTAATTGTATAGATTTAATGTTATACACACGATAAAACACTGACGGAAGCTTAACACTTTATATTGTCTGTGTTAAGTTCACTTTCACTTTCAAACAAACAAAGGAATGTTGGGGAAGTTCTGAGAAATTAAGCCGGCTGGGTTGGTAACAGGCACGGGCTGGATTCCAAGAATTGTAGATAATAACTATGCACCGGGTAATTAAACCGGATCGGACAGCGAGCGAAACTGAGGTGTTGGCGGCAGGGCTGTCTGAGGTAGACTATGAGTATGTAGAAATGAGACTGCCTTGGAACGGGCCGTGTGCTTGTATTTATACTCCCGGGCGCTAAGCCGGGCGCGATATGCAGCGCGTCCCGAATTTGCCTGAGGCGAGGGTTTTCTGAGCTCGTGGCACGCGCTGGGTAATGCTCAGAAAATCTTAATATTCTTCATTATATTGGCAGTCTTGTATTCTTCCTCTCAACCCAAACTACTTCTCTCTATCATATTTATTTATTTAGTTATTATGAAAACAAGAAAGAATATGAGGTCCCAGGCCCAGTTATAATCGGGGAATTCTTACATATAACTCTTACATCTGAACATATATTTAAATTTATTAGTTTTTAATACAAAGAAGAGTCCGGCCTATCTTCCTGCGATATTCATTATTTTATTTTATCGGCCGAACTCCGATAAAATTAACCAAAATATTGTATAAACAGTTATCCTGAGTTTTTAGCGTTGATAAAAAATCCGAGGAGCTCGGATTGGTCCGAGCGCCGACCAATCAAAAACACTCAGAGCCTTAGCAGGCGAGGGGAAATGAGGACTGGGGTAACGTCTGGTAGGGCATCATAAATACTGCGCGGGGAGTATTTGTTAACCATTTCACAGTAGCGCTTCGTGGTGAGAGGAAGACCCGTCCGGTATAGACCCGTTCTTGTATGCAGATGTTGGGCGCGCGTTTGGCGTGTTTCTCGACTATGCACCGGTGCCGAAGGAATCAATGATGCTAGTTCCTCAGAGCATCTTCCATTGATATGCGGGTATAACAAAGACAGCATTCCCAAATTGTACTCCAAAGATTGCAATCCGTTTAAAATAGGATAATCAATCCAACGGACCGTCCGTTTCCGCACAGAGTCAAGGGGTTTAATTATTATTGAACTCAGTAATAAATACTTCAAATAACTTAATTAATTTATTTATATTTACATATATGTATAAGACTTTATGCGTAGAATTTATAGATATAATCAAATCATAAACAATTATTATTGGTAAAAACTTATTTTGTTTTTTGTATAAGCTGGAGTCAATTCGGTAACATGTCGTCCGACTTGTTCAGAGATTTTTGTATTAGCTGGAGTCAATTCGGCAATATGTCGTCCGACCACTTCAGAGATTTTCGTATTAGCTGGAGTCAATTCGGCAACATATCGTCCGACCACTTCAGGGATTTTTTGTTGAAGATGCCATTATATTATTATTACGCATCGAACTTAAAATCGTATGCGAGTTGAAACAAGTTTTCACATGTATCGATTCGTTGTCAACTCGAACAATGATTCACACTCAAGCGATTAAAGTTGAAAGCCTATCAACTTCATTGGTTTTATTAGAAATATCACATGCTATATTTTGATTTGTTTTTTTTTCTTCTCTTTATGTATCTTATATCATGCTTTATGTTCTATTGCACTTATTTCTTTTTATTATTGAGCATCTCTATCAAGTGAATTAAATGAAAAGACACTTTGTTTGAATCATAAATATACATATTGTATGTTTCTAATTTTATATTGTTTTCTCCCTCTGAATATTGTATCTCTCTTTTCCCCATTCTTCCAACATACATATAATACATGCACACTCCTGTTATTTAATTAGTCTATTTTAAGTCCTGAAGGTGATTCAGTCGAATAGAAACGAGTGTCTTTTCTTTTAATTCTTCATGTCAATCCACGAAGTGTTTGCTCATTGTGAAAATGTATTATTAACATTAAAATTTTTATAAATATGATCATGTTAATTCTCTATAAATGTTCAAAAACAGTAATAAATAAATAAATACGATTCGATTCAAAAGTTGTTCAATTCGTGTTTACACGTGTCAATATGCTTTCAAGTGTCTTTCAATTTAACTCGCTTCCACTAAAACTGAACCGTCTGAACAAGGCATAAGATATTACGACTATCTCTGTCGCTTTTGGTTACCTTATTAGACGTTTTTCCAGAAATCCACCTTTTCGGAGGGGAGCCGGGACAAAAATAATCAACGCGAAGTCTCATTTGAATAATTTTAATTGCAGTGGCTGGATAGATCGTGAAATTATAATCATCTCGAGGACATGGCGCTACTGGCGGGACTGTAAGACGGTAACATAATTACTACACACAACTTGTAGGCGACAAGTTCTCTGCTAACCACGAGGTAAAGTTTACTGAAATTAATAAAGTGTTTCTCAGAATTAGCTAACCAATTAAACAGTCATAACTACGATTTAAATGAATAAATACAGAAGCATTATAGGTACATTATTTTAATATTTACATAATAATGCTATATATGCACTTTTTCTTATATTTTAAATGAATATCGTACGGGGGTCAAGAATGTATCTTTTGAGTCAGCTGATGCAAGTTAAATCGGCCATAAACAACACATTTTGACAGTTTTCATAAACGCAGAGTCGTTTCTTGCGTCTGCGTTACAGATTTGCCTCTTAACGTAAACGCAAACTTAACTTCATACCGCGATATATATTACCTAACTGTCAAAATGTATCGTTTATGGCCGATTTAATACGCGTCGGCTTACGCAAACGATACAAATTTGCCCCCCTGAAGTCCCAACTGCTCAGAACTAGTGGACAATGATGGTTGGGAAGTATCTGGCCAGTCAGATCTGGTCATCAAATAGAGTTTAAGCCATTTCAAGCAAAGTTGCAAGATGCACAATATTCTATAATGATTTAATTATATGAGAAATAACATAAAAATAATTTAAAAATCATCACAAATTTTTTCGCACCATGTGCAGAACCACCTTCTCAGATCAACCTGATGATTAATAATGCTAGTAATCATGAACTAAATTAGTAATAAATATCTTTTTTACATGTGTTTATGCAAATATCGTATTTTTTCCAAATATTTTTATTTAATAATAAGTACTGTAAGGACTGTAAGGACAGAAACAGTTTAAAATATGAAAATAATCAATTGTACTGTCCCAAAACATACAAAAATAATAAAGTGAAGCTAGATTGTCGAAATTACTCACTGTGCGTCGTAGTTTCGTGGGTAACGTCATAACATTGTAGTTGTGCAGAACGGGGATTCTATCCTTTAAAGACATCAAACATACGCCAGGAGGCATATTCCGGTTATTTTTAAGGAAAAATCTTTATCCCTTTCCTTAGATTTAAAGACAATACATTTTTAAATGAGTTTGTGGTAAAATTATCACAGTGCTATGAAAAATTATAGCTGTATCACGCATGTAGTTATTTATTATTTATTTTACACGTCTAGTTTATTATAATTTTTAGAATTTTAATCACTTTTTTCTGACATTTGGGGTTTTTATAATTAAATAGAATAAGCTTTCTTTTAGAATAGGCCTCCGTGCATCTATCTTATTTTTACAACCCTCACATTACGTAAATAGCTATGTATATTATATTACAGGATCACATCTGAATGGCGTTATACGCCTTGCCAATGGAATTTTCGCAATCCACATAGCTTTGTAGTTGTGTAGATTGCAGAACTTTTCCTCTAGAGGCGCCAAATAAACGCCCGAAGGTTTTACAGTTTGCTATCTACACAGCTCCACAGCTATGTACACTGCAGACAATTGTGCCCTACCTCCGTCTCGCTTGCACTTGTTCTAACTACGTTTTATGTAAGTATTAAGAAACACAATTATAGAAAAAAATATCTGTTATATCATATCTAAGCCCGTCGCGTGCAAATTGTCACCCGGGGCAGACATCCAATTAGCGCCCCCTACTTTTGTTAAACAATATTCTCTATCCAAAGGGGTCGTCTATGTATACTATTGCATGTTTCATGTTATTGTCTGCATTTTTTAAAACATTTTTTCTCTCTAGTTAAAATCGATTTTACGTCCGGGAAAAGCGATCTAAGAATTTCAAAAATTTGAAGCAATGATGGTGAAAACTTGGAAAAGATAAATAAGATAAATTTTTAGAAAAAAATTAGACACAACGATGACTCTTGAAGAAAACGCTGATTTTATTGCAAAAAAATGGCCAAAAAGTTTTGTTTCCTCGAAAGAATCAGGAAAAATTTTGATAAAAAAAACAAGTTTACTAATCTATAAAACATTTATTGCACTACATCTAGACTACTGCTCCAGTGTTATGTATATAAGTAATGTAGGTAGCTTAAAAAAACTCAAAATATTTCAGAATAGAGCAATGAGACAAAATTTTAAATCTAATCAATATGAATCAATATAGAAAATGCTCAAGGAATTTTATTTCATGAGTGCAAATAACTCTTAATTTTCATTTACAAAGTTTTTTTTTAACAATTTATTTTACAGATAAACTGCATAACAATAAAGACTCCCACACACACCATACAAGGCAAGATATTAGACTAAAAAAGAAATCCTTTTGAATACAAAATTGTTTACTGTATATAGATATTAAATTGTATAGCTTAGTTCCCAGTAAAGTATAAAATGTATCTAGATAATGTATATTTAGAGAAAGATGTAAAATTTATGTGTGCAATAAGTATTAAAAATAAGTAATATGTAAGTAAACATGTAAAAATGAATAAGTTTATATTATATCACATGAAGTGGAACTATTCGTCTTGGCGCTCTCGTAGCTGCCGGCAGCTTTTTTTAGTCGCTCCTAGTTTATCTGGGAAATATTGGGAAGTTCTTAATTTTTCCGGTGTTAAAGTAGCGTAAAATAACCGCAATAACTTATAGGTTACATTTATAAAAATCATATAATTTTAGTGTGGCCGTTTCGGGCTTAAATCAAGTTTATAATAAAAAATCAAATAAAAACCCAAATATTTTAAGTTCAAATTTGTCACGTTGTTCTAAATTAACCCAAAAGCATCGGTCGGTCGAAGGCGTTCGACACGTGTGCTTAGACCTTTGCCTGTTAAAAGCATAATGAAGTGTCCCAACTGAATGATTTACAATGCTATTCTTTGGACTATGGTGATTGTAAACAATATCGTATACGACCGGGCTGGACAACTCAAACTCAAACTTAATGGTGAATGTGCTATTTTGGAGCCTTTAATAGCTGCAAAGATATCGTTGTTTAACCTTGAACGTTGTACCACAATCGCAATCCGCAAAATTAGATTTCGTGGCTGACGAGAAAGGCGCAATAGGAAATAAAAACATTTGACGAGAAGATCTTCTGTTGTCACGGCGACCTGAGTTCTGACCTCCAGTTCACGGAGCAGATCCGGTGCATCATGCGGCCCACGGACGTGCCCGACAAGGCTGCTCTGCGACCTGCTGTGGTCCGACCCCGACAAGGATACCACCGGCTGGGGCGAGAAATAGACGACACGCTGATGTGCTCTTTCCAGATCCTGAAGCCGGCCGACGAGCGCCACCTGGCGTATGGACAGGCCAACACCAAGCGTCCCGTCACGCCGCCCAGGGGCGTCACCAACAAAGACAAAGAAGATTGGATGAAAGGATCAGTACCCCCGGCCCCCGTACTCACCCGCCGCCCAACTTCACATAACTCCTATCATTTGTATTAGCGTCTTGCAATATATCGTAAGGAATAAATGCAGTTAGCTTCTTTTTTTTTAAAAATAAACATGTATGAAAACTTAGACCAAGCCGTACTTAGTTTTGATAATTTAACTGTATCTCTTTATATGGTCTATAAATAATGTGTAATGATAGGGTGTCAAAAAAAATGTCATAGATGTAATATAGGGATAATGTAAGAATAGGAAGTAAGATTTGTACAGCACCCTTGAGGTGATTTTTCACAAAAACGGCGCTATAAAAATCATCTGATTATTATTATTATTATTGTAAGTTAAAATAAATATTAATACAGAGTTTACAGCACCGGAACGTGATGCATTTTCTACCAGCGTAAGGGAAAGGTTAAGCATTTTGAGACACCTTACTTTCACATAATTACAAAAAAATGAATAAATATACATATATATGGTATATACCAAGCTAATGCTTCTAACCGAAGAATAGTATAAAATCTATAAATGTATAAAAATGAATTCTTAGTGCATGTTTTAAACTTAATTGCTTAAACCTTCGTGATTGTCGCCAAATCGCCAGTGCAGTTTAGATTTTTGTGACGATTGCCACTTCTCCATTATCGTGAGTCGCTGATTCTCGACCCACCAGCGTTTAATTTAGAGGTGAGTGAAATAACGTGATACCGTTTAAGTTATGAAAGGGTCGTAACAGCTTCGCGCATTTTGGGATAACCGTTTAAAAACAACGTGTACGTAAATATAATATATGAATAATTTTTCTGAACGCCATTTAGTGACTAAAATCACCTCAAAGGCGCTTTTCACCTTGTTAAAGTTTTGTAGCCCATTTTAAATAGATGTGTTTTTAGAAACTACGCCCGCAATAAATGATTCCAATACAGAACAATGAAACATTTAAAACACACTTCAGAACACTTTACTAAACTGCCATACACGTCGTAAAATTTTGCAATGAAATTTCACGTTAAACGTTTTCGCCAGAAACTCCTCGCTGACCGAAAGGCTTTTGCATAAAACGCTTTCGCCGCGCTCGAATTTTTTCTAATTTATTACGTTGTTTTTAAACAGTTTCGAGTAACCGTTTAATTTTGAGAAGCCGAAACGGTTCCGGCTAATTTTAAAAATAAACTGAAACGTCCACCTTTATCTAGTTTAATCCAATTTTGATGACGGTAACTCCAGAGAGCAGATCAAGCAGTCCGATTTACAGGTGTACAGCATGTTTCAAACTCGTTATTCGACTCGACGAATTGCCCAAAAAATAACAATATAAAAAAAAAATATCGATTTGTGGAATACTTTATACCCATCACGGTAAACTACGAACTCTTTTAAATAATATACATTTTAAAGTTTAATCTTCAACATTTTCTACGAAATGTATTGCAAAGTGCAAACAGTCGATCTTTTGACATTGTTGAGAAATATTACTTTGTTGTATCGAAAAATATTTATTCAATATCTCTGTCGGGCGATAAACCTCTGTGATGCAAAATGGCTTTCATCACTCGACATGTTACGTGGTGAAGTAATTTAGAGAACATTTACATATTCTTTGGAATATACATTTGTTATTGAATGGCAGCCATTTTGTTTTCATTAGTTCCGCGTAATATGATTCCCGATGAGGTGTTTACATGGTTTTAGAACTGGAAAGTTTGTTCGTTGTGATCATTTGTAGAGCAAATTTTTTTATTTATTTATTTACAAATATCATTAAAACGGTACATATGTATTATAATAGATAATATAAAAAGAAACAACATAATTTGAGGGTTTTATCCAGAGTTAAATAGTTTCTATTAACGTAGCTCTACTCGATGAAAAAAACCATACTAATGCTTGCTTATACTATAACATTGATGTGCCAAATATGTTAACAACATCATCGATGTTGAATCCGTCGCATAGAGGAATACTATTGCGACGCTGAAGTTGAATTGTCACAATAAAATGGTAGGTATTGTCTTGTCCCACCAGGTACATGAAAAGCAATCAAATATAGCAGTTCAGGGGTATAAAACATTGAATTAACTATCTTAAACATGTTAAATCGCAAATAATTCTACGTTCGGATTATTTTTACATTAATACCGCACAAGAGTCCCAACTGCTCCCAACCGTCTGGAGCCAGTGAGACTATGGCATCTCAAATTGGAGAATGTTGTGAGGCTGAAGGTAAAGTGGGGAAATACCTGACTATTCAGATCTGGTCACCAAACACGACTTAAAGCCAATTTAAGCAACGTTTCAATTCTGAATGGTGGTCTTTCACCAGGGCGATACTGAGAGTATCTTCCACTCTGGAACGTGCCCAAATATACCATATATTATTTTTAAATAAATTAATTGTGAAACAGCATAAATTAATGAAATAAAATTTAATTGTGCACGCCGGGATTTTAACCCGCGACTCTCGGATTCGTAGTCGAGAGCCTTACCCCTCGACCATGGAGGCCGGATAATTTAAATTTAATGTTTTCTTAGTTCCCTGGCTAGTTTCAGACCATAAAAAACGTAAGCATCTTGTATAGACACACGGAAATGAACATGAAACTACTATTCCCTATGTTGATGCTTTGCGCAATCTTGGAATAATGATGGATGGTCGGTTGTGGTACGAGGAACATGTTACATTAAATAACTCACAGTGGTGTTATCCGAGGACTCATCTGTTGTATAATATAAGAGATTGTGTATCAGTAAAAGTACGTATGATTGTTACTTATAGTATTGTTTTGTCAATATTGGATTACGGAGACACAGTGTATGGTCTCTCTTTACTGAAAAAAATATTAAAAAGAAATGCAACGCGTCCACAATGCATGTTCCCGATATAGCCTAGGATCCCATGGCATTAGGCCCTACGTCATCGGATACACAGATGAAACTACTTTGTTGCGATAATGAGCATTTAGTAAGCCGTACAGTCATGGAAATAGTGAATAATTTTTTTTAGAAAAAGAAATGTAATTATACAAGACATATGAATGGAAATATTTTGTTACGATAGGGGGCGATTAGTAGATTAGAAAAAAACAGGTCTGCCGACCGGCAGCCTGCGACTTTTGCCAGGCATCCAGATTTAAAGAGCCTGGTATTTAAATGTTACGTCATCAAATACATGAATGAGACCAACGAATAACTGTAATCTAGATCATCCCATTGTCGAATTACTTGGTCTGCTAACCGGCAGCCTAGGAATTTTTTATGAGCGATTTTTTTTATTTTTTTTTAGTTCATGGTTTTAAAAACATAGATGGCTAGATTTAAAAAAAATATATAATGCTAATGAAAATGATTTTGAGTATTCCGAGGCACACAAAACACCTTGGCGGGCCGTAGTGAGAATCTAGACGCATCGCTTACTGCGTGTTACTAACAATGTAATACATGGGCTTTGGCCATGTATTAATAATAATAATAATACACGCGTTTCGATTTGATACGCTACGTACCGAAAAAGAAAGGGTCTTAAATGCGAATATTGAATAGTGCGCGCGCAAGAGATAATGAAATAATCGCTGCAAGTAACAATATTAATGTACTCTTTCAAATGGAAGTTAAATATGTTATAACATTAAAAAAATGTAACTAACATCCAGCAAGTTAATAACAGTTTTCTTGATTTAGCTTGAAATACAGATTTATGTAGGTCACAGACTTTGGAATTAGTCCCCTCACACAGAGACGTAAATTCCATATAGGCACATAAGTACTGTCTACCCCACCGTTCATTTATGAATAATATTAAATTATTGCAAGGAATCAATCTAGAATTTCAAAAAGACGTGGGAAGTTCCAGCCATGAATCGCAGCGCTGCGCGCGCCCAACAACCGCTGGGCTAAAACGTGTTAAAAGCAGTCATAATTCAAATGTCGACTGTATTCCACACAAAAATGTACATGTGGGTGTAGTGCGTATTTAAGGGAAGATTCGTTTGTGTTTGTGTCGAAAAAGGCTTTGCCTTTCGGTACAAATCACTAATGTAGCAAACAATGCCATCTGTTGATACCTCTGTTAATTAGTACAATTTTACTATTGAAATAATGATCATAATATTATGATGACTTTTTTTCATGCATATGTGGTCAAAAGAAAGGAAATTTTATATATCCAGTAATTGGCTAGTAATATGCATAAATTAAGCGGTTTTTTTGGTATTTGATGTGGCAGATAATCCCAATCAACATCGGCTAAAGCCAGCAGCTGAGCCATTCTTAGCGAAAACTTACCACCTCTGTAGTAAGTTTTTTTAGTATCAATTAATTTGCTGTTTTCTTACTGCCCACACATACCCGTAAGATTTGAGAAAAGGTTTACAAAATAAATTCATCATACTATTTTACAGCTATAGCGTGGTCACCGCATATCGTAGCGTCTCTAACCCACGTAGGTACTAAATATTTTTACAGCCAAAACAAGATGGAATTATGAAGGACCAAAGCAGCTAAAAGCGGGCAACACCTAAGTCTGGGATAAATTAAAACTGTGACAGAATTAAAATGATAAATATGAAGGAAGCTTACAAAGTTGCTAGTGCTGAACTTTTTAATCGCCTTTCTGGAGGAATTAAGAACGTTTCGCCATTCGCAAAAAATAAATTATTTCTGGTGTAAGAAATACGAAGCTGCCAGTACATGCTACTACCCGGGAAACAACTGATTTTCTAGGATTTTAATGTTCAAGTATGGAAGGTTGTAAAATGTATGGGTCTCATGACGAAACTACACATTAATCTCTCCGTTGCCAACAGGGGTAGTCAAAATCACTTAAATTACTACCTTTATAATGTTTTACCAAGTAAATAAATAAAAAAAATAGAAAATAATATATTTAAATCAACAGTCAAAATATGGATGAGTGATAATCAACTTGCAAACATTATAGAGACAATTTAAAACAACTAGATATTTAGTAAAAAAAAAGTGGAGGCCGCCTCAGAACAGGACACCCTAGTGATGAGGACTGCGAACACTGTGACTTTATCCTTATATTATTCGCATTAAACTTATATACTATTTATATAATATACCTTATACTGATGATGCATTGCATTGATTACTATAGTCGTATTCATGTACAATCTTTACATATATATGAATAAAATAAAATAAATCGTTTTGTTACTTTTCGTATTTCAACCAAACTTATAAATACATAATATACCATAAAAAAACGTAAGTAATAGATTACGACGTGCAGGTATCATTCCTTGCAACGAATACATTTTCTAGCTACAAGTTTTTGTAATTCTACTACTACAGTAGTGGATTACCAAAGCTGCTCGAGGGGGAAAGGCCGCCGGACCGCCAGCAGGTAGCAAATGTTCTTGCATGCGGAAAGTCAGTAGATCTGCAGGCGCCAGGCGAAGGCTACGTTTTTCGATGGATGTATAGGTTTATTTATAATAAAATTAACTACATTTATTACGACAATTTTTTCACGAAAACACACTGAACATGGAAGCTATTAAAAGAATTTGTCATAAAATTTATGAATAAATGTAAAAAAGAATGGCATTAGAATTATTAAATACGTGGGGTAACTGAGTCACCCCCCATGACAATGCAAGCTTTGTTTAACAGACCGATTGTCATTTCTAATGCACAGACGCAATGTACGTATGCTGAGGTTTGCTCGAAGGAACTAGCAGCATTGATCCCCAGTGCACCGGTGCACGTACGCTAAACTCGACGGATACAAGCGGAACACTCGTTCACAGTTGATGTCGGCTTCATGAAAATGGGGCGTTTCTCCGACTCATTTTAACATATCTTTTCTTTTCTCTGTCTTTTCGGTTTCATTTTTCATTGTGAAAGTTGTTAATATTATCTTCAATAATTAAAAAAATATTTTTCAAAAACTTACCAAATGTCAACCGTGTGCAAATGTTGGGCGCGCGTTTGGCGTGTTTTTGGGTGCCGAAGGGATCAATGATGCTGGTTCTTCAGAGCATCTCCCATTAAATTACCAGTAGAACAGGGACAGCATTCCCACCTGACGTCTGCCCTCAAAGATTTAAATCCGTTTGTTAAGATAGGGGAATCTATCAAACGGACCGCCCGTTTCTCAAGAGTCAAGGGTTTTTTCAGATATTTTGGGGCTCCCGACCAGAGGTGGCTGCCAAATTCTACAGTGGGGCGCACTTGCGATTTGTACATGGTCAGCAGTTGTGTACTATTAAAGTATCTGCGGGCATGGCCCTTTGCGACATTTACACAAACGAGTCTTCTCCTGAATGCGCATTGCGCACACAATTTTATTTTCATCTTCCGCCGATTGCTATGGCCAATTAAGCGTAAAAGTTTCTTACTAAAGTAACGGGAAAAACTAATTTTGATTAGAAATTTGTCGCCTTTTAATTTTTTGTTGTTGTATAATTTCGCCTTATGGTCATTTTTCTTAAGATAGGCACAGCTTTTCAGCCGTTATGGACTGATAGGCAGTGCTTGTGTGCCCATAGACTGCACGCCTCTATTTAGCAAGCATCCACCCCATTTAGCCACCTGCAAAGTTAATTATGCAAAGTTTAGTATATTTCTTTCGTCTTTGGTTGCTGTAAGTGTTTTATTTTAAACAAATAGCAAAACGCCCAGCAAATTAACAGAGAAACCTTGGCAAAGAAAAACTCAACAATATTATTTGGAGTGATTTCTACGTTCTTCCGACGAGTTGAAAACAAGCTTGATGGAAGAGTAATTATTATTCACGTTTTGCCGTGATTTTTTTCTTGTTAGCTTAATTAATATCCGGTAACTCGGTGCCTGAATTCTGAATGAACTTCCCTTTTCTCTGAACTTTACCGTGATGATAACAATTATGAAATTGTAAGTTGGTACAATGGAAAGTTATGGGTATTCAGTTGTCAGACTTCTTACGGCTGTAGTGGCCACTGTTGGTGGTTACTTATTGTCCCTCTTGCCTAAGAAATTTTCTCTTCACTCTAATGAACAGGGTAATTGCAATGGCGAAAGAATTACAGAGAATATTTGCTCCAACGAGCCCATTCCTCATATTTTCAAAGTAGGAAAAAAAAGGTAATAATAATAATACTTGGACGATTTATATAGCACCGTTTTTGTGATAAATCACCTCAAGGGCGCTGGTAATTTAGAAGGACGTGAAATTAGAAAATCCCTAAATAATAATTCTGCCATATCAAATAACTAAGTAAATTTATCGTTCGTCTTTTAAAAATCTTTCCAGTGAACCGCTCGGTTCCTTCTGAAAACCCCATAAGTAGCCCCTTCCCCTAGAGTTAGGTCCCACTCCAACACCTAAATATTCATTTAGTTATGTCTGTGATTATTTTGTATCTTACGTTAGTATTAATATAGTCCTGACGGACGAAGGGTACTTTTGAAACCGGTCGATCGTAAAATTATTGAAGTGGTTCAAATCAAATTTACGTGTTTACATAATAAATGAAATTGTTTACAAGAGAGAAATAACCACGACACATAAAATAATATATATACATATATATCTATATATATATCTTTTTTTTATATGAATACCGCACAAGAATCCCAACTGCTCCCAACCGTCTGAAGCCAGTGAGACTGTGGCATCCCCAATTGGGGAATGCTGTGAAGCTGAAGGTATTGGGGAGGGGAAGGAGAAGGGTAAGAGGAAGGTGGGGAAAATACCTGGCTATTCAGATCTGGTCACCAAACACTACTAAAAGCCATTTCAAGTAACGTTTCAATTCTGAATGGTGGACTTTCACTATGGCGATACACGAGAGTACCCTCCACTCTGGAACGTGTGCAAATACACTATTTATTATTATTTTTAAATAAATTAATTGTGAAAGAGCACAAATTAATTAAATAAAATTTACTAGCGCACGCCGGGATTTGAACCCGCGACCTTCGGATATGAGGTATTGTCATTTAAAGCAGTGTTACATGTGGACCAAAAAATTAAAAATTTTGACAAATATTCGTCATTTTGTAGATGAAAATACTCGAAAAAATTATTGCAAATAAAATGGCATTAAAATACCAGTTGTGGGAAAAAAAAATGTTCAGAAGGGAGAAAAAAACATGAAAATTATACTGTCCTTGGAAGCGGTGTCACATATTGTCTAAAGAATCGAACATTTTAACAAATATTCGGCATTTCGTGGATGTACAATGTTTCATATCACTTTTGAAAAAAATGCCATGTTCGCGGAAGTGCATGCCAAACGACCATATTAACATATATTGCTCCAGGCAATATTGTCAGATTTTAATATTACATACACTTTAGTTATTAATTCACCATAATATACTGTGGGCATACAACGAAAAGTGGCAAACTCGAAATCCGTTGGCAAAATAAGACCCTTGCATAGAAAAAAACTAACAGCTTCTCAAGGGGACGGCTGCGGTACCTGTTTCATACAAAACTAAATTTTGGATTGGAGGTCAAAATACCCATCCAAACGGAATGATCAATTTTATTTTATTTTTATAAACAATAATTATTAGCCTGAAACACTCATCCAAACTGAGAATCTGACCGGCAATCAGAAGGGTGCAGGTTCGAGTCCTGTCGGCGACATTAATCTTTTCTCGGAAGGTTTTTTCAATTTGGATGAGTGTTTCAGAACTTTAGTTTATCAATTAATAAATATTTTTTTAAAAATTAAAGGTTTAGTAAAGATCTAGTACGGACGAGAAGTATTTTATTTATTTTTGTTTTAATTTTTTAAGTATGTATCGTTTAAACAAGTAGTTCTTCAAGGACAGGCGAAGCGTGCGGTCGCTTGTTTGACGTTCCGTAATTTTATCAGATGAGTAACATTGTATTCATAATCTAGTAATCTAGACCAAAAAAAGTGATTATTTTTTGTCTATTTTTCAGAAAATTACCTGAAGGAAGGCGGTTAATTATTTTCTTCCATCGTTGTACTGCACGCAGTCCGAGTACTAAATCTCAGGATAATTGCATCTGCCTCTCAGAGAGACCGCAAGAACTCAGTTTTAGTACGCTTTACTTCTGTTATTATTATTATTTCATATTCTCAACCACCTAAAGACGTCGCAAGAAGAGTGCACACGTTTAGTCAAGAATTCACAAAGCTTGAAAATTTTGCGTCAGCCAAATTACCACTTTAAAGCCATTAATTTTGTGGAAAACGTATTCCAACAATACTAATCGTAAATTTGATCTTAATACCAGAATAATTTCATAGAATTTAATGTTTCCAAGACCCAATCGTGTATGATTACGAAAAAAGAGATCGAAATGATAATTAAGTCTCCTTCAACGGAGGCAATCTTGACAAAAAGTCTTCCATTGAGATGCTCGGTGTAACCTTAAGCGATCAGCTCAGGCATGGGGACACCATCTGAACCGGAGTTAAGTTAGCCTCTCAGAATATGGGGGTATTGTGCATAGCCTGCACATACTTTAATATCACATATCTGCTGACTCTGTATAAATTTCTCCTAGTCCTTAGGAGCCCTAGCACGGTCGATCAATAAAACCATATATCAGTACGATTTTGACTAAAACCGTCATCTATGGTTATCAGGCGGTGTTAGGCGCTATGTGCGAGCAACTGGTATATAATATTTCGACAGCCGGTAGACAAAAGGTCGCCTAATTTTGCGCGATCTCTTGGGTGGCAGATAAGCTTCGGTCAATATGAAAATTTCGAATAATGTAGTTCGTTATGCAAAATAACTAACTTATTAATAGACGGAGGCAGCTCGTAGAAGACGTCGTATACGCGATCAATTTTATCCGTTCGAGCGTGAAGAAACGGAATTCATACTGTAGTTCAGAATGTCACGAGTTATTATCAATGATAATAAAATGCGAGTTATGGCTAAAGATCTCATTGACCAGTTCATTACCCCTTTAGTGTCAAGAAGTGCATGCGGACTGCCAGTGTATATTTAAGTGAATGTATTTAATATTATTATATCTTAGTAAATATTCATTCGACATTGTCAATTTATTCGTATGTACCTTTGACGTTTAGGAATGGCGATACATAGACAATATTCGCAAGGGTTGCTATCGTAGAGAGATTTCTCATTTATTTTGTTGTCAATATCGGATTGGCTATTAACACGCCCAACGAGGGCAACCGTGCTCGAGAAATCGATATAAAATCGTCGTCGCTTAAGAATATCGATCCGATATTGTTAAGTTATCGATTTGACCGTGCTAGGGCCCCTGGGGCCAAATTGTCGAAAATCTATACATATTATATATTTAGTTTTTAATTATAATGTCGATTATAGATTAGGATTAGTATTTAAACTGAACAGGAAAAATAATTTTAAAACAGATAACCAACTAACTAACTATCACGCCGTTTCTACGGAGGAGTAATCAAAAAGGATAGATCGCCACATAACTTTACCTTTGCACACACCCTGTTTCATTCATATTCGTGCATCGTCTCATACACAGTTTTCTTAAATTAAAATAGTAAGTAAATGCGACGAATCAGCTTGACAGCTTCTCTTAACTTTTCTTAACCTTTTTTAATTTTTCTTAACCCGTTTTTAACTTTTTGAAATTTTCTTAACCTTTTCAAACTTTTCTTAACCTTTTTTTAACCTTTCTTAACTTTTTAATCTTTTCTCAACCTTTTTTTAACTTTTTAAACTTTTCATAACATTTCTTAGCTTTTCTTAACTTTTCTTAACTTTTCTTAACCTTTCTTAAATGTCTTAACATTTCACAACTTTTCTTATTAACTTTTCATAACTCTTATTTTTCAGTTTTGTTTACTTTCTTCAATGGTCTGTTTTGTCATCTAACCAATGAATATATTCTTGTAACATCCTCCACGAAATCAATGCTCCTGTCCCCAAACCGTTCCTCGACTAATTCTGCCCTAACGATAACTCCACCCGGCTTAAAATGTACAGATTTCTGCGAGAGGAGCTGACTTGGAATTATTTAAGATGACAAGTTGTAGCGACTTGCTAAAATATATTATTTCGGGTGGCAGAGGTAAGCGTTCAGTTATCTACACATTTACCTGTTGTTATTCGACTGGAGAAATTACGTATATCACAGTAATACCACTGTGTAACCGCCACTGCCTACGAACGCACTATTCTGAAGTAATTATTTTATTAGGTTGGGCGATTCACAGAAATTCAAATGTAATATTGTCATCAAATAGCCAATCTGCGCCGTTTTTGACATTTGCAAGGTATCTGTTAAACGCCGATTGTGTACGTTTCAGCTTTTTCTTTAATTGTGATCAGCAGGCAAGCTGTGGTGCCAAGAATTTAAGAACTAACAGGAAGTGGCGGTTTTCTCTAACCAGAGTGTGTACAGTGAATTCCTATTAAAAAATTAAGAAAATAAAACAAACATGTTATAATTTTACACACTTTAAAAAGCGCGCCATTCGAATTCTGTGCTGAAAAATCAACCCGTCCGTATAGGTAAATAGCCGAAGTATACGGCGTTACGTGAGGTTATTAATAATTTGGAGTAAAGTTTTAAAATTCATAACCCTACCCCTACACCTACTCCTACTTTCTATCCCTACCCAGTATTTTTTAATTTCAGTATGAATCGACACACTTTTTAAAAGTGATTAAAGTCATTAAATATATAAAAAAAAAACTTTTCCGAAAAATCTAATAAATCTTTCTTTTCTTAAAAAAAAAAAAAACTGTATAATTCGGTTAGGAGAGATTAGGTTTTCGGACTTTTTTTTCGCACTTAATGACTTTATATCACTTTTAAAAAGTGTGCCGATTCATACGTGGGTTGATTTATCCGGTCACCAATTCAAAACATGTATGAATCGGCACAATTTTTAAATTGATGCTAAGTTACTAAAAGCAGGAAAAAACTAGCCTGAAAATCTAATCTAATCTAACCCAATTAATAATTTTTATTTTTTATAATTTGTTTTTTCATTTTTTATTATCTATATATCATATATAAAAATCAATTAAAGTTTGTTTGTTTCTTTGTCCTCGATGTTCTAGAAAATCACTGGATCGGTTTCGCTGAAAATAGCATAGTTCATTCTCATTAGTGCCGGGAAGGTTTAGAAAGTAGTTTGAATGAAATCCAATATGTGAAGCTGTTGCCATGTTTTAAAATTAGTATGAAAAACACTGATCCCGCCATGTTTTATTTAGGTTAGCCCATAGATATAACACTCTGGTTAGGTAAAGATTGTATTTTCAAAAGAAAAAGGTTTTTTTGGTAGAGTATTTTCAAATTGTAAAACATAAGTAGGAACCTAACATAACAACATTATTATTTAGATATGTTTTGAAAAAATAAACGTTTGGAATGAATTAAAATTTTCAAATAGTTTCTTTCTTTAGAGATAGGTTCTTTCTCTGTTAAATAAATTATAGCACCCTAATGATAAGCGAGAATTAAAAACATCATAACTTTATATAAACCCGAGCAAGGCCGGGTACACATTAGCTGGTAACAAATAAATTATTTATTAGGTTTTCGGGTGGTTAAATTTATCTCTTTCGTACTTTTGATTACTTTATATTACTTTTAAAAGTTTGTTAATTCATGGGCGTGTTTATTTATGCGGTCACCCCTAAAAACATGTCTTTATTATCACTTTATCCCCCTTTCCTAGTAGGGTCAGAAACCAAAGTCAAAACGAAAACAAAAAATAATTACACATTATTACATTTGAAAATGTCGCGAAAACACAAACACTCCCCAGTTAAGTCAATTATTAACTTCTATTTTGTGATTAATTTCAACAATGGAGGCATTTCCAAATGGTTGAGCATGGTCGTCAAAGAAAATGTCTCGGATTTTTAATTTCTTTACAAGTTGTGGAGATGTTACGAAATAAAAGGTTTCGGAATAAGCGGTGAAGGAAAATGCCAGCCCTCCCGGGACGACAAAAATATTTGAATTGTGTAATCGACTAGAAGTTTCCATTCAGATAAGAGTCGTGTGAAATATCCAAGACATTTATAATTTTCTTGCGCTGTGTAAAATAATGAAAACTGTTGAGGAGTTGAAAGTTTTTCCGAGAATATTTTAGTCAAATGTTATGTTATTGTCTTTTGCATGGAGATACTGCTATGATGGGATGGCGATATAATAGTCAATAGACTGTGATTAATACAATTATTAAAAAAAACAATAATGAAAATAAAAATGACATGCCCACTGATTATAAATTCACAATAAAACTGCGGCTTTGTGAGAAAATCCAGAAAATAATCAGTTAACTTGGAAGGAAAAATAGTTTGGAGAAAATGTTTTCTACTCTATATGATAGATACTTTGCGAATAATATGTTGCATTATTTCAGATAACTAACTAACTAACCATCGCACCGTTTCTCCCCAGGGGTAGGCAGAAAGGACGGACCGCCAAACAACTTGATCTTGGCATACATTTCTCGCTTCATTCGTATTCGTACATCGTCTCATATATTCCCTTCTATTATTCCGACTTCTGACATGGCCCGACTCAAGTATTTGATTTACTTGATCGTGCCATGTGTTCCTCGGGCGTCCCCGGCTTCTGCTTCCATTCACATTCGCGTCATATATTCTTTTTAAACTACATTTTTCTTTCATTCGCTTTACATGCCCAAACCATCTAAGTATCCCTTTCTTAATCTTACTCATTACGTTTACATTAGCCTTGCATTCTTTACGATTCTCAATATTTTTCACACGATCATACATGTTTTTACCACACATTCGCCCCAGAGATCTCATTCCGACGGCATTCAGCTTTCTTTCATCCTTCCTCTCCCAATTTCATGCCTCACTCATCAGGGTTGGTATCAGCACTCCTTTATGGACTGCCAGCTTCGCTTCTTTGAACAATCGGAGAACCTTTCAATTTGTGCAATTCATATGTCAGTTCTTTCTTTCAAAAGCATCATTATACCGCCATCTCTGGTACATTTCAGTAAACACAAACAATAGCTAGCAAGTGTCTAAATACAAAAGGGCGCGGAATAATTCTTTGAGACAATATTTTATGAAAAAGAATATTCAATAATTAAAAATCTAATGTATATAAATATTAAGGTGCTTAAAATAGAATTCTATATTATAAGGTAGAGAAATCTTCTGATAACACTCTTTATCTCATACAAGACGTCGGTCTAGTGTTCTTTACATCCCCTCACACTCAAACACACACACATAAACATACATATCGCTCACGTTGGGAATCTCTGGTTTAATCTTGAGTTATTCCGTATGGGGGCGCAATTCTTTTCATTATGAAATTTCATTTTGAAAACCTTCTAATAATATGTTTGGTGTTTTGTGGTTTGGTGGTTTTTTTTTTAAAGTAACTCACAGGAGGCTCTGAGGGAAATAACTTCCTTCAAGGCCAATATCTACTTTCGGGATGCTGTGTGAGGGTCTTTTAGATATAGGAAGGAGGGTCTTGAAGAGACCCATGTTGTAGGAGGAAACACAGAGGCAGGCTGATCATTCCACAGCCGAGCTGTTGGACACAAGAACGCGTCGTTGAAGCGACCCGGTATACAGTCGGACAATACACCAAAATCGAGCCCAATATTCGTACACGGCTGAATTCCGTCGCATGAGTACTCCTGTGTTCAACAGCCTATCTGCGGAATGATTTGCCGGCCTTGTATTTTCTCTCTCCTATAACACGGGCTTCTTCAACACCCAGGTTAACCCCTTTCTTTCCCCGAAAAGACCTTCTACACAACATCTCCAAAGATGACATATGCCACGAGGGAAATAAGTTCCCTGAGGGCTTCTTGTTTGGAGTTTATGTAAAGAAATAAGATAACCCAATCATTTTAAAGATACATTTCTTGTGATCCCTATCAGTCTTTTCAGCTTTAATAAATATCTGTATCTTAAAGCAAAAAATCCGGAAGTCACATTTGCAAAATTGCTAGAAATAGAAGGGTTTTAAAATTTACTTTGCTTTAAAGTATTTATTGACTACCGATGCGTTATCTTAGAAATGATAAATCAGACAATCACTCCAGTGTCTTCAGCATTAATAGTATGTGAATACATATTGAAATTGGCATTGTTAACTCAATTTCGTAAAAAAATGTGACAGACTAAGGTACAGATATTAACATACTCGTATAAATAAAAGTAGTACCCACCATTAACGTTTTCCGAAGTTCAGTAGACTCTATGAATAAAGTCTGCAATCTGTGCATAGTAAAATCCATTAGTTCTACCAATAAATACTCGTACAACTAGTTCCAACTGGGTTTTTGTGTCCTGCCCGTTCATTTATACCTCACAACTTAGTTTCAAACTTTGTCCACGTTTTGGGAAAGCCATCATTATCCCGAATTTCCCTAATTTTAAATTATACTACATAACTTTATCTTCAGGAATTTAATTAAATATTCCTAAAAGTTTATATAAAAAAGCATTTACTTTGTGGCTTGCCACAATCTATAAATATATATATATATATAATAATCGATGTAAGTTTGTTTGTTTGTCCTCGATTTTCTCGAAAATTATTGGACCGGTTTCGCTAAAAATAGCACAGTTTGTTTTTATCAGTGCCGGGAAGGTTTAGAAAGTAGTTTGTATGAAATCCAATATGTAAAACTGTTGCCATAACGTTTTAAATTTAGTGTAAAAAACATTGAACCCGCCATGTTTTATTTAGGTTAACCCATAGATGTAACGCTCTGGTTAGCCACAGATTGCATATTCAAAAGAAGAAGGTTTTTTTTGATAGAATATTTTCATAATGGAAAACACGAATAGGTACCTAAGAACTTTATTATTTAGATATATTTCGAAACGTTTGGAATGAAATAAAATATTCAAATTAATGTTTCTTTATTTGGAGATAGTTACTTTCGCCATCGAATCAACTATGGCACCATAGTGACAAGTGAAAAATCCCGAGCAAGGCCGGGTACACGTCGGCTAATTATATTATAAACACACAAACTTTTTTTGAACCACTGTAATTTAATATAGTAATCTTGACCGGATTCAGAAGTACCCTTCCCTCTTCAGGAATACATTAAAACTAAACTACGATTCAAAATAATGATATACATACGTGAACAATTAGGTGTTGGAGTTGGAGCCGACCAGAGGGGAAGGAGTAATTAGGGGGTTTTCTGGAGAAACAAAGCGATTCACTGGAAAAATATCTTAAATGGAACTATACGATAAATTTACTTGATTATTCCGTTGAATATATTTTATAATTAATTATAATTCCTTATAAATATTCGGTCCACTATTTTTTGGAACTCATTAAAATATTTTGATAACGAAAGCATACTCAATTCTGTTGAAATGAGATCACTGAGGCGTACTGCGATGAAACTACATATCATCACAGTAATTAGTAAAATCTGTTTTTAATAACTTGAGATTTGAATGACACCCTTTAGCATTTTTTAAATATCACGTCGGGGTCACCAATATAGTTGTTACGATATCCGGATTGCTTACAATGAAAGAAGTTTCACTTACATTAATTTATTGATACACTGTAACAATCGAATAGTGGTATAATTATGTGGGCAAAGAACTGTATTTCCAAGAATTTAACATAACAAAATGCCCAGAGAATTCAACTGTCAGTTTGCAGCTGATATATCAATGTTGCCATATGTTAAGTGTGGCCATTGTATAAATATATTACGGTACTATTAAAGTGCTTGGCTATACATATTACTACGATAATATATATTTATGATTATTGTAAATGATCAAAAAATCGTAGTAAGTAAAATAAATAAAATGAAAACAAAATTAATAAATAAGAAATCATATACAATCATTGTAGAAAATAATATTAACATAACCTAAATGAAAAATGAAAAAAAAAACGACAGAAAATAAAAAAAAAGATTTCAGTCGCATCTGGGACTCGAACCCAGGACCTCTGCCTATCCGGGGCAACCGTTTAACCAACTTAGCTAATGAGATAATAAGAGGTAAAAATAACTAATAATTAAAAAAATGAAGAAATCACATAATTTAACTGCACTTTACGATTTATTTTAGAATTCTTAACTTCGACCTTCGATTTAATCTTAGAATTCTTCGTACTCTAAAATAGCTCAAAAGTCGGATTAACACAAAAGCTTGAATTTATGAAAACAAGAAAAAAGTTATAAAAATAGCGGGAGACATTTATTTATTTATTTGTAAGAAACGAGCAGCTTTTATACAAATATATACGAGTACACAAAGGAAGTTTAACAAAAGGTATGCCGACAAAGTTTCTCGCGCTAACGGTGATTAAATACAGACGTTTTATTTATGAAGTATCAAGGTAAAGAAATATAGCAAATCATAAGTTTGGCATCGACATTTTCCTTTTTGCAAGTTTTCCTCCATTATTTGAAAATGAATGTTACAGAGCCTTGGGGTTTTGTGGCATAAAACCTTTCATTGTTAGACTAGACCAGAGACACAAACCACTGTACTGAATCGAGGATCCTAAAACCGAAACAATAACTTTACTAATACTGTAGCGTAGTGTTTCCCAAACTTTAATTTCCATTGCTCGGTTATTTTAATACTTCTCCTTTGTGATACATTATTTTATTGGATGATTATACAAAAGCGCCGATAAATAATCTTAACATATTGTCAAACAACAAGATGCAATTGTTTTTGTTAAATATGTTAGTAAAATACACGAAAGCGCCGAAGGGGAAAAAATATCAATTTTTGGGATCAAACTACAAAATGCACTCTGATATTTGAAAGAAAATGTAAAAAAAGCTTCTAATTTTGGGTTGCTGATTAAAATAATATTTGACAGAGGATAGTGTGTCGTAAAATCATTATGCGTTTTGTAAAATAGAACGGATATATGAATATTTTGAGCATAGCACCCGGAAATTTGATTGATGGCTATTAGCCAATGAACAAATAATCCCAGAAATAGTGATTTATGCCGATTTTAAAGAAACAGATGTCTCCAAGTTACATAGGACCTTCCAACTTCTTGGTTGCGGTGTTTTAATTTCACTGGAAGTAAGGAAAATATTAGCTTACTTCAGGCACTCGGACATGCCCAGAACACACTTCTATCGTTTTTTCTCTTCAGTGATTAAATAAAATATATTTATAATCTGCAGCGAAATCAAATACTTGAGGCATGTCATCACTGATGAGCTAAACGATAAAAATGACATAGAACGCCAAAGAAGAGCACTGAGCGTGCGTGCCAACATGCTCGCCAGGAGATTTAACAGGTGCAGTCCTCCGGTAAAGAAGCAACTATTCCAGACATACTGCATAAACTTTTATACTAGCGAACTATGGACAAGATATACACAAGGCGTCATTGACACACTCCGAGTACAATATAACCACGCTTACAGGTCGCTGTTCGGCCTCCCTTGGCGATGCAGCGCCTTGCAGATGTTCGCAGAGGGAAGGGTGCACGGGTTCACGAAATATATGAATTTGATGCGCCACAGGATAAACGGACGAGTCAGCGCTACCGGAGATCGGAAAACACTCTTGTCCAGGTCGTCGCCCAGTGGCAGGGCGCGCCCCTACATCGTGGATAGAGAATTTCCCTCAGTCCACTGTAGCATAAGTGCTAAATATGTTATTTTTATTTTATTTTTATTTTTTTAATACTTTTTTTATATTCTATTTCTACATTACATAATTTT
>JAHDVE020009317.1:155000-159999 GCA_022606495.2 Halesus radiatus
ACTTTGAATGAAATCCAATATGTAAAACTGTTGCTATAACGTTTTAAAATTAGAAAAACATTAAACCCCCATGTTTTATTTAGGTTAGCCCATAAATATAACACTCTGGTTAGCCACAGATTACATATTCAAAAGAAGAAGGTTTTTTTGGGTAGAATATTTTCAAAATGGAAAACACGAGTAGGTACCTACTTAAGAACTTTATGATTTAGATATATTTTGAAAAAATAAACATTTGGAATGAAATAAAATATTCAAATTAATATTTCTTTATTTGGAGATAGTTACTTTCGCTGTCAAATCAATTATGGCACCCTAATGACAAGCAAGAATCTTTCTATAAATAAACCGTTTTTTTAAATGAATAATAAGAGTTATTAATAAATTTAAAACTTTACAAAAGATGAAGTTCTACTATTTAAACTGAGCCTCAAAATGCTTTCCAATAATCTGAAAAGGAGGGCACTGATTAACAACCTCTCTAGCTTTTCCCTTACAGTGCTAGAAAATTCATCGAACTCCCGTAGTGTACACAAAGTGTACAGGGCGCATATTTAAAGATCTCACATTTATTACTGATGTAAATCATTTTATTAAAAGTACACACAAATATATATATACATGCATATAAGATATAAGTAAAATATTGTACCTAAAACTCATGAAACATCCATTACTGCCGGCAGAACGCTAGATACTACCAACGACCGCGCATCGTGGCGTGGCGAGTGAAACCTCGCACCCCTCTTGCTCACTACCGCACAATTGAGAATGTTAGTAACGCATACAGATATACGTATATATTGACGTTTCCCCCCGATGTTTCCATTAAAGATATTTTTCTGTTGCATTCGAAAAATACCTACTAATATATTATCATTTTATCCAACAGGTTGTATGGCGAAGGAGTAACTAAAACGTGTACTCTGTATTTATTATATTTAAACAGCGGTTTGCCATACGTTTTACTATTTCTTATTTTCTCAATAGTTTCATATTTCTGTGAGGCTTAACTTTGTGTATTATTCATGAAAAAACATGCAAGTGTGCATTGTAGTGAATATAAATAGAGTCTAGGTTCCTTATAAAATCAGTGTAAAATATTGTTCCCGCGCGAGAAGTACGAATGTGGGTGAAGTGGCTGTCGATGTCGCCCGAAGCATTCCGAAAGCGAACACACAAAAAAAAACCGAGTTGCAGCATGGCTGCCCGCGACAACATGCCCCGTAAATTTCCAGAACGACATGTTCAGTCTTGTAGACATTTTGCAGTTATCATTGGAGATCCATATTCGGCGAATGCTTGTAATCGACTGAAGCCCGTGTTATTTATAAGATGCCCATTGGTCTCATTTTGGTTGCATGTATTTCGAATGCTGATGTTTACTCCAATTGTTCTCTATGTAAATATAACGGCTATGCTGACAGCTGAAACGATCCGATAATCAGCGTTTAACTGTGACCGTTCAAATGTAAAAAAAATGTAAATGTCGCTGTTCGACGATTTGATGGTCGTGAAATGTGATTAAGTCTGAAACACAAAACGCGGAATCTAGAATTTTTTGGACGTGGAACAAATAATGTCATTAATACGCCTTTCTTCCATTATAATTTTATAGTTCACGTTTCCCAATTATCATTTCCAGAATCTATCCACCCCACTTTCACTGCGAAGAGATGCAGGTTCGTTTTGAGTTCATAACTTATTCATGAGCGGCCATTAGCCATTTTGCATTTTACACGCCACAAGGAGTCCAAGTAAAACTGTTTAAAAGAAGCTATCAACCGCTGCCTGCGATACAGGAGACGAAAAGAGATGTATACCACGTGATCCTTTTTTAGAGAGACGTGATACAAATAATAGAAAAGAGAAAAAGTCTCGTACAGCAGGTTACAAAAATAAACACTTTTTATAAAAGTGAACTGCTCCATACACAAAATTTAGTTTATATCACAGCAATTTAATACCATTTTATCGTTATCATCATGTCATGGTTATAAATAAATAAATTTTTATTTCGGTATCTGGGGAGGTTAGTGCAGTCCCACACATTCCATACAAAATATACATGCGACAATTATAAAAAAAATATATAAAATATATACAAAAGTTAAAAAAAATATATATATATATATAGTGAGTGGATGATACAAAAAACAAAAACAAAAACAAAAAATGCATAAAATAAAATAAAAGCAAGATAACAAATACATAAAAATAACGTCTTTAAGGTGCTGCGGCATTTAAATTATGAGGTGCAAATATCTTTCTCCAGTATGCGTCGATGCTGGAGGCGGGCCTCCATGATGAGGATATTCGTGGAGCTGTTTATTTTTTCCCTCATTCCAGCTACCCTGGATCTTATAAGTGCTGCAAAACCGGAAACTCGCCTCTCCGTGAACATACTGGAAGCGTTGCAGTATCTGAGGAGGCCAAACATTATGCGGAAGGCGTTATTATACTGTACACGAAGTCTTTCCATACTACTCTTTTTATAGTTTGTCCAGAGTTCGCACGTGTACAACGTTGCGCAGAAGGCAAGGAAGAGAGTC
Organism: Halesus radiatus; assembly: GCA_022606495.2. NCBI lineage: Eukaryota > Metazoa > Arthropoda > Insecta > Trichoptera > Limnephilidae > Halesus > Halesus radiatus. The sequence goes on from JAHDVE020009317.1 coordinate 157,553, forward strand.
CTTTTCACAGCGGTACTATAAAGGCGAAATCTTCTACTGATTATCATGGTGTCGATTTCATGATGCAGATGAGCGACCGGCGATGTGAACTCTTTTCTGTTCTGCCAAACTGAGTTGACCCTTACACTTATAGTATTTTTTAGCAATTTTTGGTCTGTCATCGTGATTTCTGGTTGTTGGTAACTTTTAGATATGTCGTCTCACATCATGTGTAACTTCTGGTCTCTTTCCTTTGGTACCTTCTGGAAACCCCAGAAAACTTCTGTTGGCTTCTGAAATCTTCTATTCACTTTGTGTTACTTCTTATGGTAAATTACCTTTGGTAACTTATAGACACATCCGAACACTTATGTATACTTTTGAATGCTTCTGGCCACTTCTAATAATGATTAAGAATGCTAAAACAGCTGTCACAATAATAATAGACTTAAAAGTAGTGTAATTTAATAAAAACATTAATAAATTTCATTCGTACAAAAGCATTAGGCAGCCCGCTCACCAAATAGAAAAAAAGTATCTCCTCATTTATGTACCTCTCTCTACACACAGTTGATAGAGAAAGAGGGAGGAATGTTCCCTGGCACTGTTTGCAAATATTACAAAAGGATAAATATATATAAAATTGTTGATTAATATATATATATATATATAAAATGGTTGATTAATATATGTATATAAAATGGTTGATTAATATATATGTATGTATTAAATGGTTGATTAATATATATGTACGTATTAAATGGTTGATTAATATATATGTATGTATTAAATGGTTGATTAATTTATATGTATGTATTAAATGGTTGATAAATTTTAAATTGTGAAAATGGAGTTCTATAACATGAACACAATAACAATACATTAATAAACAAAAATAAATAATATGACAATGTTTTACGTATTATAATTTCGAAATAAAGTTCTGAAGTTGTGAATTCTTGCTTAATCTTTCGGTGCCATAATTGATTTGGCAGCGAAAGGAATGTCTTATGACGACTATTACTATCTCTAAATAATGAAACAAAGATATATTTATTTAAAAAAAATTGTTTCATTCCAAATATTCGTTTTTCAAAATAATATCTAAATAATAACGTTCTTAAATAGGAACCTACTTGTGTTTTCCATTTTGAAAATATTCTAATCAAACAAGCCTTCTTCTTTTGAATATGTAATCTCTGGCTAACCGTAGTGGTATATCTATGGGGTAACCTCAATAAAATATGGCGGGTTCAATGTTTTGCGTAGTAAACTTTAAAACGTTATAGCAACAGTTTTATATATTGGATTTCATTCAAACTACTCTATAAACTTTCTCGGCAATAATAAGAACAAATAATGATATTTTCAGCAAAAGCACTGAGGTAATTTTCGAGAAAATCGAGAACAGACAGACAGACAAACATTTATTTTTATGTATTATAAGATGAACCCTCCCAATTTGGCTGGTGCGTAGATATTTTTATATAAAGGAAATCTGTTTTTGATTTCCCTCTCATAAATTCATTATTTTAACCAAAATGCAAATCAGATTTGTATGATATTGAAAGTAGGGATTATTGAATATATCAGGACGTAGATCTTTAATTTTTGGAGACAAACTCCCGTTAGAGGAATACAAAAAAAAGTTTATCGGGAGTTTTTGCATTGTATTTTTTGTTTTGTAAAATGTAAAAAAAAAGAAGTTTAAAAAAATTCTTTCCATTTGCCATATGACCATACAAATCAGTACTTATTTAGTTGATGAAAAGGAAAAAAAATCGCCAGAGTAAAAAATTTGACGCATTTAATATCTCCTTTTCGATCATTTGAATGCCAGTGCCCTCGTGGCAAGGGGCACGTTTCGACTGTCCCCATTTCGGGAACTGGGCTGTTGTTGCGCCACTGATCTCCTCTTTTTCTATGAGGTACTAAGCCGCCTTTCCAGACGCAATACAGGTGCAAATTACTCAAGAAGAAAGAGCCTTCACAGATAAAGCCTTGAGGAAAAATTATAATCAACTTTTTAATAAGAAACCTAACGGTTCTAATGCATCAAATATTATGTTTGGTAGAGTGTTTTTTTTTAAAGATTTTTTTTTGGATGAACAAAAGCTTTTTAACAATTTTTTATTTGTTCAATAATGAAGAAAATATGTTTTTACTTTTTTATTATTTGAAAGCCCGTGTATAATGACGGAAGAAAGCAACATTTCGCAATTTATTATTTATATCCATATGTGTGTGTGTATAAATAAAATTGTCCCGGGGAGAGTTTTTTTGTTTGTTTGTTTGTTTATTTGTTTGTTTGTTTGTTTGTTTGTTTGTTTGTTTGTTTGTTTGTTTGTTTGTTTGTTTGTTTGTTTGTTTGTTTGTTTGTTTGTTTGTTTGTTTGTTTGTTTGTTTGTTTGTTTGTTTTGTTTGTTTGTTTGTTTGTTTGTTTGTTTGTTTGTTTGTTTGTTTTGTTT
>JAHDVE020009318.1:0-27702 GCA_022606495.2 Halesus radiatus
TTTTACATTTATTTTCTATTTTTGGACAGGCTATCATTACACATTCTTTATAGACCATATAAAGAGATGCAGTTAAATTATAAAAACTAAATTTAATGTTAAATTGAAAAAAAAGAAGCTAACTATATTTATTCCTTACGATATATTGCAAGACGCTAATACAGATGAAAGAGTGATTGTTTCCATTATATTCAAGAATGTACTTAAGCTAAGACAAAGAATTATTATCCCTATTTTTTAGGATAAATAACACAGAATATTCTTAAAAAGGTGGAGCGGCGGGGGGAAGGTGGGGGAGATTGATCCATAGGGCCCTCAAAATCTTCTTTGTCTTGGTGACGCCCCTGGGCGGCGTGACGGGACGGATTGGTGTTGGTCTGCACGTACGCCAGGTGGCGCTTATCGGCCGGTTTCAGGATCCGGAAGGAGCACTTTAGCGTGTCGTCCACTGACATCATTGCTCCTGCATTATCGAATTCCCCGCAGTAGTTGGGCGCCGAGAAATGGGTGACCAGTTGCTTCTTGGCAAAGAACTCATACCCGTCCTCTACCACCTGATGCACCCGGCAGATCAGGTAAAAGTCGTGCTTGTTGAGGAACTTAAGGTTAAGTTTAAACGAAATGTGATATGCGTTCACAGTTGGTGCTAATTCAAATACTTTAGAAAAAACACTTAACGCTTTCAAATACTGAGATGAATTGTTTGTTGGCGGTTGTTAGTTTAAAATAATAAATTGTATTTTTTATAAGTTCCTTCAAGGACTTGAATTTTAAATCTACAGTAACCATTTATTCCATTTCATATTCCTCGTGTACACCGGCCAATAAATAATTCATTTCAATACGTAAAAGTATCTTTTTGAATTTTATTTTTATTTTACTTTTTATATTTAAATTACCGCCATCTGTGAAAAAAACAAGTAGGATTGCATGAATGATCACGATTCCTTATTGCGTTATTTTGAAGATTTCATAAATATTTATGTCGCATCTGGAGACGTTTAAAAAATTAATGTCGCTTCAAGATCCACACCAAGATAATTATAATTACAAAGAATTAACACATTTAATCATTTTCTGTTTTATTAATATATATAATATTTGTAACACATCTTCAATTTCCAATTTAAAAAACCACGGCGTCACCTGTGTATTCGATCGCAAACCTCGATCATGCCAATCATCATACCTGATAACTTCGTACCATCAATGGCAATACCTGATGTTTATTCGTAGGCGATTTAGGCACAATTTTGCGTCGATTTCTTAATTCTGAAAAGCTTTCCCAGATGTCGGTAATGCTGGTGGTACGTTTAACAAAAAACTTCTATCATTCTCTCATTGGTAATGATCGCGACTCTCTCACAAATCACGCGATGAGCCAGAAAAAATAAATCCATCCCAATATTTTTTTATTTATTAATTTTTTTTTGAATTTAAAAAAAAATTGTTTATTTATTTCAAGATCAAATACATCTGTTCTCGTATGAGGACTGGGTGTTTTATTTATTTATTTGATGATGTTTTACAAAAGTCGCAAAAATTGTGACCTTACTGGGGTACCCCGTTCTAAGGTCACATTGTTCATGGTTTTATGTATGGATTATAAAATAGGTCAAGTTTTTTGTAAGTTTGATGTTTATTAGTTTTGATTTAGAAGCATTAAGCGCAAAAAGTGTTTATTTTTTCGAAAATATTTGAATTAGCGCCATCTGTGAGCGCGTATTCCGTTTCGTTTAACCTTAGCTAAAAATTTCGAGGTTGTGGGTTGAATAATTTTTAGAAGTAGGTAGGTACATATTATTATTTTATAGATTCATTTGAGTGCTCCCCTTCACGAAAAACTTCATTAAAATGTGATATATTTATCGGTTATTAGCTTCGTATTAACAGGCAAATAAGTTACATAATATTTGAATAGTGATGGGAAGATCCGAATACACTATTATAGTCACAATTGATTTAATACACTTTATTTTGCCCACTTGACTGCTTAATTATGTATTTGCTGTCTGGAAGCGTCTTACGTGCGTTGTCTGGCCAGTCAGTACAAAACTATTGAATCCCAGAGTTTGTTTTGAATAGTTTATTTTATATTCTGTATCACATAGACCTTATTTTGTAATATTCTCTAGAATATAGTGAACATTAGCTTATTTTTTAACAGTCGCGTTATTCAATCATATACGAGGTGTGTTCAAAAGAAAAGTAAATTTCGAATTTTTTAGAAAAGTATTTATTTATTCATCAATATCCATTTTCTCCCCTTCAAAGTAATCCCCCTCAGATATAATGCGCTTATGCCAGCGCTTCTTCCAATCCTCGAAGCACTTCTGGAATGCGCTTTTCGGTATGACCATCAGCTCGTTCTTCGATTCTGACTTTATCCCATCAATTGTGGCAAAACGCTTTCCGTTCATTGGTCTCTTCAGTTTCAGGAATAGGAAAAAGTCGCAGGGAGCCAAATCTGGTGAATACGGTGGTTGAGGCATGATTACGGTATTGTTTTTGGCCAAATAATCACGAACAAGCATTTATGTGTGAGCTGGTGCATTATCGTGATGCATGATTTGTTTTTCCACAATTCCGATCGTTTGAGCCGTATTGCTTCACGCAAACGCATAACTTCCTTGTAGTATTCTTTATTAACCGAACAAATTGTTAGCAAGAACTCATGATGCACTTCGCCATTGTAATCGAAGAAAACAATGAGAAAAACCTTCACATTTGATCGAACTTGGCGTGCTTTTTTTGGTCTTGTCTCTTCTGGCCGCTTCCATTGGGATGATTGGGTCTTGGTTTTGGACGTCATAACCATATACCCACGTTTCATCACCAGTTATGACCCTTTTGAGCAAATCTGAATCGTCGTTGACGTCATTCAACAACTTCTGAGCGATACTAATGCGACGTTGCTTTTGCTCAAAATTTAGCAATTTCGGAACAAACTTCGATGCCACACGTTTCATGCCCAAAACATCCGAGAAAATTGCATGGCATGAGCCGATTGATATACCAACATCCTCTGCAACTTCCCTAATAGTGATTCGACGATTTTCCAAAACATTTTCTTCATTGTTTTGATGTTTTCTTCGTTTGTTGACATGGTTGCAACTCCAGGACGCTCATCGTCATTAACATCTTCTCGGCCTTCTGTAAAGCGCTTGTACCGTTTATAAACACTTTTTTGAGACAAAGTAAACTCGCCGAATGCCACAGTCAACATTTTAAGTGCGTTGGAGCACTTTATTCCATTTTTTACGCAAAATTAAATACATATTCTTAGACCCATTTTTTTCAAAAGTAAAAAATCGAAGAACACACAAAAACGTGACTAAACTTTTCAGTTATCAAAAACAAACCACTAATCCAAAATGGCTGATAATGCTAACATATGATAAAAATATGTGTACCAACATAAAAAAAAATCGATAATGTAATGTACACAGCCCGCGAAAATTCAAAATTCACCTTTTCTTTTGAACAAACAGTATTTCCACGCGATTTAGAAAAGGCACAAAAACCAAAATAAATATTGATATATCTGGATGATCTCTTGACCATCCAGATATTAGAGGTAGACTTTTCAGTTTAATTTTCAAAATAATCGAAACCGCTTCGGTTCCCAAAATAAAAGGTTACTCGAAACTGTTTAAAAGTAACTTAATAAATAAGAACAAAAAAAATTGGTCGCGACGAAAGCGATTTGTAGCAACAGTAGCGACGGAGTTTCGTGCGAAAGTGTTTTGAGTGAAAGCGTTTCTTGGCAACGGTTTACGACGGGCATAAATAGCAGTTTAATAAAGTGTTGCAACAGCTGTTTGAAACATCTCACGCGGAACTCTCAAACGAGTTGTGTACTATTGGAATCATTTCGCGCGGGGTTATTGCGGGAGTAAAACGTTTTTTTAAAGGTTATCCCGAAATTCGTGAAATCGTTTCATAACTTAAACTGTTACGAAAAAACGGTATTTTTTAATTTTTTATATGAATACCGCACAAGAGTCCCAAACTGCTCCCAACCGTCTGGAGCCAGTAAGACTATGGCATTCCCAATTGGGGAATGTTGTGAGGCTGTAGGTATTGGGGAGGGAAGGAGAAGGGGGAGAGGAAGGTGGGGAAAAGGGGAAATACCTGACTATTCAGATCTGGCCACCAAACACGACTAAAAGCCATTTCAAGTAAAGTTTCAATTCTGAATGGTGGTCTTTCACCAGGGCGATACTGAGAGTATCTTCCACTTTGGAACGTGCGCAAATATACTATATATGTTATTTTTAAATGAATTATTTGTGAAACAACACAAATTAATTAAAATAAAAATTACTTGCGCACGCCGGGATTTGAACCCACGACCTTCGGATTTGTAGTCGAGAGCTTTACCCTTCAACCATGGAGGCGGACAAAACGATGACAGTATGACATTACATGTGAAATATTCGCGGAATCAAGATTATGCACATATTTTTATCTGTAAAATGTATGGTTTATCCTCAAATATCTAGTATAATGAAGTTCAATAATTTTACGAGAATTTACTTATTTGACTAAATTACTGTCGTTTATTTTTATTTGGCTCACCCTGTCGATGCGAGTTTCCGAGAAAATATAAGGTCTATTTCTGTGCTGTGTGAATTGTTGACAAATCTATTTAAATCATTGTATGGACCTGCTACAGAAATGACATAAGTCATGTGAGCCACACCATAATTAAATAATGTTATTTGACATTTCCCCTTTTTGGTTTGATTTCATATTTGTTTCTAGGTTTTAACCTGCAATCCACACACAGCTCAGAGACGGAAGTTGTCATTAATACACATAATTTTATTTGTTCACACGTATACATACAAACATTGCGTATAAGTAAACATTCTGCACAATAATAACATGAAGGTCAATAGGTAGTGTAAAATTAATGTTTTTTCTTCTCTTTTACCTGGATTGCTCTCTGGTATCTAAGCATTTACATCGGAAAATTAATGATTACGAATTCTCACTAGAGTAACAAAAATGATGAATTGCTTTTTTTTTTTTACGGAAACACCACACAGGAGACCCTGACGGAAATAATTTCCCTCAAGGCCTATATCACCTTTGGGGATGCTGTGTGGAAGGATTTTTAGAGGATAGGAAGGAGTAAACTTGGGTCTTGATGAGATCCATGTTGTAGGATGGAGGAAACACAGAGGCCGGCAGATCATTCCACAGCCGTTTTGTTGGAAATATTTTGCCAATGGAGAAGCGTGAGAAGCACGTTTCATTTCACTCTTCATATAAAATAAATCTTAAAGGACAATTTAGTTTGGTGGTTTCATTTTGTTTATAATCTGATATGTAAATTTAGTTTGTTTGTGTGTTTTATCGTTACGCATTATCTCGGCGTTGAAACGGGTTACGGGGTTGAATTGAAGACAGACAAAAGTTGTTATTCAAAAGTAATAATATAGTATAATTGAACTTGACTTCTGAGAATGAAACGTACTGGGAACAAAATTGGAACACTCCACTTCAGTTATTTTGTTTTGTTCTACGATCCAAATTCCACACAATATGTTGATTTTATTAAAAAAAAACATTTGCATACAACTTATGAATACTTGAAGTAAATGGGTGATTTTGTGTATTTAGGCAGTATGTTTACGAGAGATGTGAAGGCGAAAATGGATATTAAATGGTTGATGTGGTGAAAGGGGTAGGCGTAGGGTAAGAGTATGGGTAGCTATGAGGATAGCTGGAGGGGTAGGGGTAGCTGTAGGAGTAACTGTATGGTATCTGTAGGGATAGCTGTAGGCACTGCCGTACAAACATGCGAAAAATTGTGAATTTGGTGACGAACTTGTGCGCTCATTTATTCAGTTGACAAGAACAATCAGCAGACGATGATATTAAAATATCCCTTTTCAAATATTCAATGTGCAATTCATACCTGAATTACACCCAATCTATCTTTATTAATAGAGCAATGTACGCCACTTAGGGGTAGGGGTAGGAGCAATTGTCTAATTTTATTGACTACATGCATGACTTGAGGTTGAGATAAGATCGCTAATATCTCCGGCCCCATGGCACCGATTACACAATACTTTTATCGGTTTCGTATTAGAATGATGGCGTGAATGGGATTCCATGAAAAATCTGCCTAATTAAATTAAATGTATTGACTTCATTCAAGGATTGGAGTTGAAAATGAATTAATCAAGTTAAAAAAAAAGAGAAAATTTATGTTTGGTAGTCCTTACTATTTCACGTATTTATTGGTTAATTTTGATGTGATCTGCACATATTATTTATTAAATAACTGTGTGAGTTAATATTTTTTAATTCTGTAATATTTTACCTAGATACCTAGAATTTTTCTCCAGTGACTGGAGAATTGTAGAGAAGTGTGTTTGTTTGGATAAACATAGAAAACAGTGAAATTTCGGCGAATTGTTGGTTATCATAAATATTTTATCAAACTTGATAAAAGTCGTGTTGAACTTGATAAAAGTCGGGATGAAAGATATGCCCTTTTCAAGATTGTCTTTAGTGTTTGGTGAAAACGAAAACAAAAGTCGGTATTATCAAATATTTTATTTACAGGACGAGTAAGAGTAAGTTTCACAAATGGTAACTTCCGACTCTCGATAGATTATAAATTATGCGGTTAGTATTTGGCTTTCGGCGATGGGATGGCCGGGGTACTACGCCTGGGGCAGGTGGGCGCCGGTGGGCTGGAAACCGTTCTCGTCGGCGATGTAGGAGAGGGTGTACTGCTGGCCATCATCACCGATCCAGGAGATGGTTCCTCGCACCACCAGGGCTTCGTTCTCGGTGCCGACGTTCTTCAGCTCAGCTTGCTCCTGCTTGGAGGTGCCATCGCTGGTCTCGAAACTGGAAGAAGATGATACAGTGGTTATTTAAACTTAGTTAATTTATGATGGTTGTTTTTAATCTCATTAGGAAGCTCCAACTACTACCAGCTCTTGGAATGAGATATACAATGTCCACAGATTAGGTCATTGTTTAGCCAGTTTACTGGCTTGCTTACTGAGTTGACAAAATGCCATTTTAAGACTGTGAAAACCTGACTTTTGCTTTGAAAGTTCCAAAGGTTCTCAGTTCACTTAAAAATATATGTATTTTAAGACAGTTTACAAAAAATGTAATGCAAAAAGTTCCGATAAACTTCTTTTCTGTAGTCTGTCTAACGAGAGCTTGTTATTCAAAACTTTATCCTAAATTTAAGTTACGAAATATATATCTATATAAAATAAAAACATATGTAACAAACTTAAAGCATAAACATTTCGTAATAATCTAACTTAAAGCATAAACATTTCGTAAGAATCTAACTTAAAGCATAAAAATTTCGTAAGAATCTTACTCAAAAATATTTCTACAAAAATGTAAAAAAAATAAAAACATAAATGACAACAATAAATCGTACATAAAATAATATGTCCTAATTATCTAATACAGATAGTGTCTTTTAACTGGCTAAGTTTCAATGTATTAATTAACTGTTTAGGTTTAATCCTTTTTTTTAAATTCCAGCGGGTAGCATATTTAAACAACTAGGAATCATTTTTTTTATTTTTTTTTATATGAATACCGCACAAGAGTCCCAAACTGCTCCCAACCGTCTGGAGCCAGTGAGACTATGGCATTCCCAATTGGGGAATGTTGTGATCTATTTCGATCTATCATGTGATCTATTTGTCCATATTTTATTGTATGCTTAAGAACCATTAATCCTTTATTAAAATTGGGACGAGTATTGTAAGTATGCTCTAGTTTATTAATGAGATACACGACATCATAATATAATATTTATCACAACATAGTATTTGCACAGCGCCCTTGAGGTGATTTTTCACAAAAACGGCGCTATACAAATAATCCAATTATTTTTATTATTATCAATAACAGTGTTTTTAGCACCCTTAATTTTGTGGAAAGTTTAATGCGAAGAAGGGGAAAAAGTATCCTTTTTAAGGTTTATGAGCAGGGCGGGTTTCGAAAAACTGAATTTAAATCGGCCAAGTACTGCATGTTTGATTAGAGAATCTATGAATATATATAGACAGAACTACGATAAATTTAATACACACATTATGTATATTGTGTAAGAACAGTTTGTGAAAAACGAAATACGACATTACTAAACTTCGCCTTTCGTTGTATCTAACTTTATTACAAAATTCAAAATTACATTCCAATAATTAGAATGTACGAGAATATGCATGAGTGCAACTTCCATCTTCATTACATTAGACAGAGTTGGTTGCGAAATATCAAAGAAAGTGGTTAAATTCATCCGTTGATTACAACAGAGTATTGACAGCGCAATGGACCTTCGTGCCACATCTGCGAAAATTGTAAACACAGGTCATTCATTCATACGAATAATTCATGCAAGTATGAAAGGTGTGGTATTACGTGATTTTCACCAATCATTCGAATTATTTTTCATGCCTTTTTTTTCCCTTTCAGCTTTTCAGCTTTTTATACTAATAATAAAAAAAGAAATAAATATAAATATATTGAACAACAAATATAAAGACAATATTTTAAATAAATCGTAGGTACATAAATATATTTGTAACGATTGCAACTATTTTCACATAGGAAAGACTTCTATAAATCTCAGTATTAGAGTTAAGGAACACCTGAGGTGTTTAGATAATAACAATTATTCTGAATTTTCCAATCATTCTTTTGATAGAAATAAATAAACCGGTTTACAATTAGACAAATTTGAATATTTAGAAATCAGAAAAAGCTTTAATAGTGAATTAAATTTAAAAGGAAACTTTAAAAAATATATTTCCCTTGTATTTATTTTCATATTAATATTAATAATAAAAATAATTGCTTCTTTAATTTCTAACATAAATTTGTTATTCAATGTTTTATAAAAAAAAATGTTAACAATTTTGATTAATTACTTACTTACTTTAAGCAATTTTTGTTTAAATTGTTTATTTTTACATTATTGTATTCTATGTTTATCATTTGTCTATACTTGACATAATTATTTTTTAGTATTCTGTATATTCCTGATAAAGAAAGCATAGCTTTCGAAACGTGTAATATGTTTATATTAATAAAGTGGTCAATACAAAGTTTTTTTAATTCATTTATTAATATATTTACGTAATATTTATATTTTTGTAATTTTAATTTTTTTATAGTGTTGATATTTTTTAAAATATTGACATTTTTTATAATATTATTTAAATCGGTGTTATTAAATTGGACTCTAGTATCTCAATAACAAAACTGTAATGCTCTTTCCATTATTTTTTGTTTTTAATTTTTTTTTGTTTCAACTTATGTACATTGATCACAACATGCATGCCCCTAAATATAATAATTTTGACCTACATTTGTATGATGATTGTTGTTTATTGTTGTATTATATTATATTGTTGAAATAAACTCCTGCTGACAAGCTACTTGCAGTGGCTTAGCGGGTATAAGTTCCCACTGTATACAATGAATATTATACAATAAAAAAAAATAAATAATAATAATGACGCCACAAAGTGAGTACCAATATTTCTAAAAAAATATTAATCTAGGCAATTAGATACTGTTGGACGAATGTGTCTGAAGTGTTAAGTAAACTTTTTTTCATTACATTGTACTATAACAACTAATGTATATCTAATAATCTAACTGTAAATTGCACTATAAAATAGTTTTTGTGCAGCTGTTAACGAAACGCAGTTTATCTTTGTAGTTGGGATTGAGGGTAACTAGTGTGTATTCATCATGTCATTAGAATGCATAAGGAGATATTACAAAGATTTGAAAAGTATTAACGTAGTTGATAAGTAACACAAATTGTGCCACTTACGAGGAGGCACTAAAGACATCAATATTCAATTGCACAAGTGAATTTTGTCAGGTAAGTTGTTGAAAAGGTATTAATTTACTATTCACCAAGGAAAACGCTTTTTTCTTGTGCGATTAAATAGTTATTTTTCTATATTTATTAATTTTTTACTAGATATCGGATTGTATGGATTTTCTTATTATTGCTGACGAGGTTACAATTTTTGTAACCGTTGTATTTCCAATTGAATTATTAGATACAGTTATCCAATAATTAATTTGGAATAAAATAGCCACTAGCATCGTTTCTTGTCCACAAAAATGGGAAAGTCTATACAATTCGATGTCAAAAACAGGTTATTTAACAACAAAAGAAAGCCTCCCCAAGTAGGAACCAATCCCGTTTTAGGACAGTCAAATTGACAAGTTTAGTTCATATTAAGTGCCATTATACAAAAACAGGAGGGAAAAAAGCTAGTATTGACATAGTATTGCAATATAATATATCTAGAAAAAAGTATAATAATTAAGTATAAAGAGATGTGAAAAATAGTACAGAAAATTGTGTATACTAGATAATTTGAGTATATTAAAATAATGAATACAGAATTATATCAAAGATAAGAAAATAAAATATATAGAGTAATCGTTCACTAATACCAGATATCTTGAGTATAGTATAATAGTTAAGTACATATGAAGAGATGGAAAAAAAATTATAATTTAAACTACTGTCTATAAATTTTAATTTCTCTTCAATTTATATAAAAAGTCATTTCCTCAAGCCTCTGGTAGTTGTTTGGTTTCGGTTTCCTATGTATATATATATATATATATTTTTTTTTTTTTAAATTTTTATGTGAAGTCAGTTATTGCTGAACATAGCCCGACTTATGTCTTGAAATGTTACTATTTTTATACTATTATTGTGAATATGTTATTTTTGTATAGCCATGTATAATACTGTATAATATTTTGTAATTTTATTAGATGAATATGCACCTAAGGAGTACTGTACTGGTAATAATAAGAATAAGCAAGTATGTATGTAATATGTTAAGAATGTATAAATAGAATGTTAAAGTAGCACTGTAGGATACCACTGAATGGAGTTATTTAATCATTTTTTAAGTTTATTTATAGTGTTGCGCACTTGAAGTAAAATAACACAAAACTGCGCTATATAAATGCTTTGTTATTATTATTATTATTATTATTATTAAACACTTATATATATATATATATATGTGTTTTATAGATACTGGTTGATGCTATGAGGAAAAAAAAGATAATTAATTACTAAGTCTTGTCTAAAATTAAAAATTTCATTTCATAAAACAATTCAAAATTAAAAAAAAAAACTTTTGAACTCGTGTATTACCATAGCTTATCAAAATATTGTATTATGTGTAGATTATTAAATAATAATAGCTCAATCAAATTTTATTGTTTGATGAATCAAGTTTTCAAAGAAGAAGGCTACCGAAACGGCCGAGTGACATTTAACCTCTCCGAGAAACATTCAGATGAAAACAAACAACATAATAATATGCAAACTGACGCAATCCGAGGAATGTTGGATGACGCGGTGTGAAGTAGGCCAGAGAAAAAAAAAGCCTTTGAGACGCGTAGGCGCTAATATTTTACGACACATTGCGTTAATATATGTGTTAGATACATTTTTACCGATAAGTCAAAGATATGTTACCGGGCGAAAGGTAGGAATTTCACAACCGTTGGTTTGCCAAGAAGATTATGAAAGTAATAAAATTTTCATAGTAGTGGTAAAACAAACATTGCACACAATGTGAAATAAATCATTCAACTCAGTATACTCCGTGTTTCCGGAAGTGTAGGTGAGGATCTCATCTCCAATGATTTATTCGAAGTTTTTTTTTTTAACTCGCCAACCTTTCTACTATATTGATCTTTGGCCCGCCATACCCATTGCATTGTCCGCTGTTTAACAGAACGTTTGTCATAAGTCACAATATTAACGCTGTACGTCAACGCACAAAGGAAGCAAAGAAAAAATGTAAAAGTTTCAATTCCATGGATTAAAAAAATAAACTACATTGAATGCGCAACAATTTTTAACAAATAAACTTTGATTTATGCGTCCTAGTGAAATTACGAAACTGGCATCAGGGAATCTTTTTCAGATACTCTTCAACATCTTCCCACTGTCTTCCTATTAACTTCCAGTAACCAAAAATGTGCCTTTATTGAAAGGCACAAGTTCCCCGGGATATATACACATTTTTTTATATATTTTTTTATTTTTACTTTTAATACTGTACCTGTCTCACTAGAAGAACCCGTGTTGAGAGTAGGTAAACTTATGATAAAAAGTTGGAAGTGTCAATTGAACATTCTATCATATTTATATTTTCATAAGAAGCAAGAAGCTTTGTGATTTGACATTGTATTAAGTAAATGAAACACGTTGTTATAAACCACGAATATATTTTATTTTCACCAACCGGTTTCGCTTAACTCAAGCTTCATCTCATGTTGTTAACTCTAACAGCATTAGAGTTAAAGAACACTTACGTTGTTTAAATGGTACTGGTTTTTCTGAACTCGCAAACCACCTAATCTCTTCAGACCATACATTCAATAAAATCACGGGAACTAGTCTTCTGCATAAAAACGGTATAGGAATTAGATTAGACAACTTAGAAGCACTAGAAATTAAGAAGTATTTAAATTTAAAATTATCTGATAACCTACTTAATAACCAAACAAATTTATCTTATAGCCCGATTTTAAACATGTTTCCTATAAATCTCCCCTTACCTATCAGTTATTATATTCCACACCTGTTTAATTATTATTATGTAACCGAGTAGTACACACTTTTTATTTTTTATTACTATGACCCTTTCATTAATGAATTATAGGAATAACCCACTTTAATGACATTATATTCCCATTACACTGTTATATTTTTGTATAAGGATTTCTTCCTCTTACACATAATGTTTTTTCTATTGTTGTCTTCCTCTAATGTTTTGTTTTACCTCTCTTTTATAATATATCTATTTCATCCTATTGTATTTTGTACCTATATATAACCAATAACTCTGTATTAGAATTAAGTTATTATATTTACCCTGATGAAGCTTGAGTTAAGCAAAACCGGTTGGTGAGAATAAAATATATTCATGGTGTATAACAATGTGTTTCATTTACTTAATATTTATATTTGTTTTTTTGATCCAAATCTTGGTGTGAAATTTATATTTATCGTAATATTGTATATTGTCTAGGTACATATTTTATTTTTCTGTATTTTGGTGTATAATAAATAAACATATATACTCGTACATCAAGTATCCCCGGGAAGAAGATATTATTCATGGAACCCAATTTTTTTTATAATATACCTAAAATCTATTTTTAAATTCCGATGAAGCTACAAAACATATATTTACCAGACGATTTTAATGCGTGCGGCTTACATTAGCATGTCATTATTATAATAGAAACAAACATTTTATCACAATTACCACAAAAAGAAGAGGTTTCCGAGAAAAAACATTATGCAATATTTGAACCGGTTTCCACGCTTGGAATCTTCTTGTTGGATAATTTGCGTTCGGCGTAAGGCAAAATTAATGCCGAATACTATATTATTTGATGACCAAATCACTACCTGGTTTATGGCTAGTTTTGACCACTGACCTGTCTGGCCTATGCGGTGTTGATATGGCCGGGTAGCTATTTTGGTGCGGATGTACTCCAGTCGAGACATCACGTATTGAAATGGTATTTTCTCACCGAGGCAATTTAATTTAATTTGTGGTAATTTACCAAAGAATGTGTATGGATTTCAAGGATTTGATGATTGTGTTAAAAGCTTCTGTGTTAATGCTACGTACAAATGAGACTTATGGGTAAAGTACACTATATTTTAAACATTAAAAAAAATTGATGTCTGTACACAGCGTTTGCGTGACGGTCAACTGCGTGTGAAATGTAAAATATATCATTTTTGTAACTACATAAATACACTGTTTAAAATTGTACAGGATTGAAAAACTTGATAAAATATCTTTTAAGTCAATTTGATCGTATTTGCAAAAAATATGCAGTGTACAATCTACACTATTCGCAAATATTGCAAGAATCAATCACGTTTGCATGTACTGGGCGGATATTTGATGCTGAAAATGCTTCAAACTAAATAAATCATATTATATGAATACGATAATATTTAAAAAAAATCTCTTGGAAGGATGGAATGCACCGATTTAAACATTAAAATCATTAAAGAAAATAATATTATCACATGTAATCTTCATCGATATCATATCTCAAATTCAAGATTTGTCAATATTATTCTCCATTTTTAATACCATATTATTGGCAGCTATCTTTATGATGCTTACAAAGTTCTTCACGAATACAATTGCAAACTAGACAGTGTCTCGGATGAATATCCGATTTTTTTTATTTACATGAGACATCTATAGACTTTTTATAAAAGTCTAAATATATTAATTTCTTAATTATTAATTATTTATCCTTAATATATATTATCTCGAATTTGAGATATGATATCGATGAAGATGACATAAATTGAACTGTTCTCATTAGCAAAGTTGGTAAAACGGTTTTCCCGGATAGGCAGAGGTCCTGGGTTGGAGTCCCAGGTGCGACTGAAATCTTTTTATCTTCTGTTGTTTTTTCCGGCTTCATGCTTCGTTTAGGTTATGTTAATATCATTTTCTTCAATGATTAAATATTACAAAGAGGTTTTTTAAATCATAATAAAAATTAAACAATGAAGGCCGATCGTTTTGTACTTTTACAAATGCTTATGAGGAACCATGTAATAAAGTTAGTATGTTCCCTATGTATGATATTATGTTCTGTGCAACTTACGCATAGTTGTATCCTCCGATTCCGATGTTGTCATTTTCATACTTAACGATGACGGCGTCCTTGGGGTTCCCCTGCGGCGCGGCAGCGGCCAGGACGAACAGGGCGGCGAAAATGATAATCTGAAAATTTAACAATCCATTAGTTATCATTTTTACAATGAACGCATTGATTCAATATTGCTAAAATATGATATGATCTATGGAGTAAGTTTGTCCGTAATATTTGTATGACGTTCAACTGTGGAATATTAATCATTTCAATCGGGGAATCATTCAAGATTCGCTCAAAACATGAATCAAAATATCATCAATCAAATCTTTTGATTTATTTCAACAGACGCAACAATTCTTAATTATACAAGTCGATATTCAAGAGATAATCCTCTGAACTCTATATATATAGATTTTTATACAATCACGGGTCCAAAATAGGAACTTGTTTTAGGAATGTTAGTTTCTTAACTAACGTAACCTAACTTTCCACATATTTATGATGTAACTTTTGATCCCATGGAAACAATGTCTTTGTTTTTTATTCTATTTAAGTGCCGCTAGTATAAAATAATATTGCAAATAATGCTCAGTCACTCGCTCAGTCAAATAATATATAATCCTGTGGACTAGTCCGCCCTGAGACGTTGCCAGAATAAAAGAAAATAAATTCCCTTCCTTTCAAAATTGCGTTCATAGAAAATTCCAAAACGAAGCTGATTTTGGTTGAAAGAAAAATACTATGCAATATTAATTAGAAATTTATTTAATTAGTGTTTAAAAGAAATTGGCATTTCAATCAAAACATTACGTTTCAGCAACCCTTTAAAATGACCTACAGATAATATTAATAAAACTTCTGCAATTTTTCAGAGTTAAATAGCCGAATTACGTGATGACATATCTAGTACTTATTAACTTTCAAGGTATCACGACATTCTAAGTCAGAACGATATATATTTTCTTTCCAAGAAAGCAACCATCTCTTCAATTCCTGGGAACCTCTGCCTGTGAGATTATCCGCTGGCTTCCACCAAGGCAAGGTGGTTTATTAAGTAATTATTACACAAGAAGACTACCTTTACCACAGACATTAAGTTAAGGCTGGCATCAAGTCTGCACGCGAGTACCGACATACATTCTCCACATGTTTAGATATAAATGCATAATGTTCATTCGAAGTATGATAGTAAGTTATAATGAATATAAAAAAAATCGTGTTATTAATTAAACAAACGCATTTTCACGAAATTTGGAGAAAACCTTTTTTTTTAATGACTTTTTTTGCTTTCCCTATTACTAGGGTCTCAAGGTTACTGTATTTAAGGTAAAATTGCTTAATGTGGATTGACGAAAAATAAGTAATATAACGTACTATATGTACCCTTCGAAAATAAAAATATGAATACCATAATTAATACCATAATGAACGCATATATAGTATCGACAAAAATAGAAGGTTTCAAAATTTGTGATATTTTTTTGTTAAAAACACCACGCATATAATTTTTAATTCACAAGGTAAAAAATTAAAGATTTATAAGCACTGAAAAAATTGTTAAAAGATTTTTTTAAATAAACCACAGACATTTTTAAAGCCATTTTTTTTCTCTTTAAAATCATATTATTCGCGTAGCACTTTCTAGCTTAATCGAAACAGTACACTTGTAAAATATTTTTGAAAATAATTGTTAATGGACTCACTCCCTTCATGATGCTGTGATGCTGTGATGCTGTGGAGAGCTGTGGAACAGATGATCATCGTCTCATTCCACTCTCATTTATATCGCCTGCCTGTGGCCATCCTCACATGTCACCGGGTCACCAGCACTATCGCCAAACCAGTCAGAAGACACAGAGTAAAAAAATCTCAATCACACAACATTTAACTGATCGAATTAAGAATTATTTCGGTGAAGTGCCTTTAGTTTACTCGTGTATAATTGATATTACTGTTTTGCTGAAGATTTAATAATAATTTTGGAAGATGCCTTAAAATGCGATACGCTTAAAAAAGCTATGTTAAACTTGTTTTAGAAATTCCATCAAATGTAATGGATGGATCACTTCGTCAGGACAAACCGTCAAAATCAAATGTCAAATTCATAAACATACATATTAACTTATAATAGTCTCAATGAATAAAGATGCAGTAAAGAGCAGGTATTCACAGTTGTTATTAATGTCCTTAAGAATAATATGATGGTGCATACTAAATGACTGCACATTCAGTTGAAGGGCACAGGGCTGTGACTGGCATATTCGACATCTTTTGAACATTTATGAGCCCATTTGACAGAAAGAACTTGTCAGTTAAATTCACTGTTTTCTCAAAATTCAATAATAATATTTCTAATTTTGAAACTGTCAATTCATGGTGGAATTCGATAATAAAATGATTTTTTTTATTAAAAAACCTTTGTAACCTTTTTTCGCTTATTTATTTTCGACCGGACCGGTTTCACCCTATCACGGGCATCGTCCGGTCGAAAATAAATAAGTGGAAAAAAGTTACAAAGGTTTTTTAATCAAAGAAATTCATTTAAATAATAATATCATGTCTTTCAGAATCTTACATTCATTAATTGTTTTTGTGTTTAATCCGTAGAAATCCAATCAATTAAAAAAAAGTTAAGTAAATCAAATTTATTAATCTTATTATTAAGTTCTGAAAGCACTTTAGTTTATTATTATTGTGACAGCCGTTTCAGCGTTCGAGGCTATTTTCAAACTGTCTGAAAACGCAGTTTGAGCGCTGAAACAGCTGTCACAATAATAAAAATCTTAAATACTTGCAGAACTTAATAATAAAAGTATTCAATTTGATTTACATTAAATTATAAACAATTTTCTTTTACTGAATTCATTACAGATTCAGATTGATAAAATTACTTGTTTTCGATTTGTCGATTTTTTTTTATTTTGTTACTGCAGCGAACTTGGAAAATCTAAGCTTTTTTACAGACTTACTTTCGTTTAAATTATAAATTTTTCGTAAAATATAAAATTTTGTTTTCGTGTCTAACAATATACAAAAATAAAAATATATTCGTTTTGCACTTTCATCTTAACTAAAACGCGAAGATTATCGGTTTACGCGAAAAAGTAAAACTATTTGTGAAAAGGGATTCTAAAATTCCAAATAATTTCTGACGGTTACGATGCTAGTAAAGATGCCAAAAAAGAGGTATAGAACATATGGCAACACATTTTATCATTATTTCCTAGTGTTAAACTTTTAATGTTTTAAAATATTTCCTTCTACAAAATTACTAAAATGCAGTAATTATTTCCCTGGACAGCAATTTAAATGAAAAATGTTTTTGTTTTAAGAAGAACGGCTGCGCTGCCTGTTTCACACATAACTTAATTTTGAATTTGACGTCAAAATACTCATCCAAACTGAATGATATTTTTTCTTTAAATTAAAGGTTTAGTAAATATCTAGTACGGATGAGTTTTTTTAATTTAATTTATTTTTGTATTAAATTATGAAGTTATAGGCCCTGAAAAAATATTGATATTCCTAATTTTAGAGGCAAATTAGAAAATTATTTGAGGATTTATTTTTATTTTTGTATATTTTTTAAATTATAATATTTGCTGTGTAAATATGATCACGTAAAAAAAAATAAAAAGAAAACATAAAAAAAAAAGTTTTTTCGGGTCGATATTTTAAATTATGTATGGAAAACTTGTATTCCAACGTAAATTGGTCGTTTTTATTTTAATTTAAACTCCACCATAATGCTTATTTTAATAATTTTTTTTATTTTTTAAAAATCAATTCCTTTAATGGCATACTCGTATATTTCATAATATAAAACAAAAATAAATAAATTACTTCTAATCCGTACTAGATATTTGCTATACTTTATTGAAGAAAAAAAGAGATTATTAGGTTTAGTTGAGTATTTTGTCCTCAAATCCAAAATTAAATTTTGTATGAAACAGGCCGCGCAGCCGTTCCTCTTAAGTCACTTTATTTTATTTATATATATTTCTGCATTCGACCGGTTTCGGTTGGACTCAACCTTCTTCAGGAATGTATACATATATTACAACTTATGAAATTTTACTTTAGAATCTAAAACTTTAGATGAAACAGTATTTTTTTGATGGACTTAAATTTAATCAAAAACTAATTTTTATTTTCGTCGCAGTAATAAGATGGATTCAAAATTTGACTGGTCGTTAATTTTTGTCAGTTAGATACGCACCTTCTCAAATAAATTACGTATCGCCTTTATTTCCGACAATGTTTGTTTACATTATATAAATAAATTTTTAAAACGTCAAGGTTGTCGCATGGGAATTAGTTAATTTTCCATTAAAAGTGAATACTTACTTTCGATGATTCAGAAAAAAATCAATATCGGTATTTTGTGAATAATATTAAAGATAAATAAACAATTCAAATCAATCGCGTGAATTTTAATGAAATAATTAAATAAAATACTGCCTTAACCCTTTCAGACCTGAAATAATTCAAACTGGCAGTGATAAAAAATACTTGATGCTTGATATATTATCATTTTAGAATTATTTAAAAAATTTTGATGCAGTTTTAGGTAGGTTAATTTAAAACAGTGGTTTCCAATATTATTTTGCTTACCGCTCACTTTTCAACCATTTTTTTTATTTAACCCCCCTCCCCGAATTTAGGATCACAGCACTAATGGAAAATCCGCCGCCGACGAAGTTTTCTTTAAAATGAATGTTACATGTGTGCAAGGGGAAGTTTAAGACGCGTTTTGAAATGTCACGACTGACCGGTTAGTAGCGTAGTGGTTCAAAGCGTCGGGTTTTCACCCGGGCATCGCTGGCTCGATTCTCTGCCAGTTAAAGTGCTCCATCCATTGAACAAGTCACATTTTCCGCTTATAATGATGGAAGTCGGAGGTTTTACAATATTTTGAGATTATTTGTAAACCGAGAATGTTTTGTCTTTCTAACTAATAAAAACCCATTTCTATAGGTATTTGTACATTAATGTCAAGATTATTGAATAATATTAAAATGTTAAATTGCCAGAACAGTTTGGCGACAATACAATGTCTTTGGTTTTGAGATATATTTATATTTTTTACAGATTATGTAGTATACTATTATTCACCTTACAACCAGATTAGAAAAAGGTGGTAGGAAGGACTGGACAGAAGGATGCCATGGAAATTGAGTAAGCTTACCTTGGTTCGTGGATATCCTTTAGCACTTAATTTAGCTCACTGAAACTTCACGGTAATCCATAATTGGCCAGATGCTCCGGTCGCGGCGGTGAACACCTTTTGTTACTGCCTAATGAGCGGTTTGAGACCGAACTGTCTTCGGCTTTTTCTTCTTCCATTGACAATAGGAATCGGATCGGGTGTTTATATTGAAAAACGACGAGTGCCAATTTATGTTCGCTCTAGATAGGGGAAAACTTTTCAATAAATATTTTTTTTCAAACATACGTACGGTGCGAAAGGGTTACAAACTAATATATTATGCAAAAGTGTGCTGAGTGTTTGCTGACCGCAGACATAATATTACGCAATATATATAACTGACCCATGGGTTAAATGCGGTGTGTCGGCTTTGCTTTCAATATTATAACCACTATCCCCTGATTGACACCATACAAATGCTTTTTTTTTGGAATGTGAAGTAATCATTGACTGAATTATGCATAGGATTTGAAGATATTATTATCTTATCAACGGTATTGAAGCGGTTGGAAATTAAAGGTAGTTGTCTGTGATAAAAAATAGGACAGTCTTGAAAGAAAGTGAATCCTTTGGAAAATAAATTGTGAAACGGTAGTTGGCAAGTTATAAAGAAAATAGCAGAATTATTATACATATGTTATGAACATAATTTGCCTTAATAGGCGAACCTGTATTGAGGGAGATATCTTAGTAATTTTTTCGTAGATTTTGATAAGTAAATTCCAACACGTCTTTGATAAAATGACCTCAGAGAAGTAGATAATTTCAGTATCCTCCTGGTGTAAAACCAGTTTTCGGAATAGAAAGGTTGTTTATAACTTTAATCGTGTTTGTTGACCAGACCTGAAGAGTTAGATACTGCCCAACCTAATAGTTTGGTAAATGTAATAATTAAAAGGATGGTAAAGATTCCCAAGTTACGAATAACCAGACAGTATTTAAAAATCTCACACTACCACCACAGTAAGCGGAAGATGTTGCTTGTGTCGTGATGGAGGACTTAACCTGTCGAGGAATTAAACTTACGACGTCTGGATGGGACCCAGATTCGATGCAAACTCAGCCACTGACCGGTCACTTCCTGGAATGAAGTCACTAAACATTCCAATAAATTCCCATCCATTGTCAAAGAATAGCTGAACCAAAACCTTTTAACTCCGAACTGTGAAAAACTATTTATATTCCTTTCGAAATACCACCTCTGAACTTATCAAACAATACTTGCAACCCTGTTTCATGATATAATTGTACAGAAATGAGTTCAGGGAATATAGGAATTACAATAGATATCCAACTCAAATGGACAAATCACGTGGAAAAGTAAATTAAGAAATTAAACCCACATTTTTTAACGTATACAAATATGAAGAAAAAAAAAATTCCTTAAAAACTCACTTTTTTTACTGCTACTAACAAATATATAAGCATATCCACGCACTGGCCTTGCCCATATGGGAATTATTTATTATATATACAATATGTATATAAATTTACGTATATTAAAAAAAAAACTTTGATTTAGTATGTATTTTTTTTCTCTCTACATTATGTCTTTTTTTTCATAACTGATTATAAAAAAAAAAACCTTTTTTATTACATTCGCATGTTTAATTAATAAAAAAATATATGTAATGATATATGAAATAGTTACAAAGATAATTCAAAACAAATATTTTTATTGTTGAAAAACAACAATCCATCCGTAAAATTACCGATTAAACCGGCCGCGAACTTCTGGTATTAAATAATATAGGGCAGTAAAATATGTCTTGAAGTACAGCCTCGAAATATCATCGCTGTAGTCTCACCTTGAGAGCATTCCGACGCGTACATTTATGGATCTTTTCTCGGCCCATTGTGTAGTAAAATGTGTATACGTAGTACGTTTTTATTAGCATGTAGTTAAAAAATAAAAATGCAATTGGCACAATGCAAAAAAATTCTACAACAACAAAAACTATTTGAACAATTAATATTAAAATAAAATAATAGTAATAATGATGTCTTTATTTCAGCGGAACAAAGCGGTGAGTGCAATACTCTGCCATATAAAAGAATACATAAAAAATAATTACATCATGTGGAAATAGAATATAAAAAAGTAAAAATAACATATTTAGCACTTATGCTACGGTGGCTTGAGGGAAATTCTCCATCTATGATGTAGGGGTGCGCCCTGCCACTGGCCGACGGCCTGTACAAGAGTTTTTTCCGATATCCGGTAGCGCTGACTCTTCCCGGCTATTCTGTGGCGCATCAAAGCAGCAAACCCATGCACCCTTTCCTTCTGCGAACATCTGCGAGGCGCTGCATCGGCAAGGGAGGCCGAACAGCGCTCTGTAAGCGTGTTTATATTGTAATCGGAGTGTGTCCATGACGCCTTGTGTACTCGTATATCTTGTCCATAGTTCGCTAGTGTTAAAGCTCGTGCAGTATGTCTGGAATAGTTCCTTCTTTACCGGAGGACTGCCCCTGTTGAATCTCCTAGTGAGTATGTTGGCTCGCACGCTCAGTGCTCTTCTTTGGCTAAATAATACGATTTCTTAATCATAAATGAAGTACTTTGAATTCAGATACATATTATTAAAAAAATAAATCCGTTTGGCGATTTGATCTTTGATATTTTGTACTATAGAATTATGCTACAGCAATGATTGGAATTGTGTATGATGATTAAAACATTGTTACACTACACCATAAAAGCACAAAGCTATAGTAATATTATTTGTTTTTTCATTAAACTTGAATCACTTGAAAAAATTAGAAATAAACATTAAAAAAAGAGAATATTATATATAATACAATACGGATTTTTTGTAGCAACACGTGTACTATTTTAAATCCACTTAAAATTATTTAAAGATTGATAATAAAGGTCATTAAAAAAACTAAAACAACGCTTTCCACTGAAACCCTTCTTACAATATGCAATGCACCTACAATAGATTAAATGTTTAAAGAATATTCAATTTTTTAAAGAACTACTGATAACTCACATCTTAATATATCCGCAAGATATGAGAATAACATTTAAATAATTATAATTATAGTTGCTACCGATATATTTTTCTTTTCTTTGTCTTTTCGATTTCATGTTTCATTTTGAAAGTTGTTAATATTATCTTAAACAAGCTGAAGTACCCGGCATCGCCCGGGGTCATGTACGATTTTGATGATGTATTAACCTTACCCTTACCCCTATCTCAGTAATTTTCCTCTTATTTTGAACGTCAAGTGGGCAAAATTTAATTAAGAAATACCAACATTGTGCTTTAAGGGGAAGGAAAGTGGGATGGGGGGGTAGTTTAAGAAATCTCGTGTAAAGTATGATCTTACTCTTATTTTGAACGTCAAGTGGGCAAAATTTAATTAAGAAATACCAACATTGTGCTTTAAGGGGAAGGAAAGGGGGATGGGGGGTAGTTTAAGAAATCTCGTGTAAAGAATGATCTTATTTTGAAGGTCAAGTGTGCAAAATTTCATCAAGATCGGAATATAACTGTAGATTTGTATACAAAACAAACAGACACCACCCGCCCGGGATATACTTCTTTACATAATAGAAGAATAAGACGATTAAAAAATGAATAATTAATTAATTAATTATTAAGGTTCAGGCTGAACTGAAACCGGTTGGTCAACATAACATATTATTTTTTTAATATGTTTTTGTATAACCCTGATGAAGGTTCAGGCCGAACTGAAACCGGTTGGTTAACATATAAAAATAAAGAGTGGTATTCAAACTAAGTTATTTTATTTTAATTTATAATTATGTATACCCACAAAGTGTTTGCTACAAGTGAATTTTTTTTTTAATATATTTGCTACATTAAACTTAAACCTTTAATGCTTGTTTAAGCTTTCTATAGGTACCTACTTTAAACGTTATATTTATTCCTTTTGGCCTTTTCGTGTCATTTTGCTACCATTATTTATGCTTTTGCCCTTTCGTGATCACCGATAGATTATAATCTGTCTCCTGGTTTGGAATTTTTTTCCAAAAACTAAATGTATCTTTTTTGGTTAAGATTCATAAATCTTTAAAAGCATAATTCAAATACACGTTTTGTAATCCGCACACCGTATACAATATACAGTTATAGTTTATTCCATAAATGAACAATGTTTACTCTTCTCATATTCGCTGAATTATTGCATAAATACGGACATAATTCAGAGAGGATGAATTGTTGCCTGAGACCACTTTTACTTTTGTATGTCACACTTATTACAGTATTGAGATGTAACGTATGAAGGCGCATATATACTAAATGGAAGGAATCTCCGAGTAACCTTTTAAAACATTATGCGTCTAAAGCCAGAATCATTATTTAATAGTTGATCAATACCTAAAATGTTGTCATAAATTTGATTAATCATTGGCGTATCAACCGCAGTCTAATTAATTTAATAGAAAAATCGCAGGCGAAACAACTATCAAATCTTTAAAACCACTGGTAACATATGCATTCAATTCAATAATAGCATGTGAAAAATAATCTAATAGTTCAATTATATTGAAATAAATATACTTTATATTCGCCACTTCATAAATATACATAGATATCTACATGTTTCGAAATCGACGCTTTCTTCATTGGTAAAATCAATATGTAGATACTAAAAATAATAATGTCGAGTATAGACAAATGATAAAAAATAGAACACAATAATGTAAGAATAGACACAATTTTAAACATTAACAAAATATGATTAAAGTTGATAAGTAATTAATCAAAAATGGTAATAAAAAAATATTATAAAACATTGAATAAAAAAATTATTTTAGAATTTTAAAAATAAATTATTTTTATTATTAATATTAGCGTGAACAGAGATTGAAGAGATATCTATTTAAATAAATAAATAAAATATTTATATCAAATGAATGATTGATTTCCAAAATATATATGACATTATTATTTTTAGTATTCACATATTCCTGATGAAGAAAGCATTGCTATCGAAACATGTCGATATCTATGTATTTTTATAAAGTAGTGAGTATAAAGTAAATTTTTTAATTAATTTATTTCAATATAATTGAAATATTTGATTATTTTTCACATTCTATTATTGAATTGAATGCATATGTACCAGTAGTTTTAAATATTTGATAGATGTTTTTTTATGTGTGTTTTTTTATTAAAGTAATTAGACTTCGGTTGATACGCCAATGTTTAATTAAATTTATGACAACATTTTAGGTATTGATCAACTATTAAAAAATGATCATTGTGAAATATATTTTTAATCATTGAAGATATTATTAACAAATCTTAAACTAAATTTAAAACAGAAAAGAGACAGAAAATAAAAAAAGGTGATGGTCGTATCTAGGACTCGAACCTAGGACCTTTTTATTACAATGACGTTTGTAAGCTTCAATAAGTTATTCCAATAACATTGAATATTAATTCCAGACTTGTAGAAAAAGTTAATGGACATCTTATATAAATAAAAATCGGACAGGCTTAACCCAGACACTAGATAGCAAATAAATTCGGAAAGAATCTTGCAGTCAATATAGAAAGATAGCAGCCAAAAATATACCGGAATTAATTTTACAAAAGAAAAAAAAAATCAATCAAAAAAGTCCCAATAAACTACTTTTTTGTAGTTTGTCTTGTTATTAAAATTTAAAAGTTACAGACAAGGTTACAGAATATTTACAATAAAAACATTAAAAATAACATATTTAACAAACTTAAAACAAAAATATATTTAAAAAAAATGATGAAATTAAAAGATCATAAATTGAAGTACGTTATCGATAAAAATGAGGTGGCATTAGCTCAATCGGTTAGAGTACAGGTTCCGGATAGACCAAGAGGACCTGGGTTCGAGTCCCCGATCCGACCATTACCTTTTTATTTTCTGTGTCTTTTCTGTTTCACACTTTATTTAAGTATTATCTTAAATAATAAAAACATGTAATAATCAATATATTTTTGGGTATCGACTTTCTTATTGGAACATTGATGAGAGTAATGTGAAAGAATTTAAAAAAAAATTGTTAGCCAAAGGTTTTTTCAACCCTTTATTAAGTAACAAATTATTTATATTATTTGTGGTGGCTACCATAGAGCGGTGGTTTACGCCAGGGGCGTGCATTGCTCTATGACCAAAGCTAGGCTGTGTCGCTGTGTGTAGTTTTTCAAGTTCGAATATGAATTGCGAATTCAATATTTATAAATGATTTGTTTATTATCATCTTTCGCGAACTGTTTTGGTCAAATGGATAAATGAGCGTACAAGTTCCTCACTTAATTAATGGAAACATATGTTTTGATTGGAAATTTTTATAAAAATTCTTCTTATAGTTCTTTTTTCTTATGGTAGGCACAGATTTTCTGCCTTTATACATTGTACACAGTGGTCTACGCATATGACTTCATGTCGGTTTGTAGTCGGAGTTGTAGGTTCAATTCCCGCGTAGCCCAAAAATAAAATTACGCTCTACTCTCCACAGCTGTTGTGCAGAATATTTATGACTAAATAAATTCAATAATTTAGCACTAATTTTATTGTGTATTAAGAGAAAACTTCGCTTTTAATAGGGTGAAACATAATATTTTATTATTCTGGCAATACAAAACTACTAAGTATGTATGTATTTGAAATTTTGTTCATCGAATTCGAATTTCACAGTTCGTTTTAAAGAAACAACGAAAAACATCAAAATAGTTTTTTTTAAATTTATATTGTAACGTAAATACTGACCCCGCTTATAAAGGCACCACTTCCATTGTTTACGACTAGATTTGAGGAAATGTCTATGGGAGACATCCGATGGGAGAGGGGGGCAGTGAAGGCAAGATTGCGCGGGACGTGACTTGACACGGCGGACAGAGCCGGGAGTTTTTTGGAAAGGGAGTTAAATGTTTAAATTGTGCTGTGATTAACATTCGCTAACCAGCGTTTCAACACCATGTACCCGAAGTGGGTAGGATGGTCCTATAATTACGGATGGTGACTTGGAGTGACAAAAGTCCAACTGCGCGTGCAGGAGCGCTGGATTTAAAAAAAACCATGCCAATGATGACCGGGCAATAACGACGTTTGTACGGAACGAAAGGTACTATCTTCTCATATTGTTTATTGGATTCTACGGATGAAGTTTGCGGTGTGGCGGATGGCGCTGCCGTGAGACGTCCCAGATCTCGCGGATGGTGTATGGAGGAATCGACAATCATCGGGACAAGCGCGGCCCTCCCTGGTGCAGAAGACGAGATGCCGTCCACAAGAGCCATCCTAAATATTTTAATACATTTCGTTGTAATTTTAATCCTCCTCTCTACTCTTTTACGGTAACGACAATGTTACAATTAGTATACCAATAAACCTCATGTTTTATCAATACCAGGGTTTTATTTCTGTATCAGGAAATACATTCCGCTTCCCGTGCTTCATACATCAATTTCAGCCATGAATCCTGAGAGATAGAGTCGAGCATTTAAACATACTAGGCAAATTGTTGCAATATTTATGATATGTGAATTTAATTTTGCTGTTTATTTATGTATCTAACATCTAATACAAGGCTATTTAAATACATACATTTAAACGATACAAATAAAGCGTTAATTATTTAATAAAAAAAAACATAAAATTCTCATGTAGAATCATCGCTTTTCGCAAAGTACCACTAATTTCTGGATAACGTTTGGTGAAAGTAAAAAAAAAACGTGCACTTGGAATATTGTGCTTTTTTAAACTCACAGTAAACTTTCTATGAGCATTTTTGGCGATTATAAAATGTCAGACTGTAACTTAGATTCATC
>JAHDVE020009319.1:0-29468 GCA_022606495.2 Halesus radiatus
ACAATGTCTCATTTCTACCACGCCAAGCTCGCAATGATTAATCGGTGCCGCTTAGATACGGAAGCGTCAGTATCACTTATTATTAAAGGATTACCGATCGAATTGCAGGCGAATGCTCGGGCTTTTAGGTGCGTTGAACCGGATGAACTGTACGCGGGATTTTTGGCGGCCCTGGAGCACTACCAGTCTCCAGCATTGTCAACATCGACGTCAACATCGACGTCAAAATCGGTCAGCGCTCCCCAAACTTCGCGGACAGAAGGCTGGCAACCCAAGCAGGAACCCAGATGCTTCATCTGCTCGAAACGGAACCACGTGGCTCGGGATTGTCGCTTCAGACAGCAGCCGTCGGAGAAATGCTCGAGATGTGGACGCTTCGGACATCGAGAAGTAACCTGCCGCGCATACATATCCAAAGAAAATCAAATTCCTGTCAAGGAGGTAAGGATCCTCTCTTTATTTGATCTGAACAGCACCTATCTCAAGGAAGTTAAGGTGAATGGTGTTTCGTTCTGCGGATTTATCGACACGGGGAGTTAATATAATCAGTATGAAAAGTGCCGAAGAAATAAAGGTGCCTTTAGAAGTCAGCTCCTATATTATTAAGGGATTCACAGGAACTTGTGTTCCAGCTCTGGGCCAAGTAAAGATAGATATAGTCATTGATGACATTGATTTTCATACAGAAGCTTTGGTCACAGACTGTGACATGAATGATGTAGACTTTTTAATTGGCCAACCAATAATAAATAAATATGGCATCGAGATGACAGTGGCAAGCGGTAGAGCTAAGTTTACCAAGGAAAGTGGTTTTGAGTCGATTTCTAAAATTAACGTTATCGAGGATTTTGAAAGAAAACACTTAGTGAGAATTAAAACTACTACCATAATACCAGTTGGAGTATCTGGCAAAGTAGATGTTGTCGCACCCGAAGAAGGGAGATTATTAGTGAAGCCCAGGATGCTTTGTCTTGGTCAGCAATCCTACTCATTTCCCGGATCGCTTCTAGATTGCCCCAATGCTAGTATTGAAATAACGAACTTAGGCTCTGGGGAACTCAAGTTGACGGCAGGATGCTTACTGACTAGGGCTGAAAGATTAGTGGAACACCGCTCATTGGAAGGTGAAAGAATACCCCCAGAATCCCGTCCATTCGCTGCTGAAAGCATACGCGTGGGAGAGGTACGTGAGGTCCATAGTGAAAACCTGTTGAAACTTTTACATAAATGGTCCCACTGCTTTGCTAGATCTACGAAGGAGCTGGGTAAAACTTCATTTGGGGAAATGAAAATAACTACAACCACCTCCCAACCAGTTCATCACAAACCGTATAGACTATCTTTCAAAGAACGAGAAATTGTACGGAACAAAGTTAACGATCTCCTGGAAAGCGGGATAATTCGAGAATCCGAATCCGAATACGCAAGTCCCATTATTTTAGTTAAAAAAAAGATGGGAGATGTTAGATTAGTCGTTGATTATAGAGCTTTAAATGCAATTACAACAAAAGACAGGTACCCAGTAGGTCACATCGAGGATCAAGTGAACAGAATCTCGGGGAACATGTTCTTTACAAGCCTAGACATGGCTCAAGGGTATCACCAAATACCTATATCCGAAGATTCAATTGAGAAGACTGCATTTATAACACCGGACGGGCAATACGAGTACACTCGGATGGCTTATGGGCTTGCCAATGCACCAGCCGTTTTCGTCAAAACCATAAACAGAGTCTTAGGAAGTCTACGGCATAAGGAAGTGCTGGTTTTTATGGACGATATTTTAATCCCCTCTCGCACCGAAGAAGAAGGCTTGGTGCTCCTTGAGACCGTACTGGAATTATTCGATAAAGCTGACCTTCGACTCAACCTGGAGAAATGCTTCTTCCTAAAGACAGAGATAGATTACTTAGGGCACCGAATTTCTAAAAATGGTATTAAACCAGGGAAATTCAAAATTAATGCAGTAGCTGATTTCCCCACACCAAAAAATGTTCATGAGATAAGGCAATTTATTGGCCTGGCAAGCTACTTCCGAAAATTTGTCAAAAATTTTGCAACTATTGCAAGGCCCTTGACTGAACTTACAAAGAAAAACTCTCCCTGGGTATGGGGCCGAGACCAGAGTGAGTCACTTACCTCCTTAAAAACTATTCTTACTTCAGACCCTGTTCTGGCACTCTACGACTGTAAGGCTCAGACTGAAATACACACAGATGCCAGTAAACTAGGCATAGGAGGAATATTGCTTCAAGTTCAAGAAGATTTGGCATTGAAACCGGTCGCTTACTTCAGTCGGGTCACCTCCAAGGAAGAGTGTTTCTACCACAGTTACGAACTGGAGACACTGGCGGTTGTAGAAACAATTAAACGATTTAGGATTTATTTAACAGGAATACATTTTAAAATAGTGACTGATTGCGCGGCTGTACGCGCTACGTTAGTTAAGAAGGACCTCATCCCCAGGATTGCAAGATGGTGGCTATCGATTCAAGATTTCGATATGGAAATAGAATACAGATCGGGTGCTAAAATGCAACATGTGGATGCATTGAGTCGAAACCCTGTTCAACCAGTTCTAGTGTCAATGATAAATTCTGAGGATTGGTTCCTATCGCTTCAGTTGCAAGACCAATCTATAAATTCCAAGGTTAACCAGCTAAAAAGCGCACAACCAAATAGAGATATTACCAACAATTACACGTTTAAGGAAGGGCGACTGTACCGGAAGACTTTGCATGGAGAGAGGCTTGTGGTGCCTAAAATAGCAAAATGGAATCTTTTGCACAAATGCCACGATGAGATTGGACACCCTGGATTAAAAAAATGTGATTCTCGGATAAAGGAAAAATACTGGTTTCCAAAAATGACCAGATTCATAAAAAAATATGTGGACGGTTGTATTGATTGTGCTTACAAGAAGGGGCAATATGGGCGTATAGAGGGAAAACTCCACCCTATTGAAAAGCCCCTGAAACCAGGGCACACTATTCACATTGACCATTTGGGCCCTTTCCCCAAAAGCAGTAAAGGAAATCAATACCTGCTTATGACAGTTGACTCGTTCTCAAAGTTTTTAGTTGCAAAGCCATCTCGTAGTGTGGGGTCCATCGAGAGCATTAAACTTCTGAAAGAAATATTCAGTATTGTTGGCTACCCTGTAAGGATCATTTCAGACCGAGGACTTGCATTCACCAGTAGGTATTTTAAGGAGTTCGTTAATCTAAAACAGATGAAACATGTGCTCTGTGCTGTAGCCACACCCAGAGTCAATGGCCAAGTTGAACGTGCTAACCGCACAATTTTGGAAGCGATAAGAACAGGAACAGCCAGTGAAAATACTTGGGATTGCGAAATTCCAGACATCTTGTGGGGAATCAACAACACAGTGAATGTGAGTACTGGATATTCTCCTTTCCAACTGATGTTTGCCTACAAGGGAAATTTGCTACCCGAACTAGAAGCTGACAGTACAAATAGCGCTCACCAAGAGATGAAATTATTGGAGTCGAGGAGAACTAAGGCGACAGAGAATATGAAGAAGGCAGCCATAAGAATGAAAAAGTCCTTCGACAAAAGGCGAAAGGCAGCTAGAAAATATTTAAAAGGTGAACTTGTACTGTGGAAGGACAGTTCAACAAACTTAGGAGGCTTGAGCAGAAAAGTAAAATCTCTGTATGGTGGTCCTTACAAAGTCACCAAAATTCTTAAGAACGATAGATACAAGATAAGGAGTATTAAGGGTATGCAAGGATATAAAACCTTTACTGCGGTTGTGGCCGTTGACTCCCTCAGACCATATCGCAGTACCCCGAGCATGCCGAGCGAGTCTGAATCCAACGACAGTGAAACAGAGACCCTCGACCTGATAGATCTACTAGAAAGCTAGTAGGTGAGCAATATTATGTGACATTGGTGGCGATTGTATTCCACATTAGTGGCGAGCAATATATGTCACATTGATGGCGATTGTATGTCACGTTAGTGGCGATCAATATATGTCACATTGGTGGCGATTGTATGTCACGTTAGTGGCGAGCAATATATGTCACTTTGGTGCAATGTATGTCACATTGGTGGCGATTGTATGTCACATTGGTGGCGAGCAATATATGTCACATTGGTGGCGATTGTATCTCACATTGGTGGCGAGCAATATATGTCACATTGGTGGCGATTGTATGTCACATTAGTGGAGAGCAATATATGTAACATTGGTGGCGATTGTGTGTCACATTGGTGGCGAGCAATATATGTCACATTGATGGCGATTGTATGTCACATCGGTGGCTAATGGTAATATGTTTGTATGTTTCTAGACTTATGGCAAACAAAGAGAGAGCCGTGAGGACACGACCAAAGGTCAGGATGGGCGAGTGTAAAGCTGATGTACATGGCCAGCTATGCAACGCAACCAGCAGCCTATATTTAGAAGAAGAAGGCTTTCCGAGCACAAGGCGGGAATGATTTCCCGCCACTTCCACCTACCTGCGAGCGACGTGAACTTGTGCTTCGTAAAGATAATTGTGCTTAAGATTGAGAAATAAACAGAGACTTACAAAATTACAGTCTATTACTTGACTTTCCCCCACATAATAAGTTCAAGTGTTACACATGTATGATAAAAAATCAATTCGTACAACTCGGTCCGCTAGAGGGCGCTAGTGAGTGTGTAGCATGTTGTCATCAAATGTTAGGAACTGGAGGTTACAGTCATAATAGTAATTGTCAT
This sequence comes from Halesus radiatus, assembly GCA_022606495.2. Taxonomy (NCBI): domain Eukaryota; kingdom Metazoa; phylum Arthropoda; class Insecta; order Trichoptera; family Limnephilidae; genus Halesus; species Halesus radiatus. The sequence continues at coordinate 4,733 of JAHDVE020009319.1, forward strand.
GAAAAAAATTATTTCGTCTTGAACGAATTATTGATTAACGAAAATTGGGTGGGTACTTAATTTTTACAAAGTTATGAAAAAGCTACTGATCATTTTTATACAAACATATCATATAATATTTGTATATTCTACATTTTTTTCCCATTCTCCCCTCTCAAATTCAGAAATAATGCAATTGTTTTTTTGCTCAATAATATAATGAAAGCTACGAATGGTAAAATAAAATTTACACCAGAAAAATATACATAATATCAAGGAGTATGTGCAGTTTTTAGGTAACGTTTCTGGTAACAACTCTAATTCAACAGTATATATAATAAGTTAATTATTTTAGTGAAGTTATTTTTATTATTGTATTTGGCTTTCTTTCTTCAAAGGGTATTTTTGGACATTCATGTCCATTTTGAAATTAGAAAACCACAAAGTAATATTTTGTTATTGTTCTAGAGGGAATGATTGTAAAAATATGAACAGGTTCCATGAAATTGCGAATATTCTGTAGTACTCGTGTAATAGAGCGAAATGTTGTATGTTGTACATTTCTTCACTCATTCTAAGACTCTGAGCATTTTGATTAATTTTTCTTATCGAGGTAGTTGCCTAATATTTTTATGGCATTAGCAACTGAAAACTGACCTATTAAAGTATTATATTCTGCATAAATTTTGTTTCCGAATCGCATTATTTTTTCTGTTTTTGTTTTATATAATAATGATAATTGGATAATTTGCAGAGCGCCATTTTTGTGAAAAATTACCTCAGGGTTATGTTATGAAATAACTTGCATGTGTGTTGCAAATATTTTAGTAATATAATCTTCTCTTATATAAAGAAGAATGTCCCGGGCGGGTGGTGTGTTTGTTTTGTATACAAATCTACAGTTTTATTCCGACCTTGATGAAATTTTGCACACTCGACCTTCGAAACAAGAGGAAGGTCACTGTCTACATGAGATTTCGAAAAATCATTCCTTTCCCCCCTTCCCACCCCTTAAAGCAGAATTTTGGTACTTCTTGATGAAATTTCGCACATCGACGTTCAAAATAAGGGGGAAATTACTGGATAGGGGAAGAGCTGGAGGTAGGGGAAGGGATAGGTGTAAAACACGACAACCTCAAAACTTTTCTCCAAACCATTCATAACCCCGGGCAATGCCGGGTACTTCAGCTAGTATTTAATAAAATAAAACAAACATTATGTATTAATAGCGAAAATAATAATAGAATTTTAATTAAAACCAAAATAGTTCATAGCACAATAATTCATAAAGTATTATATAATGAAACATTAAATGATTTGTGAACCAACTGATATTTTAGCAAAAATTGAGTTAGACGCGTTTTGACATTCTGCATATCCTAAATTCACAGCAGTGAAGTGAGCTTAGTAAATGAATACAATTTATTTAACATAAATTTCAAAACAATATGTAATTAATAATAATAATAATGTTTTATTATATTTTTTTTAACAAAATAATAAATAATGACTGGAATAGCATTTATTTAAAAAATTATAATATGCGTATGACTATCTTGTTAGGGAGTTGGAGTAGTGAAGAGTTAAAGATACTCTCAGTATCGCCCTGGTGAAAGACCACCATTCAGAATTGTACGTTAGCTGTGTTCAGTCCGACGAGCTAAGTGATAGTAATAGTTAAAGGTGAAGTAAACTCATTGCTTATAATATTTTTCTGTAATCAGTATTATGTAAAAACATCCGTGTTAATTAAAAATATTTATACAGTTTAGTAAAAAAAAGGGCAAAAAACCTATCGAGTTAAACTTTGAATAACAAAAGTTTAACCATTTTCTCAGTTAGTTCATCCCTCATGGGCCCAAATATTGTTATGGCCATGGGCTCAATTACATTTGAAAAAATCATTTAATTCAGAACAGAGTCATGTCTTGATAGTCTGTGATTTCGCGTCCGTCGCGATGGTGCCCCTTCTGTGAGTGCGAGGTGGAGAGGGTGCACCAAGCTGAGGAGGAAGAAGCCTCATTTATCCGCTCCATCTGGGGCTGGCGGCGTGCCATGGAAACCTGAATGAGACAAATTTACAAACATCAGTTATCTATTATATAGTATGTATGTTTCTTTATTACGCATTATCTCATCACTGGAATGAGATATGGGGTTCAATTAAAGTCAATATAGGGTAGTTTTTTTAAGACATAATACGTTACACTTTAACTTGACCTCCGACGTCACCGGAGGCCTAAAAGGGTAAAAAAACAAGAACAAACCGTGCTGGGAACAAAAGTTTCATTCGGCTTCAGTTCGAACAAATTCAAATTTTGAACTCTGTTCTACACGTCGCGATAAGTTCAAGCACTGGCCTGATGCTCTTTTGTTTTGAAATGTTCTACGACGTTCCAAACAATCTGCTTATAGTTTAATTTTCTTAAAAAAAACAATTTGTGTAGACAATTTCAACTGTTTTAAACGAAGTAATGAGAGAACTACAGGGCAATCTCCCTCATCTCACCATTCTCATCAGTTACCTTAAGTAGAGGTACTAGAGAGCAAAATATTCAACAACTTACCGAGAAATGTCAGAAATTCAACTTGCCGCTGTGCTTTGCTTCATCGACTAAGCCAAAGCATTTGACTGCGTACAGTGGAACTATCTGTGGAAAGTACTTAAGGAGATGGGAGTTCCTAAACACATTTATTGTTAGAAACCTGTACACCGAAGGACACGCATTTATCAATATTGACACCCAAACGTCGGACACATTAAAAGTGAAGAAAGAGGTACATCAGGGATGCATTCTCTAACCAATGTTGTTTAATATATATGGGGAATACATTAGTATAATGTGTAAGGCTCTTGATGGTGAGAAAGGCGGAATTACCCGTTATGACCCTTTTGAGCAAATCTGGATCATCGTTGACGTCATTCAACAACTCCTGAGCGATACTAATGCGGCGTTGCTTTTGCTCAATATTTAGCAATTTCGGAACAAACTTCGCTACCACACGTTTCATGCCCAAAACATCCGAGAAATGGCATGAGCTGATTGATATGCCAACTTCCTCTGCAACTTCCCTAATAGTGATTCAACGATTTTCCAAACTCCACCACCACTTATGTTTCGATGTTTTCTTCGTTTGTTGACGTGGTTGCAACTCCAGGACGCTCGCTTGTACCACTTATAAACACTTTTTTGAGACAAAGTAGACTCGCCGAATACCACAGTCAACATTTTAAGTGCGTTGCAGCACTTTATTCCATTTTCAACGCAAAATTTAATACATATTCTTTGATCCATTTTCTTCAAAAGTAAAAAATCGAAGAACACACAAAAACGTGACTAACCTATCCAGTTTTCAAAAAAAAACCACTAATCCAAAATGGCTGATAATGCTAACATATGATAAACATATGTGTACCTACATAACAAAAAAAAAATTCGATAATCGAATGTACACGGCCTGCGAAAATTCAAAATTCGCCTTTTGTTTACAAACCTCGTATAATCTCCTTACACTCCTTTCTTCGTTCATCCGCTCTGCACTTGAAAACCATCCAAGCATCCTTGTCTTAATCTTATCCATTACACTTGTATCAGCATTGCAAGAATTTTCCAGATCTCCACATTTTTAACAGGGTCATACGTGCTTTTACTAGACATACGCCTCAGGATCTCATTTCTACAGTGTTCAGTCTCTTCCAGAACTAATGTATCTGTGCGCCTGGCTGTCTATGGAATCCCAAGCATTTTATTCCAGCACCACATTTCGAGGGTACCTATCCGCTTTCTTTTGCTGGCTCTGAGTGTCCATGTTTTCACACCGTAAAGAAATATGAGGAAAATCAGCCTGGACGAATCTCATCTTGGTGGTCTTCATTATGCCTGTCACTCCATATCTTTTACATTTTGCTCATGGCGTCTTTTGTCATGCAAACCCTTCTTTTCACTTCTGCTTCACAACCTCCTTCATCACTTATAGACGAGCCTAGGTATATGAAGTTATTTACCATTACCGAAGTCTGTGAGAGCATTTGTTCTTACAAAGGTGTTTGCCCTGTTGATTTACCATTAGTTTTGTTTTGGCTTTGTTGATCAGTAGACCTAGATTACGGCTTTCTTCTTCTATTTTAGCAAAGAGGGTGATTCATTCTTCTTCAGAAGAAGTGATGAGGGTAGTGTCATCTGCATATCTGAGATGGGAGATTTTTTGGCCACCAATGTTAATTCCACCTTTCCCACCATCAAGAGCCTTACACATTAATTAAATGGTGCGTAAACGATCGAAACACAGTGCATAGATATACTGGATGCGTGTTTACCGAGAAGCTACTGAATTGTTGTCCCGCTTGTGGTATAACAGAAGTACGTCGCGACCCTCCCGCTTCCCCCCCGAGTCGTGAGCTAGTGCCCATTGAAATGTATGGCGCAGTGCCCTGTCAGTTTTTTTTTAATTTTAGTTATTTGTACATTTAAGTTTACAAAATAACTAATTATAACTCTTATAATATTACATATATATAATGATAATTTAAAAACTAATGATTTTTTTCTTGTTTAACTTAATATGTTTTTTACAATCTATTTTAAATTTATTAATTGTTTCACTTTTGATTGGGTCCGGCAGAGAATTATAGCATTTCATCCCTTTATAAAATATACTATTTTGCATATTGGCTTTGTTCTTTTTCGGTAGCCTAATATCCTTACACGTTCTTGTATTATGTCTGTGAATATCCATGTTGTAAATAATTTTTTTGGAGAAATATATCGGTAACAAGTTGTTTCTGATTTTATGTATAAAAATCAATACGTTCAATGTCAGCATTTGTTTTACTGTTAGCTAATTTAATTCCTTTAACATTTTAGCTACTTTTGAATATCTATTTCGCTTTAATATTATTCTCATTGCTCTATTTTGGAGAATTTGTAATTGGTTTAGTTCTCTGTGGTTACACGAGTAAAGTATTGTTGAGCAGTAGTTAAAATGTGGAGCAATAATAGAGTTGTAAGTTGTAAGTGTCGTCTTTCTGGACATTTTTGGACGTATTCTTCCCAAAAAAGAAATCTTCTTCCCAATTTTCTTTTTGATATATTCAGCATGTTTATTAAAATTAAGTTTTGTATCTAATATAACCCTTAAGTATTTCATATCATTTACATTTTCAATAATTTCACCATCAATTTTTATTTTGCTTTCGCTGCATATCTTCTTATGTCCAATTATCATATATTTTTTTTTTGTATTCAATTTTAGTTTGTTTATTTTTAGTCATCTTGATACATTTTCTAGTTCATTATTCAAAATATTGATTAATTCCTCATAATTATGTATATGAGTGTATCATCAGCAAATAATCGAACTTTGCATTTTGAAAATATTTTTACCATGTCATTAATATAAATAATGAACATTAAAGGTCCGAGGACTGATCCCTGCGGTACTCATAAATTATTCTCCATTGGTTTTGAGAATGTATTGTTTACTTTTATTATCTGTTTTCGTTCTTTCATATATTCTACTATTAATTTTATAGTTACATCCGAGAAACCAATTTCTTTTAAGCTTTCTTATCAGTATTTCTCTATCTATAGTTTCAAATGCCCTTTGAAAATCCAAAAATATTGCTAAGATAAAATTGTTATTATTTATTCCTTCCTTCCATTCTTCAACCACTATGTTTAATGCTGTTTCACAAGAGTTATTGGATCTGGAACCAGATTGTTCTTGGTATAAAATACTGTGTTTATCCAAGTAATGCAAAATTTGCTCTTTTATTATCACTTCCAAGTATTTGTTCATATTTTGGTAATGTGTTGATGGGGCGAAATTCCTCAAATTTTCTAGTATTTTTAACTTTTGGAATAGGTATAATAGTAGATAATTTCCATGACTGTGGAAATTTTCCATCTTCAATTGTCTCATTTATAATACTTAACAGTGTAGGTCCAATTACCGGAAGAGCATCTCTGATTATACTTAGAGTTAATCCATCTGAACTGTTTTTTGATTTAATTTGGTTTAAGATTTTTAACAAATATTCTGCATTTATTTTTTTGAGGACCAATAATTCTTCTTTGACGGAAGTTTCATTTGTGGGATTACTAGCAATGTTGGTTGGGTATCAGTTTGTTAATTTGAGTGATGCTTTCAATAAAATATTTATTAAAGTTATTAGCTATGTTATCTTCATTAATATCTATTGGGAAATTTACCATTTTCACCATGTACTAATTCTTTTATGCTTTTCCAAATTTTTTTGGGGTCCCCTTCATCGGAATTTATTTTTTTTTTTATGTTCTCATTGTGTGTTATTTTTATGTTTTTAGAGTATTTGTTTCTGGCTTTTTTGTAATTAGCCCAATCCACAGTATTATTAGTAAGAAGTGCTCTTTTGTAAAATGTGTCTCTTTTGTGCTGCATTGTCCTTAGTTCCTTTGTGTACCATTTATTATTGTTTCCTTTAAACACGGTCTGTTTTGGAACTATTTCATCGATAGATTTTTTTAGCGTTAATATCAACTGATCAGCTTTTTTGTTATATTCCATTTGATTTATTTCGTTCCAATTTGTAGTCTGTAAGACCCGAATAAAATTTTCTTTGTTGTATTTTTTGTAATTTTTAAATGTGATTATTTGTGTTTCTTTATTGCGGTTCTCTTTTTCTCTTTCATTTGTTAGAATTTGTATAATATTGTGGTCAGTAATTTTTGGATTATCTAATACATTCCACATTCAAATTGAATTTATTTGAGATAACCAGGTCGATCAATGTTTTGGAGGTATCAGTAATTCGTGTAAAAACTATTTGATTCATCCCTGCAGCTTGAATTATAGATTTTAGTCTTTTTGTGTATATATCTGCTTTTGCTTTAACATTTATATTGAAATCTCCAACTATAATGTTGATATCTTCATCTTGTAAATTTTCCGTGCACCATCTTTGAAAATATGTTAAAAAGTCGCACTTGCGTTTGGCGATCTGTAAATAACAGTATATACAACTTTCTTGATTCCTGATTTAATGGTAATGGCTAAGATCCAACAATTTTTCTCGATCTGGTGATTCGATATTACTTCATATGGAACATTATTATTTAGTAGAATCATCACACCCCCTGTATGTCTACTATGCGAATCGCAACGGATGGTATTGTAATTTTCAAATTTAATTTCACTACTTTGGATATCTTCAGTCACATGGGTTTCACTCAACATAATCATAAAAGGTTTCTAATCTTCTAAAAATATTTGTATCTCTTCATAATGTAATGATGCTCTGTATATTTAGGTATATAATTTGGTTTATTTCATAATTTTTTTTTTTATAAAAAAGAGATACTGCTTATCTTAGCTTAGAGTTTTCTTTTAAAAATTGGACATTCCTTACTCATTGCAGAATGATTAAAATTTAGTTTTAGCCCCAATCTGTTGTTCGTCATTATGCAATTTATGCACTGCATGTCGTCCACTCCCGTGCAATCTTTTACATCGTGCTGTTTTGCACATTTGGGGCAGGATTTTAGATTTCTGCATTCTATTGCCTTATGATTAAAACCATTACATTTATAACATCTCATAATATTTAAATTATCAAATACACGGCATCTGTCCCATCCAATATTTAGTTTTTCTTCCTTTAGCATCCTGTGGTATGTTTTTCCGTCGACGTCAGCATAAATTGTGTAATTTGTTTGGTTTTGTAATTTTTTTGTTTCATTTATATGTGTTACCTTTATTTTAGAGTTTTGTTCACAAATAAACTCATTTTGAGTTTTCATTTTCATTTCTATGTCCTCAAAAGTGTATTTTTCAGTTAATCCGACAATTTTGACTGATTTGCTTGTGGGATTTTGACATCGTATTTATCTCCCAGTTTGGCAATCACCTCATCATGAATTTTATTGAAATTTGCGGAATTTTTTAATTCCATTATAACCCCTCCATCTTTAAAATTTCTCATTCCGGTAACTCCAAAGTTTACTGGATCAAAATTACTTTTAATTTCATTTTTTGTTTTAATGTTTTCTTGATCCTTTTTTTTGGGTTTAATTATTACAATCGGCTCGTGTTTTTTTACTTTCTCTGCGTAACTTTCTGGCACTATTATTTTTTTAATGTCTTTTTTAATCTCTTCGTTTTTATTGTCCATGTTTATAAAAAGCGATTTATTTTCCTGCATTACTTTTTTAACTTCATCAAAACTTTGGGTAAATTTTTTTGTTAGCGGCCGCAGCATATATTCTTCCTTGTAGTTATCTATTTTTTTTGAGAAGAAATCAATTGCTTTGCTTATATCAATTAATTCACATTTAAGCAGTTTTTTCACTTCTGCGGTTACCTTCTCTATAAGGTTTTCATCTTGGTAACCTGTTTTTAATGTGAAACAGCTGTCACACATAAATGACAGAGTATGTGACGATTTCGCCGTGAGTGATTATAATTCGGTTCGACGTAGTGTGAAAATAAAGAGTACACTTTGCACAACTTAAATCTTTTTCATTGTGTGTTGGCTTTTTGCATTGAACACAGTGGGTTTTATTAAAAAGAGACATGTTAAAAGTTTGTTTTATTTTTTTTTTACGGAAATGTTATTGTTGTCACAAAGTTTGTTTTCAGCTGTCAAGTCTGTCCCGATTCTTTGATGTTCTTGCAACAGCTTGCGAACTTGTGAATGTGTAAAACAATAGTGGTTAACACAGTTTTTAAGCAATATTTTCACGTTTTAAATTTAGTGTGGTTTGGTTATTTTATTTGATCAATATGATTATATTTGCTGGAGCAATTATAAAACGTACTTTCGGTATAAACCATAGACAGCTAACCACGTATCACATATGAGGTTTATGTCGATTCCCTACTGGACCGTCAGAGAGTGGCCTTAGGTAGGCGAAAATAATGTCAACTCACCAATGTCACAAATGAAATTGAATGTTTTACAAATAAAAGTATCTAAAAGTACATATTGTAACAACTATAAAATATAGGTAATAAGTATTTAAATGATAAACATTGTTTTCTTTGTGACCACCCCCTCCCCCACTCCATGCGGCCCTCTGATAAAATAAGTCTTCGTATGTTTCGTAAAGTTTGTGCACCCCTGGTATAGACTGTAGTATGATACTACATACTCGCAGTTCTGATAACTCCGTGTGACCGTCTACTAGCAGTTACAACAAGCAGCGACAAGATTTCCCTGTGTGACTGAGCCGTCAGTGTCAGTTGTATGAAGACCTGCAGGTGTCAATTTCAATTGTGTCTGCAAGTATCAATGTCAGTAGTTATATGATGTCTGCAAGTGTCGCAGTTTGTTGTGTGAAGACCTGCAGGTGTCAGCATTACTTGTATGTTAACCTGCAAGTATCAATGTCAGTAGTTATATGATGTCTGCAAGTGTCACAGTTCGTTGTGTGAAGGTCTGCAGGTGTCAGCATTACTTGTATGTTAACCTGCAAGTATCAATGTCAGTAGTTATATGTCTGCAAGTGTCGCAGTTCGTTGTGTGAAGACCTGCAGGTGTCAGCATTAATTGTATGTTAACCTGCAAGTATCAATGTCAGTAGTTATATGATGTCTGCAAGTGTCACAGTTCGTTGTGTGAAGGTCTGCAGGTGTCAGCATTACTTGTATGTTAACCTGCAAGTATCAATGTCAGTAGTTATATGTCTGCAAGTGTCGCAGTTCGTTGTGTGAAGACCTGCAGGTGTCAGCATTAATTGTATGTTAACCTGCAAGTATCAATGTCAGTAGTTATATGATGTCTGCAAGTGTCGCAGTTCGTTGTGTGAAGGTCTGCAGGTGTCAGTATTACTTGTATGTTAACCTGCAAGTATCAATGTCAGTAAATATAATATTGTAATATCTGAGTTTCTGTCAGTTATATGAAGGTCTGCAGATGTCACCGTCAGTTTTGTGACAGTATAAAAGGTACTGTTTGTATGTATAACACAACATTTTTGTTATAAGGAGGCATATATTAAGGCGCCGATGAAAACAGGCACTCTTTTAAACAAAAAATACTTATTGTAAATACCGAGAGTTGTATTCCTCCGGGGGCTGTCCCATCCAAAATATTAATGGCGCTTTGAGCTGCTTCCGGTCTTTCATAAGTGACAAATCCCCTAAAATAAATAAAAAGGATTTCAAGACTCGCTTAAAAATAATTGTTACCCTTTGCGCTATGCACAAAAATCTTGTCTTAAAAACTTTAGTTTATCAATAAATAAAAATAATTATTTTACAAATTATAAACTGATGCGAAAGATCGTGCTTAACAAAAAGCTAAATTCCTTTGTTTTTATCAGAGGAAACATCAATCATTTATGTTATGAATAAATTACCGATTCTTTTCAATTTCCATGGATATGTTGACGATAGAACCAATAGAAGCCATGTGTTTTCTGAGGTGTTCTTCTGTTATTTTATGTCCCGATACAAATACCGTTTTAGGCTTCTGCGGTTCCACGCGTTCCTCTCTGAAAATAATATACCATGATTAATTAGTTTAACATACTAACCGGGGATTTAGAGCAGAAAACTTTTTATATGCATCGCTTCAACACTAAAACATAAATTCAAATTTGAATATCAGAAGTAAAAAGAATACATTATATACTTTTCTCGAGCCCCCACAAAAGTGTCATAGAGGTTGACGACTCGAGGTGGAGCCTTCTCATCCGGGGGTTCGTGGGCCGAACTGAAAGGCTGATAGGACGCCGCCCCCCTCTCGGGCCCGGGGCCACTGACGGGGCGCTCTCGACCTAAAAACACATTCAATATTCCATTTGACAATGCTGGGTAAATGTTTTTTTAGATTCCTTATCGAATGTCCAATTTAAATAAGCTAGTGCTTAGAACCTTTAAAAAACTGTATAAAAAACCAATGTAAATCCAACAAGCCATTTGGCTACTTCTTAGGAGACAAAAAAACAGGTTTCATAAAAATGTTAACAATGTAAATATATATATATATATACATATTTCGCATTCTAGGCCATTTTCAAACTGCCAGTTTGAAAATGGCCTTGAACGCCGAAACAGCTGTCACAATAATAAAAACTAAAAATACTTAATACTGCAGAACTTAATAATAACACTATTAAATTTGATTTACATTAAATTTAAAAAATATATATAAATGGAGTTCTACAAATTAAACACAAAAACAATTAATGCAAAAATATTATTGAAAATAATAACTTGTCGCAACATCAATTGCTAGAACAATTTTTTGTACGATTCTATCCGAGAACATTATCTGATACAAATTATAAAAGTAGTTTTACAGTGTACAATAATGTTAGGTTAAGAAGCAATAAACTATTCAACACTATTAACAAATAGTTTTTTATATTTTGGACTATAAGGTGCTGACTTAGTAAATGATAATGTGAATATGTTTCTAGGCTATAATATGAACTGAGAAGTGACAAGAAGGCTGTTCCACGCTTCCCTTACATTACTTATATATTTGCTTTACAGCAATGGTCTGGAATGTACTCAACCTGCTGTATAAGAGAGGTATGGCTGGAACCCAAGCGATTATACGAGGTGTGTTCAAAAGAAAAGGTGAATTTTACTGAATAGGTACTGAATTTTATAAATTGGGAATAATAGGGCTTAACTACACAACCACAGCACGCATTCGATGAATTAAATATAATTTCCCCAGTACCTCCTCTAGGCCTCTTAAAAGTGAGAAGATCTGCCCTGGGAGGTGGAGTTTTAATGGCTTGAATTGCTCCGCTTTTGAGCAGCTTTCTAGCTATTTCCCTCGCATCACGCGCTTCAGCTGCGCGCTTGGGAAGAATTGGTTTCTCTGCTTCAGGTTTCGGGGCTTTCAGAGCCACCAAAGCTTTTTTCTTTTTCTTTAGCTTCTGGTATTTAGCTTGAAGCATCAACTCCTCTTCTGTTAGATTTGACGGAAAGTGTAAGTAAACCATTTCATTAAAATAATTGCCAGAAAATAAGGTTTTGTTGAAATTTATGTGGAAAATTAAGTCTGCAGAGCGGCAACTAAAACAAAATTGTTTTGACATTTGATTGATAGAACTTTACTTCATAGACAAAATATTGAAACGATGGCATTTTTCTATGGCCAACGCCAGGAGAATATTCTTGCCAGCCTCGAATCAAATGTTATTATTTTGAATGTTGTCATATTGTTGTGTTTAAAAACTACACAACTATGCATTATGGCTCCACTACACGTTGGCCGTTGATGGGCCAGCGCTGGCCATTGGTCGGCAAAGTGCGGCTCTGGCACAAATATCCACGAGCAGACACAACAGTCTTGTCTACAGTAGTCGGCGCTTTTTGTGCCTGTAAGTTACGCGCGCGTTACAAATGTACCTTCCTGAAGAATAAAGTTGTTGTATTCTCATCCAGCTGCACATCCAACGAGTATTTTTGTCGTCAATTTTAAAATGGAAATAATTTTGTATTGGTGGCTTTTGAAAAAAATATAATTTGAAATATTTTTATAGGTGCCCTATTTGATGTCTATTTGGGGGGGTGTTCATGGGAACTTTTTCATATAATAATTTTTGTGCTGTTTAATGTACTAATAATAAAAACAAAAATGTTATATTTTTTCTTTGAATGTGTTTTGGTAAAAAATGATAAACATTTAAGGGATCATCACAGTGTGACCGTCCGAAAAATCACTGATTTTCGCGATTTTTTTTTATGGTTGGGATAAGCTAATCGGTTTGTTTTTTTATTTACAAATCAAGGCAGTGAGAAAGAATACAAAATATTTTTTGTCAGTTGATTTATTTATTTTTTAATATTGTAAAAAATTATTGAAAAGTCCGCTTGAAAAAAAAGGTCCTGTATGGTGTCCACGATTGCGGCCTTAATCCTGATCTGAAACAAAAAATTTAAAAAGATTATTAATCTGTAGAAAATCCACTACTGGGCTACGGAGGTTTTTTTTAATTTGAAAAAAATGGCGGCGGTTTGAAAAAAACGTATCGAATTCAGCCTTTTTTTTCGATAGTTTTTCGTAGAAAAAACTAGGAAGATAAAAAAAAAAATATTCCATACCACGATAGAAAATGACGTGAAAAATTGTCTGTTATAATTTGAAATGTATAGCTTTAAAACTCTTCTTTCGGGAGTGGACACCGTTTTGAAAAACACCATTCCGAGAAAACCGCTTTAAAGTTTGGAGTGATATATTTTCAGATAAATCGTTTACTTACGATCAATCGGCGATGCCAGGTCCATCAATATTCCTTCTGCTTCCTCAAATAATTCATATTCTGCAGAAATTTCGTTTCGACGAGCTGTCCTGGCTTCTTTGCTGTACCGAGAGCTTCGGCATTCCGCAGTTGCGATACGCTCCTTATATTTTGCAGGTGCACCCCATTGTCTCCAGGATTTTCATTATTGGAACATACCCTTCATTGAACGTATAAGCTGCACAATACGTCACGATTTCCACAGTTTGTTTCCCACAGAATATATGGTTAGGAGCAAGTTGCCACACGCAATGATTGAAACTCTCATTGTTGTTTTGAGTGTTTGCGCCCGTACATCTCTCTAACAAATCATCTGTGGTCAAATCTGCGTAAATCGGCTTCAAAACCTCTTGGATATCGTCATCAAGCGCTGGTGGATGAGAATATTTTTCCCTAAATCCATTGGCCTCAGCTTTACTATAATTACCACAGGAAGGTACACGCACAGGTAGGAACAAGGCAAAAGAATAACGGTTGAATTGGGAGACGGACGCGCCAGATGTCTCTGTTCCCCTTTTCTGAGGAATGCTGTAGTGACCGAAATAATTCGAATTTCGGTTTAAAAATTTGAGAGAATATTTATAACAGTGTATACTATCCGATGATGAAAAATAAACGATTTTTCGAAAATTTCACACTGTGATAATCCCTTAAGACATTTTACAAAAATATGAGGCAAAAAATCCCGATATACTACCATTTAGTAGTTTGTCTAACTCACTTGTTATTCAAAACCTTATACTAAATGTACAGTTAAGGTTTAATTACAAAGTATGTATGTGTATAAAATAAAATAAAAATATATATTATAAACTTAATACATAAATATTTCGTAAGAATTTTACTCAAAAATATTTTTATCAAAAAAAAATAAAACAAATGACCAAACTAAATCGTACATAAAATAATATTTCCTATTTATCTAATACAGAAAGTTTCTTTCAGCTAACCAAGCTTTCAACTTATTTATTAGCTGTTTAGTTTTAATACTTTTTTTTATTTTTATTTCAGTAGGTAACATACTTAAACAGCCAGGAATCATGTGATCAAAAGTTCTTGTCCATATTTGTTTGTATGCTTAGGTAGTACATGTTAATTAGAAAGACAACAAAAATATAATATTACATTGTGTACATACTTGAAGTGTTCGAGTGTGTTACATAATATTATGTTGTGATTTATGACGAATGTATCGATCCAAATATAATGATTTGGTATTTTTTTTCTATTTTCATATGAAGCGGTAACTTGGTGATGTAACATTATAATTTAAAAAATAAAACAATAACTTTGTTTAACATCACTTTTATTTATAATTTATACTTTAGCCGACCGGGTTTCGCTACTACCGTAGCTTCTTCAGGGCAGTATACAACTAAACTATGAACTAAGATGCACATGTGTTATAGATTGATACAAACAGGCGGGTGAAGGGCCAAGGGTGGGAGATCAGCAGGTACCTGCTGACCTGGAAGGGTGTGTACTTTGTTTATTGGGAATAATTTAAGGATTGGACTTTTATTTAAATTTATTTGATTATTTATGACTCTACTATTAATGTTTTTGGCTTTCCTTATTTCTAATGTCTCTAAGTTATCCAGTCGAATGCCGGTTCCATTTTTATGTAGTAAATTAGTGCCTGTATTTTTATTGAATGTGTGGTCTGTTTTTAAGAGATGGTTAGCAAATTCGGAGAACCCATTATTATTTAGGCATCTTAAGTGTTCTTTTACCCGGATATTAACACTACGCGACGTTTTGCCTACATAGAACGCTGGGCAATCATTTCATTGAAGTAAATAAATGCCCGAGTGGCCTAAACTGTCTTCTTTATCTTTACCATTAATTAAAACTTATTTGACGACATTTTTTTTAGTTTTTTATTGAGTATGTTAATGACTAAGTTTTCATGATAAGCGTTATTTATTGCGATTTGTTTAATTATGGATAGTTCTAGTGAAAAATTAGCATTTGATAACGGGACCGTAACCAACCGGTGAATCATCGAGTGGAAAGCGGAATGTTTGTGGGAGGTTGGATGATTTGAGGTGTTATGGATGGTTGTGTCTGTATAAGTGGGTTTACGGTAAATTTTAAAATCTATTTTATTGTTTATAACTGATAACGTGAGGTCTAAAAAATTTAATGTGGTGTTGATTACTATTTCCATGTTGAATTAATTTGTTTATGGAAGGAGTTTATTCGTAGGAGGAAGTAGTTAAGTTGGCGCTCCGTACCTGTCCATATACATAAAATATCGTCGACATACCCTTTCTATAAAAGCACGTTATTTAGTAGGGGAGATTTACAGTTCAAAATTTTATTCTCTAAATAGTCCATGAAGATATCAGCAATAAGGGGAGATGTGGGGGCGCCCATAGCTAACACTTCTTTTTGTTGATAAAACACATGATTGGATTTAAAATAGTTTTGGTTTAGACAAATGTTAAAAAGGTGAGACAGATCATTCGCGAAATTTTTAGATAATATGGAATTTTGTAATAATTTTTACAATATATTTTTGCTTTCTGTTACGGGGATATTAGGAAAGAGGTTAACGACGTCGAATGAAACTAATTTTGCACTCTTAGGAATATGTAAGTTTTTAAGGTCATCAATCATGGTAAACGAATTTTTAATGGTATGTTTGGGGGAAAAGACTTTAGAATTATTAAATATATTAGTGATGTGTGATGCTATTTTGAAGTTCGGGGAATTGCAACTTGACACGACCGGCCGGATTGGGTTGTCAGTTTTATGTATTTTTAAGAAACCATATAATTTAGGGGCTTTCAGAAATACAGAATTATGTGTATTGATATATATTTCTACAAACAGTGTCTAAAAATGAAAAAATATATTATTAGCAAGTACAGCTATTAAAGCAAAAATGTATAAAAACTTTATTGTGCAATACAGAGTTATGTGTATTGATATATATTTTTACAAACAGTGTCTTACATAAGTACATTCATCATTAGCTCATTCTTCACACAAACTTCGTTCATCATAGATACGAGGGACTGTAGATCTTCTATACTATTAGCAATCAGCACCGCATCATCAGCATACAACAGACAACATACTTGCAGACTACTCATTTTTGCGCCCAAACCCACCTCTTTCAATTCTTGCATACAATTATCCTTGTATAGATTGAATAACCACGGTGACATTACGCAGCCTTGCTTAACACCTTTTGTGATGTCAAACCACCCCGTAAAATCATCGTTTGCCCTAACACATGCAACGCTTCCCTCGTACAGAGATGCGATTGCCTGTATAAGATTTGTATTCACTCCATACTTGGACAACACCTTCCATAATTTTTTTTCTGTCAACTCGGTCGTATGCTTTTTGTAGATCTACAAAAGCACAGAAAAGTTTCTGGTTTTTTGCCAGAAAATTCTCTGTGAGTATACGCAACGAGAAAATCTGATCCATGCATCCCCTTCCACTCATAAATGCACCTTGCACTTCCCATATTTTATCCTTTGTTTTCATTTGTACCCTTTCAATCAATATCCTACCATACAGCTTTCCAACTGAACTTAGCAGACTAATAGCCCTGTCATTTCCACATTCCATGCGTGACCCTTTACCTTTGTATAGAGGCATGATCACAGCCCTTCTCCAACCTAATCGGGTGTAACCCTCCTCTAAACACTGTTTAAAAAGTTTGCATAACCATGTGAGAATTATACGGCTATCTCCTTTAAAGTATTCAGCAGCAATATTATCGAAACCAACAGCCTTACCATTCTTCATACATTTAATTGATCTCTTAATTTCATCCATGCTGATTTTGGAAACATTCACGCCATCGTCATTCATACCTGACTCGCCACTGGAATCACTATCACTCGGGTTGCTTTCGAAGACCTTTTCAAAGTATTTCATCCATCTCTCTTTTATATCTTTCTCATTCGTCAGCATTTTTCCATCTTTCGATTTTATCACTTTCACACATCCGCTTTCTGGACCATTCCGGGACCTTTTGACTTCCTTCCAAAACAGTTTAATGTTTTCTTGGAAGTAGTTTGTCGTTTTGATCCCCTCTTCCTCTTCCAGGCGTTTCTTTCGTTCTTTCACTAGAGCACATACTCTTTTCTTGCATCCCTTATAAACTTCTTTCGCTCTATCCCTCTCTTCGCTAGAAGCACTGCCAGTCGCTATCAGACACAACCACGCTTTCTTCTTCTCTGAGACCAGTGCTTTAATCTCATCATCCCACCATGCATCACCTTTCTTCCTACCTTGCGTACTTATCCCACATACCTCTCTAGCAGATTCACAAAGGCTCACTTTTATGTGATCCCATGTTTCGTCTATGCTTAGACCGTTCATATCCTTATCATTCAATCTCATCTCTACACAATTTTCATACTTACTTCTTACATTATCGTTTTGCAGTTTTTCTATTCTGACTCTAGTTGGAGTCGACACCATTTTCATTTTAGAGCGCCAGCCGCGGAAGAGATTTACTCTCGACACAACCAGAAAATGGTCGGTTTCTACCTCAGCCCCTCTGAAAACTCTTGTGTCTGCGGTGATGGCTCTCAACCTAGAATCAATTACCACAAAATCGATCATTGACCTTTCATTTCCTCTTTCCCAAGTATATTGGTGGATACCTTTATGATTGAAGAAGGTATTCGATACAAAAAGGTTCCACTCTAAACATACTTCAAGCATTCTGTTACCATTATTATTTGTTCTTTTATCCCCAAATATACCTAAGGTTGACTCAAATCCATCCCGTCTAACTCCCACCCACCCATTTAAATCCCCTGCCATTATAATACTTTCATTAATATTTTTTAATCTCATCACATCGCTCACACCACTCCAAAAATCATCTTTCACTTCATCGCTTTCAGAGTTGACATGAGCATAGCATATTACTAAAAACACTCTTGTCAACCCGATTTTGAATCGGATCCACATTATTCTCGGACTTGAAAAAGTACCGAAACAATAAAAAAACTTATTCCTAAACTTAAAGCCAGTTCCAATAGGGAAATATCCACTATGAAGAACATTCGGAAGAAATTAAATAATGACGAACGAACTAGAAGAATCAGAAACAAAATTGACGAAATTGAAGAAACTCTAAAAAACATTTCAGAAAGAGTTCATATTCTCGTAATCACGGAAACCTGGCTACGTAAAGGAGAGGAAACTTTTTTCAATATTGCCGACTACTCTGGAAATTTTGCTTCCCGTGAGATGGACAGAGGAGGAGGAGTCGCCATTTACATGCATAATACACTCGACAATAAAAAAATCGAAGAATGCTGCAGTGAAAATACCTTTCTAGGAATTATGATTACGGCGGCAAAAAATATTAAACCTCTAAATCTGTATGTTTTTTACCGTAAGCCGAACTCAAATATAACAGACTTCTTTGACTCTTTAGAAATAATATTAAATAAAAACAAACAAGACACATTACTTATTGGAGATTTCAATATCGATATTTCAAAAGACGTCTAGAAACAACTAGAAAAGTTGCACGGAAATATATTCACACCTTGAAATCGTATAACTTTTATGTATGTAACACAATATTCCCACAAGAGTAACTAACAACACCAGCTCGCTAATAGACCACATTATTACAAATAGGACAAATGGTTCCGGAAAAATCTCAAATATTGATGATCCCCTTAGTGACCATAATATACTTATATTGGATTATGAAAATTCCCTAAAAAACCTCCCCAATAACAGATCCGCAAGAAACCTATCAAATGCTTACAAAATAAATTATCAAAAATTAAATAACACACTTAAAACTTGTAAATTTACCCATTCGTCTGACGATGTAAACAAAAATTATAATAACTTCGCTGACTATCTCCAAAATGTTATGAATTCGTGTAAAACAAAACTTAAAAACTAATATAGGAGACAAAAGACCTAACAATACTCCATGGTTTGATGCAGAACTTAATAGGCTGATTAAAAAACGAAATAGCATATTTAAACTTTGGAAACAAAATCAAGGAAGTATTCCTTTGACAATAGAAAAAAATAAAGCTCGTAATACTGTCACCAACTATAGAAGATATATTAAAACTAAGTATTATACGAATTTGCTTAATGAAAACATGAATAAGCCACAACGAACATGGAAAACAATTAACTCCATTATATCAAATAGCTCCCGAAACCCAACAATAGCTTGTAAATTGCTAGTCATAAATGACGAAGAAGTAAAAGAACCAAAGGAGATTGCAACCGCATTTAACACATATTTTCTCTCAGTTGGGGAGAGTCTAGCATCAGTAATAAAAACTTCAAAAACTGATTTAAATACCATCTACACGACACCTCAAGCAAAACAATCTTTTAACATGATCAGGACAAATAAAACGGAAATCTTACGGATCATATCCAACCTCAAATCTAAAGCGGCAGCTGGTTCCGATGGTATAACCTCTCTCCTTCTCAAAAACTGCAAGGAGGAACTGGTGGATGACCTCGTATTCTTAATAAATCTCTCTCTGTCAAAAGGTATCTTTCCAGACAAACTAAAAGTTGCAAAAATTATTCCTATACATAAAGACGAATGTAAAAAAAATGTCCAAAATTATCGTCCAATCTCTATACTTCCAGCTATCTCCAAAATTTTTGAATGTGTCATCAAAGAAAGACTATTGAAATATCTCGAACAAAACAAAATTCTCACCTCAAAACAATACGGTTTCAGCGACGATCTAACACTAAATGTGCAGCTTTCGATTTCATATCAAATCTGCAGAAACATATTGACCATGGAGATTTTACAGCGGCAATATTTATTGATCTAAAGAAGGCATTTGACACGGTGGACCATAACGTATTGATCGAAAAACTGAAACATTTGGGTATTGTTGGTACTCCTCTGGAACTTTTCAGATCTTACCTATCAAATCGCTTTTCGGCAGTAGAACTGGGTGGAGAAATGAGTGAATTGGGTGAAATAACATGTGGAGTGCCACAGGGATCAATTCTTGGACCGTTGCTATTTCTAATATATGTTAATGACATAACAAAGTGGGGCATTAAAGGAACTCTTCAACTTTATGCGGACGATACTGTAATTTTTTATAACAAAAAAAACCTAGCGGAACTTGAAATGGAAATGAATGCCGATGTTTCCCATCTCACAACCTGGTTGAGAATAAATAAACTGACCCTTAACGTAAAAAAAACGCATTATTTACTATTCGGCAACAAGAAAAATTCCAGCCTCGATATCAAAATTGGTGACAACTGCCTCGAAAAGAAAACGATAACAAAATATTTGTTCCTTATAGTAGATTCTCAACTCTCGTGGGATCTCCACATAAATCATGTAAAGGAGAAATTTACCCCCATAACTGGTGTGCTATATAGACTTCAAGGATTACTACCCATTCCGTTACTAACTTCAGTATATTACGCCATGGTACATTCACACATTTCCTATCTCTGCTGTATCTGGGGCTTTGCCTCGAAGAAATTGATTGCTGATCTGCAGGTGGTTCAAAACCGAGCCCTCAGAAATGTTTTTGGACTTCCATGGGACACTCATGTCAGGGACATCTACTCAGTTTCCGGTATCCTTCCAATCACGATCCTTCCTAAGTATGAAATCACCAGCACCATCCTACAAATTACTCAACAATCAACTCACACTAACGTCAAGCCACTTTACAATCAAGACATCCACAACCACAATACTCGAAATAACAATAAAATCCGCATTCCTCAAACACACACTACAAAATATGGAATAAAATCTTTAAACTACATTGCCTACACACTTTATAATTCGCTTCCAGATATGTACAAAACCATCCAGAAAAATAAAAAATCTCAAAATGATGGTTTAAAGGAATACTTTTTAAGGATATTTAAAAATGAAAATCAGTAAATCCATATTTGTATATTTTGTTGTTTCCCTTATATGTTTTCTCTTGTGTGTTGTTCTATTTAACTTGGCCTTATAAAATTATTTCTGTCTGTATGTGAAACTTCTATTTTTGATATTTTGCTGTCAATGTAAAATTGTCTGTACTATCTCCTACTTATGTATTGTAAATTCCTCCCGTCCTAAAATGAGTTTCAAACCTCCATCGGGATTTACTTAACCAAAATAAATATATAAAAAAAAAAAAGTAATCATTCGGTTTGGCAAGGTATTTTTGACCTCAGGTTAAAAGTGAATTTACATGTAATCAAACAGAGCAAGCTATAACCGTTCAACTTAAAATGTTTTAATTGAATGTGAAGTACGTGAATCTGTGAAATATTGATGGATGTTTTATAATTTATTTATTTCCGATTTTCAATTCTTACTTATTTATTACTACTGGTATGGTAGGGAGATCTTTCAAAGACGAGAATTATAATTTTTTGTTTACTTTCATCAGCCAGTAAAAAAATTAAAGTGTTTTACATACTACTCAACTATCAATACTTTTATTAATTCTAGTAGCTAGCCCACATATACCTAAAATGAATAATTTTTTTTCCATATTATAATTTTAAATTTCAATTAAATAGACTTTTATTGAAGAAGCGGCGTGGAAAGGATAAGGAGAGCTTAAAATTGTCGCACTTGCATAAAAATCGCAAAATGACTTGGTTTTTTCAATTTTTTAGTGCCAACTAAAAATATCTGAGATAAATATGTATACCTAAGTAAATACGAACGAGTTAAAAAAAATATAACTACAGCTATATCCATATGAAGAAACGTTTCAAATGTGTTTGTAATGAGTATATCTCCAGGATATTAATGCTAGAACATATAGGAATTAATTTTTTGCAGGTATTTGAAGAAATGTAATTGAAGTAACTCCGCACAGGAAGCTCTGAGGGAAATAATTTCCCTCAAAGCCTATGTCAATTTTGGGGATACTGTGAAAAGGGTCTTTTAGAGGAGAAGAAGGAGTGAACCTGGTTCTTGAAGAGACTAATATTGTAGGAGGGAGAAAACACAGTGGCTGGCAGATCATTCCAAAGCCGAGCAGTTGAACAAAAGAACGAGTCGTAGAAGCGACCCGTTCTCACGTGACAAATATCAACCGTGTACAAATGTTGGAATGGCGTGTTTCCCTACTGTGCACCGGTGCCGAAGAGATCAATTACGCTAGTTCCTCAGAACATCTTCCATTAAAATACCGTTAAAACAAAGACAGCATTCACACCTAACGTCTGTGCTCCAAAGATTGCAATTCGTTTCTTAGGTTCGGCGAATCTATCAAACGGACCGCCCGTTTCTGAACACAAAGTATAAAAGAAACCAATATTCCATGAAATTATAAAGGATATATGCAAAAATCTTTTAAAAAAACTCCCCATTTGTGAAATTTCTGCTCGAAAAGAAAAAACATAAAAAAATCTTTCGGCAACATTAAAGGCGGCCATACGGATTTCTTCCTCTTCTCGTGTTCTGTGACAAGCGCCAGTTGTCACATCCGACTGTCTCAACCATCCACTTCCCAAGCGCTACATCCACCACACATTGTCACTGTGACAACAACGCACACACAGTACCGACTTACGCGGCGTGCGGTGTAACTCGATACGCGCCACTTGAGTTACAAATTGACTGCGAAAAAGAATACATACTACCCACCTACGCTTGTGCTTTGTCGCTACAGGATAAAACTATGAATCATTTATGTCTTCATTAATATTGTTATACTGTAAATATCTACCAACATTTTAAAGATTGAACTAACTAACTAACTAACTAACCATCACGCCGTTTCCCCGCAGGGGTATGCACAGAGGACGGACCGCCAAACAACTCGATCTTGGCATGCACTTCTTGCTTTATTCACTTTCATACAACGTCTCATACATTCTCTTCTGTTATTCCGACTTCTGACATGGCCCGACTCAAATATTTGATTCACTTGATCGTGCCATGTCTTCCTCGGTCGTCCCCGGCTTCTTCCATTCACATTCGCGTCATATATTCTCCTTACACTCCTTTCTTCGTTCATTCGCTCTACATTCCCAAACCATCTAAGCGTCGCTTTCTTAATCTTGCTCACTACGCTTACGCCTTGCATTCTTTACGAATCTCAACATTTTTCACTCGATCATACATGGTTTTACCACATTCGTCTCAGAGATCTCATTTCTACAGCATTCAGTCTACTTTCATCCTTCCTCTGCCAGTTCCATGCCTCACTGCCATACATCAAGGTTGGTATCAGCACTCCATTGTGGACTGCTAGCTTCGCTTCCTTGGACAACTTTTTGTTTGCGCCAACCGCGTTCAGTCCTCCGTTAATGGGGTTTCCTGCATTCACCCTTCTTTCAATATCCCTATCAGTCTTTCCATCTCTCATAAACATACTTCCCAAATACACAAACTCGTCTACCTGCTCCAAGTATTCATCATTCACAACTATATTGCACACTGTGTTCGTACTCTCTCTTTCAAACACCATGACTTTAGACTTCATGAAGCAAACATCAACTGGGAACGGGTGTGTCACGTAGGTGCACCGGTGCACTGGGGGTCAATGCTTCCAGTTCCATTTTTTTTTATTTCCTCGAGCAGGCTCCATTGAAATACCCATAGAATTTGTAGCCCAAATATCTGCAAATACATTCTATGACTACACGGAAATTTTTAACATCATTATATTCCTACTTGCTGCGTGTCGTGTTCTTGCTTTCTAATTTTCCATTTAAGAAAAAATTGTTTAGTAGATTAGTTATATTTATTTATTAAATATCAACAGTATAAATATACCACAAACAATACTTTCATGTCACAGTTAACTACAAGTATAAGAATATAGCACAAATAATGTTAAAGGGTAACTTTTAAATGTGGTATTAGGTGGTATGAAGATATCAGAGAGCATATAAAGAATAAAAGTTCATGAAGAATATAAAAGTAAAAGATATGCGTACTTATAAAACATATAGTAAACTTAGGTTAAGTTAATACTGATTGAAAAGATATGAGAGTATAGCCTTCTTGTCCTTACCTTCCGTGCAGTTAAATAGATCCGCCACATATGCGTATCTATTACTAACTTCATTTAATCTAGGTACAAGTGAGTGTTTGTAATGCTCAGTCCTGGTGTTGTTACATTTAAACGGGGTTTTAGAACGAGTAGCTCTCGTAGGTATATGAAATTGAATGAGGTTAATTAAATCAGGGCTGTATATACTACTATTTACGATTTTGAACATACAATTTCAGTTCAAAATCATTTTATTATAACGGGCTCAATTTGTGGATTTTAATACCTGTTAAGTATAACCATAAGTCATGTAATATTTTATTGTCATAAGAAATACAAGTCTAGAAAAATATATATTGATTTATACAGTTATACCTACCCTTTATATCTAGCATCATTATTGACGTCAGAATTAATATGTTTGCCCTAAGTACAATTTCTATGACTGGAGGCAAAGCTCACGTAATACCCATTTCGGCACCATCTTAGTTCACTGCCGTCCAATTTTGTTTCACATGATTTTTACTGCGGTAAACAAATTAGATAACA
>JAHDVE020009320.1:0-31159 GCA_022606495.2 Halesus radiatus
ATAATTTAACATGCATGTCAAAGATGATTCGAGATGGCCCAACTGCATACTCTATTTTCTATAACCAGGCACTTATCAAACTCAAATTAGGGAAATATGATGATTTGGAATAAAATATCAAGAAATGCAAAGCTATCTTAAAAGAGAATCCACTGATGTTCCAAATGGAGACAAAAGTCAACAGACTCAATTTACTCCAATTAGTGTATGATAAAATATTTGAGGTCGGCAGATAGCAGCATCAACTCAACAGCAAGGATCAGGAGGACAAAATAGTGATTGAAACTCAACACCAAACAATCAGCGGGATAGAACCAGGTATCAGAAGCGCTTTTCTCAATTTATAAACTTAGGGCGACAAGTTAATCTCGGACAAGCCTCCACAGCTTAAAGATGTGGAGGGACGGGGGACAGTTTCGAACCATTTATAAATATATTAATACAGAAAAAGATTAGCCCTTTTTCAGTGCTACGGGAGCAAATAAGGAAAATCTATGACATAGAAGATGATAAAATACTTAGAATATAACGTAAAGGGGAAGATACAAACCGAACTATTTATCTGTTCCTTAGCACAGGCCTATATGGGAGTAGAAATAGCACAAAGACCTGAAAGCTTCATTGATGATATCAATTCTCTATCGCTGCCTCTCAAAATATGCTATTAGTATATTGCAGCATATTATATCGATACGACCCCGGAAGAGAAGGTTGCAAGACTCGAAAAGTGCGTTACTTAATTGAGATTGTTGGGAAGGAATGCTGTAGTACTCCATCAGGCTATCGAAGCGGTCCTTCGAACCCTATATGGAGAGCTCGATCTCAAGGATAAGCTCAAACTCGTATATTAAAACATGCTCAAGTAGGGCACCCTCCCAACAGACAGTGCTGAATCCCACCTTCAAGTCGCACGCATTTATATGGAGGAAGGGCATTTAAAACTTGCATTAAATTCTCTACTCAAAGCCGAGAAAACATCTGCAGTGCCCAGCTGGGAGATATTTTTGGATATCGCCGACTGTTACTCTGCCTTGGAAGACAATGAACGTAGTCTCGAATATTATACCAAATGCAGTATGCACTCAGACGAAGTCCCTTACATCAACTATAAACTGGCTCTCCTCCACTTGGACAAGAAACACTATATTTAGGCGGAATCCTATTTGTTGAAGATAGTGCAGGACTACCCTGATCACTATGGCACTCTCGCCAAGCTCAGCATTAACCTTAAACGGCCACTTTCATAACTTTGGAACTATTTGATTAAATATTCCTAGTACCTCGATGTTAATTAGTTGACTGACTACAAACTTTTCGAATATCTTGCATATTACTACTCAAAAGATCCAGCCATGATATCTTCATAGATCTATGCACTTGAGAAGATGATTACTCTACTGCCTTATTCAGACCCATAATACCACAAACTGTTTGCCAGCAATACTCTTAAGTTGACTGATCTTCTCATTGCGAATTCAATCATCGATAAAGCGGTGGAGGTGCTCATGGCTCTCAAATAATAAATTTCCAAATCGCCAACCTCCAAAGGTATTCTCAAAGATATCTAAAAGCGAATGTCCCAGTGTTCGATCAGAGGGAACAAAACCTTTGACAAGCAGGCCTACCTCACTGTCTTGGGAGAAATATTCATGAATCACGGTGCACTGCACTCATAAAGTATCTCCCTTATGACTGATTTGGCCGAACACATCTTCTCGAAGGCCACGACTCCCACGCAATTTCTAGAAAGCGTCATCTATTATTTCATCTTGCTGGAGAGTGGGCTGAGTCAAAAGCACGCCTTAAACTTTATGATAGCACTAGAAAGAATTCTATCAGATTCTATGTTTCTTTCAAATCTGCAGGAAAATATTAAAATAATAAAGGGAACCTTCGATCTCAAGAAGAAGTATACCTATCACATTACAGAGCTCCTGGAACTGGGTCAGAAATTGCAAAGGATTGAGGCGAATATAAAAGGTATTGAGACCCAGGCTGAGATACAGTCAAGCCTAATATTAATCGAATCAATGCTTTCAGAGTTGATGATGATTGAGGAGGCATGCAATAAATCGGCGGGTCCGAAGATTCCAACCGGACTGTACACAAACAATATCACAGAACGTTACATAAAGTTGTACAATGATTTATAAATTTTGATATGAAATATTATTTTTGTTTGAATTGTCATTTTTTATTGTATTACCCAACACAATAGTATGTGTTTGTTTTCCAAATATTATAAAAATATTATATATTTCAATATATATATTTTTTACTTTTAAATAAAGGATTCAAAATATTAACCATTATATCGATGAATCAGAAAATAGAAACGATATTCGACTCAAAACAGCACAAAGGTAATCATCTATCTATATAAATCAATGGGATGACTATCAATCATGCCTTTTTTAGTCAGAGTTAAATGGTATGGATAGCCTTTCTCCAAATCTACATGGGAGTTTAGAGTGGCAGTAAGAAATAGCTCTGAAGAAAACGCAGACAAACTCAGAGTTTTTGATACGCTCAAGAAGGCAGGCAGAGTGAACACTAAAATCAATTTTATGGACTTCGACATCGATTAGATTTTAGGGTGTGGAGAACATCAGCAAAGTATTATTTGGAAAGTGATGCTAAACAATGAGAATATAGTCTGGGTGGGATCAGAATATGTGAAAAGCAATAATCTGAAGTTATTGCTTCGCTACTACCAAAGCAACCTTCATTGTATTTATAGTTCCGATTGAGCCATCATACATGCCACTTATGATTAACATGAGTAACTTCTAGATTGAAAGTTGTTTTTTTTATTATAATGCGCTCAGAATTGAATAATACCGAAAAGTTCATCAAATATAATCTCAGATCCCATTATTTAATTATATAAACAAAAATATATATATATAAAAAATTATTGTACTCATTCTTTTTTATACTATAGTTCTGAATGGAAAGCATCAAGATTTATTGCAAGGAGAACCATCGCAGTTAGATAAGTTTTTTATGTGTTCATCCACTTTGTCATAACCCACTTTTCTTCTGTAATACCTGCGAGGCTTTATCGCCATCACACAATCACTCTACTGATGATGATAGCTATAAAATCGTACCTGTCTAGAAAATATAGGCATTGATAGCCAATAGCAACAAAGAGAGGAACTAGGCTCATGATAAATTCTCGGAATGCCTGTCAGCTCTCGAGAAGGGCGTGAAAAAAATCAAAGATGAAGTGGACAAAACATTCTCAGAGACCGTTGGCAACATTTCCCATCTTCAAAACCACATCAGAATGGAACCTGAAATCAAATAAATTGTCGATAAAATCAACCAAAGATCTTGGTCAGACCTAAATGGATCGCATATTAATTTGCTCAATCATAGTGGACAGAATTCAAATAGTCTGTACAAAAACATAGGATAGATAACCAAATAAGTCTAATTAATGACCAACGAAGTGCTGGACTGTTTAAGTGCGTTTTGTAACCGAGCGATAGAGTGCAGACAAGAAATTACCAGAAAGCACCTTTGCACTGACGAAGGAGAGCTTTTAAAGTTAATAAAAACAGATTCTCTCGAAAAATAGTTCTCATTCAAGGTTCAATAACTCCGACGAAACTATGACCAACCACAATAATCATTCAATTTCGGACTATTTCTGTAATAAGAGATCCAATAAAAAAATGGACTTGAAAGCGAGTGTGTGAATAGAGTGATTGAATAGAACTATTTGAGAGCCTATTAGGGCAACAAGTCGAGCTTTGAAATCGTGCATGCGTTGGGAAAGCTATATCTATAAATGGGAAATCTAAGTCAATCTCGTATTTTTTTGGAAAAAGCAGTATCGCTCCGATCGAATTATGTGGTTTCCCTGAACCACCTAGGAGCAGCTTACTTCAGAAGCGAGATGTATGAATAAGCATTGGGGCTGTGTAACAGAATAATTGAACTCGAAAGTGATCCGCAGTCCTATTACAATCGAGCTAAAGTTTATAACAAACTCGGAAATCTTAAGAAAGAAATAGAGGATTTAAAACAGGCCAAATTGTTAGAATAGTTTTAATTCTGAAATATTTTCTCTATTTTCTCTATAAGTAATTAAAAAAAGAATATAATGGCAATAATTGGATAGAAATGAAAATAAACACATAAAGGTACATATAAATTTTAGTAATTGAACATTCGTCGTAAAATTATTATCACTCACTTAATTTCCTTAAAGACATTCGTATTTGTAAATCTTTTGTCTTTCAACTGTGTCAAGTAGTTATTCAAGTCAACCACTGTGTTCGATTTATTCATACTCGCATATTGCAACATCCATTGAGTCTCTCCAGATTGTTGAGGAGAGCTCAGCTGAGCGAAACTCAAAGGCAGACACATTGTCGTCGCGTTCATTTCAAATTATTTTGGAGTTTTTTGATGGTTGCTGCAATCACTCATCAGTCTTTCGATACGGTGTTTGGGTGTGGTGAAGCTGGATTGTTGGGTTACGGTGTTGAACTCGCTGCCGACGTGGCTATGGATGTGGATGGACCGAGGCGTATGCTTGATACTACTCTTATTATTTGTCTCGTAGCGAGGAGTTACTACACTACTCTTCTTTTCAGTTTCAAGTGCTGCATGCCTCCCCTTGAGTGTTTTGTTGAGTTCAATGGCTTGCTGGAGCTATCTTTCGGCATGTTCTAGCTTGAGCCTGGTTGCATCACATTCAAGCTTTTGCGCTTGGAATTGCCTGACGTCTGCGCTGAGCTCAGAAGCTTTCTTTTAATTCGCATCAATAATATGCTGTTGTTTCCTCATCTCTCCCGATACTTTGTTTACTCTGCTACTTATCTCCTTCAACTTCTTTTCAAGCTATTCCTATTGCTTCGCGATTTGTTTGTTCCTTGCACTAACGTCTCTATTTGTCTAATTGTTTATTTTATTCTTGCTGGTTGAGTTTTGAAGCACATTATTTACTTCCGCTTTATTAACAATTTATGGGGGAACTTTGTGCGAAGATTTCTCCGCTTCTTTAAGTGAACTTTTTGAATTGTTTGTTCGATTCTCTCTGGCACTCAACGTAGGAGTTATCGGCTTCTTTTTGTCAACATCTCTCTTGGGGAGAGGAGATTGGGATTTTTTCTTGGGGACGGGCGGAGGGATGGTTGGTGCGGCGTCTGTTGGAGTACTAATTCCAAGAGAAAATTCTATATACATTTTTTAGGGAAAAATATTGTTATGAGATCATCTCTACTTCTAATCCAGTTATGCGAGATAATCTGGTCGAGGGTAATTCGTTTGGCCGGCTCTTTCGTCAGTATTTTGCTAATAAGATCTCGAGCATCAGGGTCCATGCTATCGGGGAGTTTTATTTTATTTCTCTAAAAAGTAGGAAAAAAACAAATAATGATTAATTAGTTTTTCAAGGTACGAGAATGTTCTGCTCGGTTCGTTCCATATCTTAAAAGGGAGTTTTGTGGAAATGCAGTTAATACATAAGGATTCCCACACACCACACATCGACTGCTTGACCATGGACTTTCTTCTGCACTATTTCGGGAGCAAAGTATGGCAGCGAGCCTGTCTTCGTCCTTCTCACATGCTGCGGTCCTGAGTAGTTGGCTGTGCCAAAGTCGATGAGTTTGATGTTGAGCTATTTATTGATCATTATGTTTTACGGCTTCACGTCCCGATGGATGATTCCTTTGGAGTGAGTGTGTTTGAGGGCGAGACACAGTTGGCAGATGATTTTGGACATCAGAGACAATTCGATGGTTATTTTACGGCGAATGACTCCATTATACAGTTGGATCTAAAGTTTTTCACATAAATTAATAACAAATACAAGAGGTAAAAATAAAGTATGAAAATTATTTCACTACCCCTTGCACCAACTACATCAACAGATAGATATTGCTAGCATCCTCGAAGTGGTCATAAAGCTTGACAATGTAGGGCGAGTCTAGGGAGTACATTATTTACATTTCGTGGTTGACCTGGTCCAGCTCGCTGATTTCCTTCGGGATGCGACTCTCCGGTGAATACTTGCTGATTTCTTTGAGGGCGTACTGTCGGCAGGTGGGGATGTGAACAGCACTGTAGACTTTGCCGAAGGATCCTTCACCAATAAATGAACGTTCGAAATCCGCGAGTGTGGGCACGGCCGAATTAATAATGCGAGGGAGTAGTTTGAATTGAACTAACTACATATTGTTATTTATGGCTGCATTAAAAAAATATAGGTTAACAATAAAAAAAAAATAGATTCAATAAAAAAAAATAAGTTAGTTAGCTATTTTAAAACATATATTATTTCCTAATACTACTAAGACAAAAATAATCACGAAATTAATACAATAGAATGTCATATATGATGCTCAGTATTATTATTTATGTATATATACATTTATGAACGAAGTTGATGTTATTCGACACAATCACATGTAAACCTTTTGCACAAGAAAGCTTCTCAGCATGAAGAGTTGAAAAAATGCGGTGAGGATGATCATGAAAAGCTCAACCGTTGAAAGAGTCACTAATTTTTGATTGGAAGCATCAGTCTATTCAAATAGTCTTCGCTCCTCTTCTGATCGTTTTGCTTGAAATTATTTAAATCTCTATTTCATATTTGTTTATACGTGGCACATTATTATTATATATTTATTGGATTTATATTTTGTATATTTATTTTTTTACTTTGGAAACGTCCTGGATTCTTTCGAGGTTAATATAAGTGCCTTCAAGATCTGTGTCTGTGAGGAGTCCTTATGGCACCTTGATGACTTCCTCCGCCATCACGAATTGTGTGAGAGAGTGGTACTCCACGTCGATTCTCGGGATGTCCCGATGGGTGCGTGCGTAGAAACAGACCTCGTATATTACATCTGGATTATTTATCATTTAAATGAGAAAAATAATTACTCTCGGTAACATCGAACTATTTGCGGAAAGTGCCTTGTAAGAACGAGTCGTAGGCAGTTAAATTGGTATCGGTGTCTCTGAAGCTGATCTCGTAAGACTCGCCTTCGGCAAAGCCGGGAATCGGAGGGAAGATGAGTTCGACCTTGATGGTTTATTTCTGGCCGTAACTATAGGTGGTCATGCACCGTGGGATGCTCCCCGAGAGTGGCACTATTATGCTCTCCAAGAATGGCATCAGTAAGAGGAGGAGAAACACACTCTTCATGTTTTTTTGTTCAATCTGGGATAATTAATTTAATGTTTTAATTGTTATTAGTTATAATATTCTTTTTAAAAAAGCTGGATATCAAATATCCCTCAAAAGTAATTTTTGCTATAGTTAAAGTTCTTACATAAAAAAATCCTGCTTAGTTTATCATTTCAACGAGAAAATATTTGACAATTGTATTTTTTATATAAATATATAAAAAAATATCATTGTGAAAACACGTGATAATAAATTCACTGGTTTGACAAATCTTCGAGTTTGAACTTGTATTTGTTGGCTCGCGGGGACAACGAGCCTCCTACTCCGCGACTCCGGAGTATTTCGAGTTCTTTGCCTAAGAGTTCGTTGGAAAGGTTGATCTGATTGATCTTGTCCATAAGATTCTACTTTGCCAGGTTGAAGCACGTTGCCTCTTTCTCCATCTCGAGCTTCAACTTGCGGTTCAGGAGTTCCTCTGCATGATGCTGTTTTTCGAGAGACTGAATCTTCGAGCTAAAGATATCGTTGAGCTCTTGAAACTATTTTTTGCTATTTAGGGTATACTAAACATGAATATAAAAATTCGGAGGATTAAATGGTAAATTTTAGAGTTATATGAGTTTGAATACCTCTTATCGTTATTTTTTGAGCAAGTCTATTTGTTCCAACAACATATTCTCAGAGCCTCGGTCGATCTTGGCTCGCTTCTCGCCTCTTTCTAACCCCTTTATCTTCAATTAGAGTTCACTGATCTGTTCCTTCAGCGAGTTCCTCTCCTGTCTCTCTGCCTCTTGTTTTATGCGATACTACTTCTCAAATCTATCCTTATCTCTTCTCGCCTCATCAACCTATTTCTTCAGTCCTTCGTTGATCCTCTTGAGGGCTGCCTCGCTGGCACCTCCACTCACGTTACTCCTCGCAAGCTCCGATAGCTCCTTGCGCTGATACACCTCCAATTCTGCTCTAAGTTCTTCGTTGTCCTTCTTGAGTCGCTCGCACTCGGCACTTTGCATTTCGGCCGTAAGATGAAGTTTTTCTTCTAGACATGATAAACGAGAATTGGAGTAGATGGAATCCTGTTCGTGGAAAGCCATCAACTCTTCATTCCTCC
The DNA here is from genome assembly GCA_022606495.2 of Halesus radiatus. Classification (NCBI taxonomy): domain Eukaryota; kingdom Metazoa; phylum Arthropoda; class Insecta; order Trichoptera; family Limnephilidae; genus Halesus; species Halesus radiatus. Next base: position 8,265 of record JAHDVE020009320.1, read on the forward strand.
TCATCGCTGTGGCTAGCAGTTACTGCAGTTTCTGCTTCTCTCCTTCCAGATGGGACACCTGTCGCAGATAGTTAGACTAGATGTCCTTCAGAGATTTTCGATACTTCTCATACTTCTTCTCCATCGCCTCAAGTTCTGTCGATTTTTGGTCGAGTTTTTACTTCGTTTATGCTAAGACGCTTTCATTTCGCTGGGTTCGGACTGCCGAATCGAGTCGTCCGCCCATCGTCAGTACTTCTGCTTTGGAGTCCTCATATTTTTTGCTGAGAAACTCGTTGTTTTGACGTGCCAATGCAAGTTACTTTTCCAGACTGCTCCTAATCGAGAGCCACTCATCGGTTGCTCTCTGGTGCTTGGCCTTGAGTTCTTCGAGCCTACAGTTCAGCTCTTCCTTTTATTGTTCGATCTCCTGGCTGTGGTCATGACCTTCTGCCTGTTTTTTCTTGAGTTCCAATTCCACTGCGTCGAGCTTGTTGATGAGACTGATTTTGTCTTTACTAAGCTGCATATTTTATTTGAGAGAGTCTTCCATCCTGGCTTCGATAATCTTGATCTTGTTCCTAAGCTCTTCCACCTTAGTCTTCAGCTCCCTGTTTTCCTCAGATAGCTTTACAGACTCAGCTCGGAGAGAATCGAGTTGTTTGAGTTGTGACTCTTCGAGTTCTTTCAATTTACTGATCTATTTGCTGGTATTCTCGATGACCTCCGTAGACCTGCTCGCTTAATATAGTTTTTATTTCAAGTCCTTCATCTCTTGTTCGCAGCCTTCAATGACTCCCCTGTACTCTTCGTCTCTTCGCAGTTGAGTCTACTTTAATGACTCTATGTCTTTCTCGAGCTTTGCCTTTTATTTCGCTGCACTTACTCCCAAATTGATTTTCTCGTTATCAAATACATCTTTCAGGTTTTTCATTGAGATGCGGTACTCTTCTTGTTCGTTTTGTAACCTGTTTTCCAGCTGACTATTAGCGACCGTAAGTTATTCTTGTAGTAGTTGTATTTTTGCCTGGTAGCTGCTCATGATTTCGTTGATCTTTTCGTTGTGGCCTTGTGAATGGGATGACTTTTGCTGCAGCAGGTTGGCCTTGCTGCTCTGGAGGCTGGCGATCTCTTAATTTAAATCTACTATTTCCTCTTCATATTGCTTGGTCAGGAATTTTATCTTGCTTTCTTGAACTTACACGTTTTACTGATACTGTTTTACTTGGCCTTAGAGTTTTTTATTATTTTATTCTTGCATGTTCAAGGCATTGAAACTGCTCTGAATACTCGACTGCAGTAACGCCAATTCGTCAGTAACCGTACGCCACTCTTCCGTCCTCGCCTCGTACTCTCTGCGCAGTCTGCGGTGTTTGTCCTGCTCTATCTGTAGTTATTGTTTGGACATGGCCAGTTCTCTTTGGGTGTTTTTGAGGGACTCATCCATCTCAGCCACTCGCTTAAACTTATTCTCCTTCAGTTCTTTGCTCAGTGCGAAAATCTTTTCATTCTTCTCCGAAAGCTCTGTCAAGTATTTGTTTTAAAGATCGTTTCTCTCCTCGGCAAGCTTCTGACACTGGCTCGCTTTGGCTTGCAGCTTCCCCTCCATGTCCTCCAAAACCCATGCATCTTGGCTTGCAGCCTTTTCAAGCTTAGTTTGGAGTTCGCGTACTCTTTCCTATTGGTCCTGCTCAAGTTTTCGGAGAGTGCCTGCTAAAGTTGTCTCTCTGGCCGCCCCTTAAATCTGAGCGCTTTACAGGAAGCTTACCCTATTTTGGAGCAGTTCTTGGTTCGTCTCCGCTTCCCGTTTGTGCGTTTCTAATTTTTGAGCCAATCCGTATTTTTCTTCCTCCAGAACAGCCATTTTGTTTCTGAAATCCTGGACAGTCCTCCTTGCATCATTTCTCTCTTGCTCTAGTCTCTTCAATTTGTCTCCCCCTGCGCCAGCTTCGCTTCTTAGCGTTTCGATCATTACTTTGAACTATTGGTTCTGGTACTTTTCGAGCTCATACTTTTTGGTGAGATCGGCGATTTGAGTTTGGTACTTGGCGCACTCGACTTCTCGCAGATGTGTAATCTCGATCTGTAGTGCTTTTGCAAGATCCTTCTGCTCGAAAATCTTCTGCGCCATTTCATGGTTTTCACTCTCCATCCTGTCGCAGAAGTGTTTGCAATGTTTGAACATCTTGGCCAAAGCACTGTTCAGGAAGGCGGTTTCCGCAGCTGCTGACTTAAAAATATAATTTAACTTAAAGTATTCCCGGAAGAGATCCATCTCCCGTGCCAGCGCCTGCACGTTTTTTATTTATTCCTTCTCGATACGAGAAGCAATGTGCCGAAACTCCCTCTCCACAAATTGCAGACAGTGTTCGCCGATCTCCTTGTCATTCTGGGTGCGCAGAAGTTCCAGTCTACCCCGCATACTCTTCTTCAATTCTTTTAGGTATTCTGGGCCCAGATCGTTGCCTTGTACCTTCTGCAGAAAAATTCCAGAAATGGTCTTCTTGACTTCCTTCTACACAGCATTGAAATCCGTATCTGAGAGCGGAATTTGACTCAGCAGTTCTTCGATATAATTTTCGAAGTGGGAGGTTGCTTGAGCAAGAGAACGTTGGCACTCCGTCCTACACACATGGTTCCAAGTATTCTCGATATTGGGCACTGCGCCCTTGTTGAGAGCTGTGACGTATGCGTTGGCCATCTCGCAGAAGTTTTCGCCGTTGATCCTTTTTCCATTTAGTTCCTTGCATTTGAGGTTTGAAAGCACTTTTCTTCGTAACATTAGGACCTGACAATCATGATCATCTATTTTTAAAAACGAAAAGATATGTTGATTTTTGTATGATAAACTATTTGGCGAAAAAACTAAATTATACTTGTTCCACGAATTCGGGGCGAAGTTGTTCTAGTTCTAACTTGTCCAGATTCTGTAGATCTGACTATCGTGTAATTGGTCGGATCAGAGTGATGCAATTGCGAGTACGAAAAAACCCTGTCACGGCTTTGCGGATTTTGTTCTTATCGTCTGTGGAGTTACGAGTCTGCCTTAACGCATTTTAGAGATATTCGTTTTCGGTGAGAGCCTTGCCGTTGGCGTTCAGGAGCTGCAGGGAAAAGTCTCTGAGCACCCAGTAAAAATCAGGAGAGTAGAGATGCAAACCTGCGACCTCCCCGCTACCTGCACGGGTCTGGATCAGCTTGGTCAATTGAGTGACAAGGGCAAGATTATCGATAGTGGTTTCGTCAATCGATCCCACAGAATTATAAAGAAGCACAGAACTTAGCAATACAGTCAGAGCAAAAATTTTGGCATCATAACTTGAATCCTTCTCGCAGGAACCCAGACCTTACGAATCAATGATCAATAAATTAACTGGTTTGCCCAGACAATCCTGATACTTTATTAAACGGTTCCACATCCATAGACCCTTCGTACAAGCCTAAATGGTCGACCCTACACCGAAGCCACTACATCTGCCGAGCAGCATTCTATTGAGCAGGTAGGACTTTCCCGTTCGATAAACCCCGCACACAGCCACACTGGCTATATGTCCTTCGACCTGGCTGATGATTTCGACTGCCTCTTCGTTTAGCACGTATTCTAAATGATGATAGGTTTAAGTTTAATAAGTTATTTTTACTGCCACAGTGTTCGTAGATGAGAGGAATTGCTCTTTCTGTTTTGTCCATTTAGTTTTGTAAAGTCGGATATATTTTTTAAATTTTGATAAAATAAACAACCCTTTATAATATATATATATATAATTGAGTCTGCAAGAATTATTAAGTTTTGGTACATCTAGGACAGTTTAAGTTTTTATAGATCGAATTAAATATATTTTTTAGTGTATATACATTTTTTTAGACTTCTATGATTTTCTTTAAAAAAGTATAATTCATAAACATATAAATTATATGTATTGATCTTAATATATAGATGATGTTTGAATAATTTAATAAATAAATTTATTCAAAATAATTATCATTACCACTATTAAATATAATTATTCGTTAATTTTCTCACTAGCTAAAAAAATTCCCTCTCGATACCTGACTTATTTAAATTCGGATAAATAACCTATTCTAATAATATATAATAAATATCACTTATCTTTAATTGAACTATTTAGAAAAATGGAATAGTAACCCAATAGCAAAACAGACTCGTATACCTCCGTAACTAAATTCCTAGTCCAACATCCCCTCCCTAACTTCTATAATCCACGACGAAGTTCTTTCCAACTGTATAGGCATTCGGACAGGGAGCCTCTACCCCCAACTCAGCCAGTCCAGACTCAGACTCCGACTTTAAAGAATCGGATAAATTCATTATGTACCAAATGGGTGGCCATTCAATAAGACTTGAGGAGATTGCTGGGAATCTAGTTTGACGAAGAACATCAAAACACTGGATTATCCTATGCCTGCCCTTAATGTGGTACTCTCTTTAGTAAGCCTTGTGCTCTGGGAGGGCACGTTTCCAAAGTACATCGGAAAAAATGATAGAGAAATAAATATGTGTGTTTGTTTTTCTATTAAGTACTAAATTTTAAAATAAAAATCAATTATATAAGTGAGCTCGTTAAAAAAAATATTAAAAAAAAAAACAGAAAGAATTAATATATTTTTATTTAGATTTCAACACATGTTCAATGATATAAGATCAGTGTTTTTGAGTCATCATAACTAACTATCTCGATATTTCTGAAAGTAAATGTAACTCTATCGACTCGCACAGCACTAACATCAGCTGGGTCTCTGCTTTGCGACTTCGTAGCTCCATTTCGAATACCTCCATCATGGCGTACATCTCCTCTGCGGAGTGCCACAGCCTCATTCTCCCCTCGTCCGAGTTTTCCTCCCCGTAGCTCCCGAGATTGACTTCAGCCCACTGCGACACTTGGTTAATGGCTTTCTCCAAAATCGCCTTGGCTGATCCATCTTATTTGAAGAGGTTGACCCGAAAGCGTGCCTCGGGAAGCCAGGGTGTGTAGTTCGCTTATTTTCCGATACCCAACTCATTCGCCAATGCCTAATTCAGCGCATTAAAGAGACACATATCATAGATATGGAGGATCTACGAAAATTCCTCTTCAAACCTCTATTAGATTGGCCTCGACTCCTTTATTTTCTTCACATAATAGTATTAGAAATCCGAGAATATCTCCAGCGAAATCACGACAAAGACTTAAGAAAACGGAATACTGGTGAACTCGGGGGTTCTTATTTTTCGGAGGAAATCCTGTGGTTGCAATGTGTTTGGATGGTAAACATTGTGTTCGTAGGAGGTTTTATGGAAATCGAGGACGTAGTGTGCGATTTAGAGAAGCCAGTTGTTAATGCAGTCAATACTGGGGTCGAGTCCTGGAGGCAAAGGTTTTTTTGGGATGACCGGAATAGTCTTGACGGGAGAAAACGTTATTGATTGTTTTTTGAGAAGTTTGATACTGGTATACATAAAATACTTGGTCTCCACAGATTGAAGGAATTATATTATGAGTTAGTCCAAGATTGTTTTTACTACCCAATCTTTATCGACAGGCTTCTCTTCTTTTATGATAATCATAGGCTAAAATACTACCCTATTTTATTATTACTATTGTACAATCGTCGGAGTTGATAGGATCGACTTGTTAATCGAGCCATTTCGAAATACTTTGAACATCTACTCCAGCTCTTCTCTTCGCTGTTTCTGTCGCCCTTATTTTCCTGTTGAAATCTGCTACAATAAGTCTTGCTGAATTTTCTATGGTGTAGAAGAGTTAGATTCGATGTATATAATGGGATTGCTATTAATCGGCTCTTTCTCTTCAACTTCGACTGGATAAATGCTTTAGTTCAGGTATTTAGGAGGTATAATTTCTTACAACTGAACAACCACCTTTTTCAAAATGGGATGAGGCATTAATGCTGGTGAACTGCTGATGATGTGCCTTTCTCCATCCTTCGCTTGTTTGCCTTTGTTTTTTTCGATCTTTCCTGATGGCTTTTTCAAATGCGGGTCTGTTGCTAATTCCAGTCCTGAATATATCTGGGAAAGTGCATCCAGAAATTATTTATCTTAGTTTTTGGCTCTGGACGAACGAATCCCACTCAATTCATTAATGCTGACATCGTCTTCCACGAACCACAACTCCTTTTTAAGGTTATGATTTTTGATGATTGAGGAAAACTCGTTCCAACTCCTCTTGAACTAATTCTTTTTCCTTCTTACACTCTGGATCTTTTCCTAATAGTCGAAGCGGATGGCATCTTTTTATTTTAAGTAACTACGATTACTCACCTCATCTTTATTGTATCGGTTTTAGAGGGAAAGGATGCGATTGAGTCGACTGTTTTCTAGCAGAGTGGCGTAACTATTAATCATTTTTGTATAGCGGCAGTCGGGAGTCTCCAATACAAAACTATCCTCATACTTCCGCTTCGAAGGTGGTGACCAGATCGCAATGTTGACGACCTTCGAAGCATGTCTATTTTATTTGGGCTTGGATTTCGACTTTGTGATTCCAATGTTGATTTGAGGCTGAATGGAGAGTTCCTTGCTTTTTATTTTGGAGGTTGGCTGGATTGGGGAAAATTGTTATTGTTGTTGCTTGCGCATCAATTACTCGTTTCTAATTTACTCGAGTTTATTTTTTATCTAAATGCTTATTGAAGGCTAAAGTTCTTTTTCACCGCTATTTTTAAACCGAGCGGAGAGCTGATCCGAACCATCCGATCCGTAGATTCCTCCTCTTCCCGTCCTGCGCTGTTCTTCGCCAATCTGCTCGAGAGAAACCAACTTCTTTTGACTGACCAATGCGTTCTTATTATTGGATTTGTAACTAAAATATTTACTTCTATCGAATCCCTCCTCTGTGATTTCCGAAAAGTACGAAGAAGACCCGCCTCCTCCCCCTCCTTCTTCTCGGTTGTAGTACTGGTTGACTACGATACATAATTGGCTGTTGCTGGTGTTAATGGCACTCTTATTGTTCTTCTGGAGTGACTGCCGACTCCTCTCCCTTTCTATCATTACCTTCAAGTATTTGCAAAAGCTATATTTCTTCCAAGCTCTTTGGATTCTGCAAGCCATTGCATTCAGGACGAGTTTGATCTCTTTCTCATATTTCATCAAATGTGACATCCGACCACTTTATTGAACGCTTTCCGTCCTTTTTGAAAATTTGCTGTTGGTTTTATTCGGATTTGCCACTTTTTAGTATTGTTGGACTTCTAGCTGGCTGTTCAAGCAATGAGAGGGTTGGGACGAAGGAGCTAAATTAGAGACTGTCGTCTTTTTCTTTTTGATAAAAGACGGTTCAAGACAGGCAGGTCGGTAGGGCAGTTTGTCAGATTAAGGGCGAGCTGGGCCTCGCCTGTTCTTGCTTCTACTTTTGCTTCTATTGGGGTGGTTACTAATGGGGAACGATGTCGTCTTTTTTGATCCTGGGCGATGCATACGGATTTTGAGGAGTATCGCGACTGTTTAAAAATAAATTAGTCTTTAATTTTAAAAATCATGATTATAAATTTGTATAAATATATAAAATATTCAATGAATATTTTGTAAAATTTCATATAGACTTTATATTTTTATTAAAATGAGAATCTCTCAATTTTTTTGTCTATTATCTACATGTAGGGCTGTATAAAAAACAACACTAACTACGTATGTAAAAAAAAATAGTTGTTTATAAGAACGTGGATATAATATTTTTAAATAATATATATTTTTTTTACAATTTTCACAATATATCTATCCATCAGATAAACTCGCAGCAGATATGTAAGATTTAGCAGCAAGACCTTGGAGTACAAAGCTTCACACATTTGTGAACGAAATGGTAAGATAATAAAACAATCGCTTCAATTTCAATATATAAAAATGTAGGACCTGGTTTCCCAAAAAAAAGTATCTCAATATTTCAAAGTGTTTATCCTGGTCGTAGCTGTAATAAACATACCCAATAAAACAAAACATCTACCCCTCCTATCGTTCATAATATTAATAACATTTAGTTGGTATCGTTCCTCGTTGGCTAACACTTCCAAAGATTCTCGATCTGCATATTCTCCACGCTGGGCGCACTGATCCTCAGTGTCATAGTAGAATATATCTTTATCGAACTTTTAATTGTGATGATTTGATTTTTTAATATTAACTATATAGGTATTGTCTCCTGGTTGGCCTATTTGGAAAAAGCATGCTCTCAAGTTTCAGAAACCTAGTGTTCATAAATCTTGATTCACGCCTACATATAAATGTTACTCAAAGCAAACAGTATGCGCATTATAAACAACAAGGATATTTGTATAAGTTACTAATTCAAGACATTACATATTATTTAAAAAAAAAAAAAAAATACATTCATTCTTTCAAACCCTATCTCTTTCGTAAAAATACAGTCTATGTGATATTTATTATATTGTATGGATCGTATCATTGTGTATTTGTTTCAGGGATAGTTGGCCAAAGCCGGATTGATCTATAAATTATCAGCCAAAAAAGTATGCAACTTTCTTTTGAAGTCCGCTGACAGCTCAATTTTATTATCGACTTCTAAGACATCTAGTAACACCTTCACATTGGATTCCCGCAGCTGAGCTCTGCTCTTCTCAAAGGTTTATCTGGTATTGTGTTTGGCACTTATCTTCTTGAAGTACTGGTCGGCGTAATACTTGACCTCCTGACATGTCCCCTATCGATCCAAGAGTGCCGTTGATTCCGGTTACGATTGATATTTCTCCGCTTTGTAGAGATATAGGTCTTTGACTTCAGAGAGGTCCTTGATTTCTGCTGGCGTATTCATCAGGGTGTGGATGCGAAGATGTTCATCGATGCATTTGGCGCAGAGTGGTTCGAGACATTTTTTATTAATACATATTTTCTCAAGAGGATAGGAAAGGTGAGTTGGACAGTTCTGGAACCTAACTGAGTAGAAAATCAAAAATAGTATCAAAAGATGTTAATATTTTAGAATCTTTTTTTTTTGTATTTTTGTTACTGTTTAGCACAACATGAACAACATCCACAACTACACATGTGTATTATTTTTTGTATTTTTAATATAATTTCACGATATTTTTATTATGTTTTATATTTTTTGTTTCTTAGTCGGTAACTGTTTTTTCTTATTAAAATTTTATTAATTCGACATCTCACATTAATTCATATCTATTACATGAGTATTTGAAACGAACATTTATCCCTCTCTCAAAAATTGCGTTCAATATTGCGTTCAATATTTTTTAATCTATCTATTTTTCATATCAGAATGCGAACAATTATCTTGTCCTAAATACTACAAAGCTTACCAAAAAATATAGATTTGAAACAATCTTTTTCAGCTTTTAAAACCAAAAAAAAAATATATTGGGTTTTCTATATCTAATTCGAATTTTGAAGTGAAATGGTAAGAAATTAGTTATAAAGTTGCTGCTTTTAAAAAATAAACAGTAGTAACTGCAGGACATTATGTTTCCGTGACTACTATAAATTCTTAAAAAGTGAGAATTGTTCTCCGGGTTATTTTATGAATTTTGATGAAGTAACTGTTATTGTCGTCAAATTAATTTTATCTGATAAACGTGAAAGTATACATCTAGATACAAAACTCTTTAAGTTTTACGCAAAAGAGTCTTTAATTTTTTACATAAAACTAGCATGTTTAATATTATGAGTATTACATTTAGTATAGTATACTTTCTTTGGCATACACAAATTTGTATCGAGTAGCTTTTTTAAGCAATATAACTCTTATTTGCTTACTTTATACTAATTATATTACTTTATATTATGAAGTCGAAGTCGAACCTAAACTCCGCAGAGATGGGCTACTACTTTGAGAAACAGGGCAAGTTCTCATTGAACTGCGGCATCCATTCCATCAATAATCTTTGGGGACATTAAATCTACACAACTAGTCGAATGGATAAAATTTGCCAATAACTCTCCCCTGACACCCTCATAAACCCCCACAAATTTATATTTGGTGGCGAATATGATGCGAATGTGATGATTGTTGCTTTGCAAACACTTGGCTTTGAAGTACAGTGGCATGATCGAAGGAAACCCATTGAAGTCCCTCCAATAATCAACGGTGATGTTTCGATGCCAGCCAACAAGAATCATATAATTGGGTATTTGATCAACAAACTCCAACCACCCAGTATCTTCAAAAAACTTTGCGGAATTTAAAATAGGCATTGGTTTACCATTAAACCCTTCAAGGGCGAGTACGTTATCTTCGACTCGAAAGAAGAAGACATTCTCGGGATCGGGGATCATATTGAAACTAAAGAGGAACTAACTGCCTATCTGAAGAAAGGTTGGGAAATACTGATCGTATTTGAGAAAACCCTTCCAGTGAAATAAAATAACAATGAAAAGGGAACATCGACGGAAAAATAAGACAGGCAAGTGAAGGTATCTGCAGATACAGTTAATGAAACTACAGTAAAACCCAAAACAGAAAAATAACCCATAACACTCTAAGTTGTAAATACTGATATTGGACTAGATTAGAAGCAAGTAGAATAAATCGTTTCATAAGAAATCCAGATAGAAAGTGACAGGAGAATAGCTGACAATGATTAAATCATCAGAGATTGATTTTTATGTTTTTCAATAAAAAAACATAGTATTTTTTGGTAAAAAAAAAATCTGCAAACAAAATATATTTTGGTTATTTGGATTTGTTTATTTGAGGATTAATATTTAAACACCACTGACTGACTAACTACGAGAAAAATACTTTTATTATCGATGAAGAAAAAATGAATTTAAATTTCGAGGGACTAATGATGTTTATAAACTGAGTGAACTTGCTTTGGTTGTGTTTTGTTATGAATTTACATTAGTTTATAAAGGATAATTTATAGTATTGTTTCATTAATTATTTTGTATCTATTATTATAATAATACTTTAAAATTTACCAATTGAGAGAAACAATTTATATAAATAATATAATCGGGCGGGTTTCACTCAGACATCTAAAATACGAATATTTTTCACAGCCAAAATGAACAAGAATACCAACAAAGACGTGTCTCGCACTGTCAGGAAATATACGCCTCCAGCCACCATCAAAAAGCAGCCTTCCAAAAAACTCGAGCCGAGATAAATGTTCAATGAACTCACAACCCTCGAGGAGGTCAAAATAGCCAAAGTTAGAGAGAACGGAGAATTGAACCGCACGAACAAGATGGACATATAAACAATTGAGATGTAAGGAATCATGGAAGACGGTGAGGACGGAGACGTAGACTACAATATCACGGATGTGCATAGAATAGCAAACAATAAGGGAAGGATGAGCGAAGTTGTGAGCAGTCTCTTGATAAAAAATGTAAATATACTTATTGCAAATCATAAACCATCTATTTTTTTAACATGAATTGTAGAAAATAAATTCAAAAAATGCATTCTCAGTTCCAATCATAGATGTCAAAGATTTAGCAGAATTCGAAAGTAAATATCTGAAGCCAATAAATATGAAAAAATACATTTTTTAATTAAATAATGATCAGGCAATACTTATACTGATATGAGTTGGAAGAAGCTTTCCTCAACAGTTGAATCAGATTACAAAATCTACGGCTATCGTGTAGACGGAGTGCATACTTAAGCTTATAAAGTTATGGGGGATTTAACTCGTGGAGGAGATGTCGATAAAATCGAAGAGAAGCCACAATTCAAGATTAACCAAATCCACAACCAATCGCTCGACTTCGCTTCAATAGAAGGACAGGACATCTTGGGTGTTGGCCATTTGGAGAAAAATATTGACAACATAAATATAGATAAATTAGAATACACATTTGTCGTGAACCCGTTCTATGAAAGATCGAGAAGAGCATTTGACGAGAGTGGTACCCAAAACCTCCTTCTCAATTCCCTCAAAGTAATTTCAGGCAGCCCCAATAAATTACTTAATATGGCTTTTTATGGTATTATTAGATGGATCAAAGGATGAATTTGCTGATCGAATCATAGTCAAACTCGGCCTTGGTTAAGGAGATGGTCGAATAACCCAATAGATTTGAGTTGGGAAGACTGATCACTGACTCTAATCAAACGATGGAAATATGGAAGAATGTAACAATATTCAAAGAAAACCTCAATTCGTACATCTTCCAGAAGTTCGGGCACAATCTGACAACTAGTTATGAAGAAAAACCTTATTCCTATTCTGAAGAGGTTGAAGAAGTTTAGAAATAAAATAATATCAACTATCCTCACTACGAATAAAAATCAGATCACAATATGGACATTGAAGAATTGAACGTCAAGACAGGACCAGTATTTTCAAAATAGGAGGAGCTCACGCGAATTAATGATAAAGCAAAGAAGGTCGGGACAGGCGGCGGGATCATATATGACTTTGCTGCAGATGCCAAGAATTGGATGAGTGATGTTGATGCGAAATTTACCAAGATGAATATAACCAACACCAACAACAATCAATTTGCTTTTAAATTGGAAAAAGTCCCAATTGGTGTCGTGCCTGTGCCGATTAAAGAAGATGATTTTATATAATTTAACGAGACAGTTGATGAAGACAGTGAGAATGTTTTGAAACCTGAAAGGACGAAATAGGGTAGGTATTATGAACAACCATATGAAGACTATAACCTTCTTCCTATGACTCCTTTTCCCAAGCCGAGTGAGTAATTAATTTTATATAAATCCCCCCCTATTTAATAATATATTCAGTTTTGTTCGATTATATCTCAAGGACCCGTTGTACTTACTTAAGCCTGAAGATGACATCGTCAATGAGGTTATCCAAGAGTAACTTGATCAATACCAAAACAACATAGAGGCTATTAAACATATAGAAAATAAGAGAACACAGACATCCATCAGAGAGATCAAAGAATAACTCAAACAAATATTAGTTCAGTATCATACGATTGACTCTATAGGTCATTCCGGAGTATTTACATACTGTTATGATAAGATGACCCAGGGCTATAATAAGGCTGTCGGTGGGCCTGATTTGTCAATACAGACGTGTTTCGTAACATTTTTACACTTAGCAAATGAACAGGGACTGAGTCTGATTAATAATGAGGACTATAGTGATCTCCAATTTTCTATTGAATCCTGATGAATTTATTTCAAGTTTCTAAAAATGAAAATACTGTGAATATTTTATTGCAATTTTTAAGCATACTATAAATCTAATCTAATTCATCACTATCGGAAAGCCACTGCGAAAATCCACCCAAATAATTATCAAAAGAAGGAATTCAGCCACAATTAACCAGAAGTCAATGTCAACAATCACCTCTTAAAAGAGCTAGGATAGTGAGATTTAATTTTCAAACAAGCTCTAGGAGCTTATTGTACAGTCCTACATTCTCAAGGAGTCCAAACGATTCCACTAGTGCAAAGACAAACTTTTAGAGGTCCATAAACGATTAGGTATTTAGGAGCATCGGGACCCTTCTCGATCAGCTTCAAAACTATTATACTGCTTTAAAAACCTGGCAGAAGTGGAGAAGTGTATCGCCGAAAAGTAAACGTTGCAAAAAATATAACAGAAAGAAAGGAAAAATCTCGGCCATTTCCAGTTTTAACTTAAGAATAGAAAAGGTAAATAGATTTAGAATAAAGGAATGCTTTCTTTAGCCTTCAATCATTAGAAAAACCAGTACATACTCAATCCCACCTAATTTGCAATGGCCACACCTTTAGTTATGCATTGCATCAATAGCCTGAATTCAATTTATTTCCCCCACTCTGTCTTAGCCGAGAACTCAATAGATTATATTAAAAAAGTATATAAGTCAGAGTGTCTTTGGACTGTCTTCCTGGGAGTCGTAATATGCATCACAAATCTTTTTTCTATCATCTTCGATGAATGTAACTCGACATAGCCAATATTTAATTTTTAAATACTATAATAACAATCATCTTATTCTTATTTTAAATTATTTGTAGATATCATATTTATTTTAGACATTATCATCCTACTATTATTGGTGGCTTGTCTTGTTGAAGCATTTACTAAAATAATTAAAAAGGATACAAATGATTTTGAGTCGATGACAATCGAACGCATATAAAAAATCAATAGGAAATATGGAGGCAGTGTCAACATGTATATAGCAGGAGAAAACCTCTTCATTATCTACTTTAATGAGACTAAATAGATTCATCCAACGAACATGGATTTATACCACAAGACTCATCGAAAATGACTCCTTTAAAATAGAAATAAGTGGAAGTTTTGTTGCATTCTGATCAATTTATCATAGATAATTTGGTATCAATCAGCCTAATATGTCCTAGTACTCACTGTCTTTTATTTCAATACTGAAATTTGAGTTCTAATTTTTCAAATTATATATAAAATCCTTCTGGTAATTGGTTTTGAGTTTGAGGACTCTGATACAAAATTACAGATATAACTATAAAAATATATAATAATCAGCATAAATTATCTATCCTAATAATCCTAAATTTAAAACTCGATAATAATGTTGAGCAGGCTATTCGTAAAGAGGTTGTTTTCATCTGGTGCTCATCACGCACCTATCCCAACCAAGCTTCAGAAAGTTGCTGAGAAATCGTAATAAATAAAAACCTATGTTAAAAATTTAATTAAATACATCATCTTCATATAATACATATTGCCTGTTGTAGAGTATGGATAAATGTGAAGAATGTCTATGGAGTGTATGAGAGGGTGGTAGCATTTCCAGGATAGTCCTTGCTGGAAGCTTTACAACGCAGCAGAGTGAGCGGACATGGTGGTAAATATCTTTAATAAAGTTCTCCGTTCACAAAATACCCATAATAACAAACAATAATATATTCCACTGCTATAAAACATAGGAAATTGTAATGGAGGCGATTTAACGTATAGGCCACATTAGCGCCCGATTGATCCACTGTCAGGAGGTCCTGAGTGTGGCGGATGCCAAGTGATAATAACCCACCCTTGGAAAACGAAGCTCGAGAGTGAGCAAGGTGCAGCAGGGGATTCCGAATTGGTTGTCTTGGATTCGACTACGCGACAACACCCTAACTCAAGACTAGCATGTTGCATTCCGATAGAAGCATGGATGAACGAGATGGCTGTTGAAGTATTCTAAATAACCAATTTAGATGACGAATATTGATTAGTTTGTATCTCCAACAAAATAACGATAGTTGATTTTTTATATATAACACTTGATTAATGGTTCAAGCCCAACAAACAATGAATATGAAATTATCCCCCCACACAGCTATTTTGTATTTGAAAGAGCATCCATATTGAATGTATTTTTAATAAATATTTTTAATGATCTAAAGATATTATTTCTACTAAAATTTATATAAACTTCATTTGTATTGTCGATAACCCTATATATAGGTTATATTACAATCAAATAAGCTGTTGTCACCTTCTTGTTGAATATTTTTATCGAATGGTTCTTGGGATCTGGAGGTCGACATCCAATACATTCTTGATCAGCATATCAACTACTTTATCCTTGTGTTGTTCGAAATCTTCAAATATCTTTTTAATTTCCAACTTGGTCTATGCCTTCAAGTTTACTTCGAAATCATCGTCTGCTGTTGTTTACTCAAGTTTCTTGTAGGCAGATTCTTTTTAACTTCTGAATTGCTGGATTTCTCTTTCAGCTGCATCCCGTGATCCTTTAACCTTTCGCTATCTAATTAATTTGTAATTAATGACATACACATTGATGATTCCAAGTTTGTAGGTATGATAGTTATTTTTTCAAATAGATCATGTGATTATTACCTTTATTTCTGAGCTGCTTCAATTATTTTGTTGGCTTATTGCTCAGCCTTCAGAAGCTAGTCGACATAATATGTTTCTGACGCCATCAATATCTTAGATTGTTATTATGATTATGTGGATTTGTTGATCAAAATTATTATATAAATTATTAAGAAATATTAGAACTATAAAAAAAAGATATCTAAGTCCGATTATATTAATAATAATATGCCATTAATATTAAAAAAAATTAGTTGCATTTTTAAAATAAAATATTGTTATTAAATTAATTTAATAGATTTTTTAATTTTAGTTGGTGGGGTAATTAATAAAAATATCAAATAAAATCTTTAATATTAATAGTAATAGTAATAACAAAAAATCAGGACTAATAACCCAAAAATGTTAAAAAATAACATTTATTCTCGAGATGGGAACAGAAACGTAACTCCCACAAAGCACACTCCAAACAAACACTAACTATTCTCGCCTACCGTCAGCCATATACATAGTAAAAAATCAGGGATGACGGATACTTCGGCACACGAACGCACTCCAACCCAATATAGTTTTACGACCAGTAAACATAATCGAACCAGTCATAACGCTATTTTCGATAAGCTTTACAGTTAAGTAAGCAACAAAAACATAAAGACGCAAATAATATACAATAATTTTAACAATTTTCTATTAAATATTTAATTATTTTTTTTAGTGGAGCTCCATTCAAGCACACCGAACATAATAGTAATACAAGTCGAAGAAAAACAAATAAGCAATGGAGATGAGGGAGTGCACGTTTAGCCCCAACGTAACTTCTCGAATCAAAACCGAGCCACCCACGCTGGAAAGTGAAGAATCATTTTATTTAAAGAATATTGAGTGGATGCAAAGAAAATAGCGTGCTCTGAAACAGCTTCAAATTGAAAAAAATGAAGAAAAGTTGAAAGATATCAAACTGACTCCTCAGATCAACAAAGGTGTGCCAAGTACAGTCCTCCGTTCTGAGCCTGTGAGCTAAAAAAGCGGAGTGTGTAGCTTTCTTAAGAGGCAGAAAAAAGCGAGGAATGAGAAGGATCTAGTAGTTAAAAAGCTAGAGAATCCTTTAGCGCATCTATGGACATCTAAAAAGAAATGAATAAAACTATGTTGACATTGATTTCTTTCTGTTATCGGTCTCTCAGTCTTTCTTTGTTTATTAATATTATATTTTTTATACATTTTAATCATGATCTGTTCGTATCTCATATAATAAAAAAGTATTAATAAATGTAGAAGTTTATTGAGTGGGTTATAGAGAAAAGATAAAAGAAAGTTGGTTTTTTTCTTTCTCTAAAGATCAAATTAATAAATTCAATATAACAGAAAACAATCTCAATATTTTGAGATAACTATTCTAAGTGATAAACCAATTACAAATTGTCTAATTACAGAATTCTATATAGTTCTATTTTTCCCAGAATAGTTATTGTGCAGTATAATGTAATAACATATCCCAAATTTTCCTCGGTAAAACTATGGTGCTCAATCCTTGCAAAATCAAACTACTCGAAGGTTTCACCTCCAGGCGAATGGAGTAGGAATGCAACAAACTTTACTCCGATAAAATCTCTTTCTCGACACAGATGAGACTGTCCCTGATTTTCCCCACCAAGAAGAAATTACCTTCGATGATGACACATAAATGACCGAAAACCAATAAAACTAATTGAGTCCGAATCACAGGGTTGTAGTCGATAATGAAACAGATACGAAGGGAATATTGGCTGATATTGAACAGTAAGCATCAAATCCGAGAGCAAAAAGATGTAGAAGAAAGCAAAATCAAGAGGATCTACCTGTGCCGAAAGAACGACAAAGAAAACTAATAGTTGATGATTTTGGGGACGATGCAAATTTACAGACGGGTGAGAACAACGAGAACTTTTAAAATATCGATCCCGCAGGCAAGCAATAATAAAATGGCAACAAGTAGGGTAAACGAATGAGGAAAAAAGCTCTGGAAAGGAAAAAGCCAAATCTGATCCCTAACCTTTAAGAAATTGATTACTGCCCAGAAGACGAGAAGCCTAAAACACCTTCCAATGCCCCTTGGTTTTTGACGATATCCGCAGATTCCACCATAATGAGTTGTCCTGCTTAACATCTGTAGAGTTTCATATTTTCTTGTATACCTTCAAAGTTGAATTTGCATTGTCTTCTCGAGAGAAAAGACGGTCCATTTTCTTGCACCTACCACCTATCCTTCAACTAACCTAACTACTCCCACCACATTATGTCAGCATACAAGAGTTTTAATACGAGCTATATTTTTTCTCTAAGCTAGACCGATTTTAGTGAACAATCCAAATCTTATTTGGGAAAAATGAAGAATAATTTTTCAAACACTCACTATGATATAGTCTCCAAAGGCTTCAGTCCCAACAGCTCTGATGTTAGCAAAGAGAACAAGAAATCTGGCCTCAGAAAACTGTTGGGAAGTATCGAATATGAAGAAAACGAAGACTGTCCCAGAAAGATGAAGGTAATCATTCCAAGGATCGACCTTGCCGAAGAAGAACTTCCGCGACAAGTTAACGTGGAAGAATCATTGCGCTGTCGAAGACACAAAAACAAAACAGTGGTGTTGAGAAATAAAAGTCCCTCCTATGATCCCGTCGAAAAGATATATGTTCTCAATTTCTCTATCAAAACGCCGATGGAGTCTAGCATCAAAAACTTTTACATCCGAAATCAGTAGACTGGGGAGCCATGTTTGAGCTTTGGAAAGTTAAACAAAAAACAATTCGGCCTTATGATAGCAGAACCTTTTAATTTACTGCAGGGATTCGCAGCTGCTTTGTCTACATTTGAAAGGAAGCACGGACTCTAGTGAAATGATTTGGTGGTTTTTTTACGCCCTACTGATTCAAGAAGGGATATATTTATGGTTTATGTATAAAAGAAATATTGCGAAAATATAGAATATTAATACCAATAGCGACAAATTAACCCGTGAAATTAAAAATGTATATGCTATTAAAAGTTATGTTCACAGTCTTCTTATCGAACTCAACATAAGCAGAGGTCCAGGTCAATACATCATATTTATCGTATTGTTCTGTGAGTGGCGAGGTGAACATGGTCACCGGAATTCAAAGCCTTCAGCTGACTATTTTATTCCTGGAGATTCTCTTTGATTCGATTGGTCACCAGGAAGGAGTTTTCATACCTATTCCTCTCCAACTTGACTGCCCTCAGTTCCTTCTCCATCTTGTCAAGGGTATCTTTGCTGGTCGCCTCCACCTCGTTGAAGCTTTTCTGCATCGATCTATATCTTTCTTCTAAGCTCTCTCTCTGTTATTTGTTTAATTGGTTGCTTGCCTATAACAGTTTATTGAGGCTGGTGACTTCAGCTGCTGACAAAGCCTTTGTATGTTTTAGATATTCGTTTGAGTCAACCCCCGAACAATGATGATCAACTTCTTCGAGCAGACTTCTTTCGAGCCGATCCAACTCGTCGTCTTTTTCCATAAATACTCTCTGACACTCTTCAAGTTTGCTTCTGCATTACGAATAATCCCTCTCCACATTCGTAGTTTTAGTGTCGGTTCCTCTGGGTCGCGATTGATTGTTTTTTATCGATGTATTAATTAAACTATATTGGCCTTTGCTCATATTGATTTGGTAGGTTGGCCATTGTCCTACCAGAAATAGGATCGTAGATAGTATTTCGTCTCTTGTCTGGAGGTTCTGGCGGATTTGAGAGTCGTTTTGGGGTGATCAAACTGTCAATCTGATTCGTAAAATTTATTTAGTGATCATCACCTGGCAGATAAAAAGTCTTTATGAAATATCGAATAGATTACAACAGTTATCATTAAATTGATAAGTTTTACCCGATTGAAAACAGAAAGTCAGTACAATTTCTAAATCATAAACTATTTAAGTTTTAGCTTTTCAAATAAACACTATATCAGTCAATATTTATTTTTTTAAAGCTGCCTTTATGAAATGAATATAAAATGAATACTACACAATTCTATGCAATTATTACAAATAGAATTAAGTGAAACGTTATATATTTTATTATGTAAGTTAGTAGATCTATCTATCTATATATAAAAATAGTAATTTAAGCAGTCGAAAATAATTTAAAAACCTCGCCTTATTGTTACGATATTAAAGTCTACCGACCAAATAAACACAAACAAAATTTTCGTTATCTCAAACAAAATCATCAGAGTGTCATAATATTTTTTTAAATGGTGAATTTAATTTTCCCTTGTTTCAATTATTTGAGAAATTACGACTTGCAAGTATCAATGTTTGTTTTTTTTCAAATCCACGCTTATCAAAAGAATATATTTGTCTAATGTTTATTACTTGGGCAAAACGATATTCATTAGCCTAAATTATATAATAAAATATAATAAAAAATACTAACAAATAATAATAATAATAGACAGAATGCCGTCGAATATATTCCCACTAAAAGCACTAACTATATTTGGGTTACTCGTCATCTACGCAAACTTGTCGACGCCCATTCCCATTCCTTTCTACAAAAGTTACTTTTCCGAAGATGAAAATCCTCAACAACCCGGCGTAACAAAAATATAGAAAAACTAACAAGCGAGCATGCATATATATTTTATAAACCTTTCTAAAAAAATATTCTCAGTATTACAGAAACCCTCATTACTACAACTTCACCTTCGCCAATACTGCGAATTATTTAATATTTTAATTTCGGTACAGTAGTTATAAATAATCACATATGGTTGTATCGTATGATGAGCCAAACTACAAACTTGATAATGCAACTGGCAATTCATGGTATGACTTAAATGGTAAAAAAAAATCCCATTTAAACTAACCTAATCAAATACACAAAACTTGATGCACTTTTTTTATGCGTTTAGGTTATTAATGGAAGAAAGATCAATTAGTTGTAGTTAGGAAAGACACAAGCAAATCCAATATGTAACTACCTCCGAGTCTTATATTCTCAAAATCACATTATTTATTCCTTTGTTTCAGATTTGTGACTTTATCATTTCCATAATAATACTCGTAGTAAAGTGATTATTATTTGCACGTGTCATCAAGCGATACCATTCCGTGCCCATAGGACTGTAATAATAGTGGTACCTGCAGTAAAGGAGTCTGCATCTGTGATTCTGGTTCGTATACTTATGACTGTAGCATTAAAGCGACAGTATTAACTCCTCAAAAAGACCATATTGTTTAATTATCAGAGGATGAAACTGTGTATTATGAGCTTTTGACTAAAAATCTGAATTCTTCGTTCGTTTTGAGCATCACCTCATCTGCCACTTCGGAATCTCAAAGTTTTGCATTTTTGTCATTGGCTCAGATTAACGGCTCCGCTGATATTCCAACTACAAAGCAGTACGACATACTTCGATACTCAAGCTGGAGAATAACAAATTCGTTTTTTAAATGGGGGGAGTCATATCTCAGTTATGTATATTCGACAAACTTACAGACGAATACCATAATTGCTATTAAAAACAATATCGATTCGTATAATAAAGAAAAGCTAACTGTGAGTTTCAAACCTGAATAAACATCATCATAATCATCATCATCTGGCATGAGCACCAGGGATATTATTTTGTACATTGTGCTTCCGATCCTAGCTGTGGTAGTGTTACTTATTCTTTGTCTTTACTTTAGACGAAAATGTTATAAAGTTAGCTCAAGGACTTAAAAACTCACTCTAGCAACTGAGGAGACTATATAATATCTTCCAAAGATCCCATATTAATCTATTTCCCAGTATATCCGATAATATGATTCCCAGAACTGCATCATCTGCCTATGTTTGTTACAACGCACTGACTTTGTTCAAGTTACTTATTGCGCGCACATCCTTCATGCAGGGTGCTTAACTAGCTGGGTCCAAAAAAATCAAGTAATTTCCCGATAGTTATGTTTAATTATTTATTATTACATTTTCGCCGTTTTCATTTTTTAATTCTTATTTTGTCCATAGAATTGCCCAAATTGTCGTACCTAGTTAGACGAATAAAGTTGCAAAGTCGCCTACTTGGCAGTTAAAGATGCTTATGCGAGTAAACATCCGCAAAGTAGTTATAGTTCTTTAAAGGGTTCGAAGTTGGCGGCTGCCATTTTCGCTTTTTCCAAAAGAACAGATGCGTTTAACAATGTCATAGAAGAGCCTTCTCCTTTTCGCCAGAATGAAAGTCAAAAGTATCTAGTTTATGACAGAAACAACCGATTTTGACTAAAATGACATAGATCCACATTGAATATTTCTCATAAATTTATACATGTGTTTTTAAAAATATGTCTCAATGATAGGACGAAATAGAAATAGATATTGAGAAATATATTGAGATAGATTATATTAATCCAATATATAACCAAAAACTAAGGCAGCTCCGATGATATCGTGGTTATAGAGAATATACGAAGTCTTCTTCTCAAATATCGGCTCAATAATATTTTGATTTTCTTGACTCACCAAAGTAGGAATGTCTAAACTTATGAGAATCGGAAAGCAGGCTCACGACCCAAGGACAGCAAGAGCCATTTATGGATTTTGCGACTTGGGATTTATACTGAGACATTCCTATAAACAAAACCAGAACTCGATATCTTTTATACATTTTTTATTAATTTATTATTCATATCATTAGTGGTAAACACTCAAATTGTATTCTATATCAAAATTTTACCATTGGCGGTTGTGAAAGGGGATGACTGGTGGCCGTATGGGTGATGGGTGGGTGTGGGAGTGGGTTGGCAGGATGTGGCAGGTTTCGGTAGGTAGAAACGGATTTAGCCCCCCGCATTTATGTAATAACATTCAAACCTAAACTAGCATATAAATAACAAAGAGAGCATCAACAATAACATGTTCAAACAAAACTGCAGCATTGTGATTCAAATTCAATAAGAGAGTTGCGAACAAAATCCACTAATACCCAGCACACCTGACTGATTTAGACTCAATGAACAGCTGTAATTCATTATACCAACATATTCAGTGGGTTTCCGAGTTTTATGATCACATTTGACTATATGACCATAAAATTCATCAGAACCGTGGCCATCGAAAACCTCAGAAATTGTATTTTAATCATAACTAAATCATCTGTGTCAAAGTCAAATAAACATCATATTTTAAAAATATAAAAAATCTACTCATTAAAAATATT